>OZ018391.1:55441408-55985908 GCA_963969525.1 Ontholestes murinus
GTAGAAGTAAAAAATCTGTTTCCGGACAAAAATACAGTTTAGGAACAGAAACGCATAATTCCACGTATGCCTTCTAATATAGAAAATTAGTTTTAAAGTCCAATAAAAATATTTACTATTATTTATCTTTTATGTGTAGTTTCACGTAATAATGATCGTAAAAATGTCCAAAACTAGAGCAAAATATGCCTATATATTGCAAGAAATTGTACTATAGATATTAAAATTATTTTTTATCAATGGTAAACCTAGAATTTTTCTCTAATTTTTCAAAATCTGTCTTACTGTACATCTATATGTTTGGTTGTAATTCTTTAAACAGGGAACAACAAAGTTATTATATTTATTGTAATAGTAATCCACTATTTTACTGGGTAATTTTTTATTTTTATTTTAGTATGAGGTATGACGAAACTAGTACAGACGATAAAATTATAAAAAATATTATACTGTATGCATGGTAAATCTTAAAAATTATTTAATTAAACACAATAGCTTCACTTTTATACTACAATTATAAAATTCTAAGTAACTATAGTCAATTTATAAATATGTTTGTAAAATTTGATCAAATGTATATTACATTAAAATTGAAATACTATAACTTGGTTTAGCTAGAAGTTGTTTTAATTTAGAATAATTGATTCAAACCATTAAACAAACATGTGTTTTGCTAGTCTCCTCTTTGCTAGCGAGTGCCCACGAAGAACCGGGAGGTGCGCAACTTCACGCGCGCCACATAATTACAAGAAATTACCCGATGATATCTCGCCGAGGGTCTTGCGCGTGCTATTTGATTTATAGCTTAATTAAATTTTAATCGATTTTCGCGAAGGCAAAAAAAAGGTATCGACTCCTTTTCGCTGGCCGAATTAAAATTCGATCCGACGAGTAATTGCACGAGCGCAAGGTGTCTCCGATTAAAAATCGCCGTTGATAATTTACTGCGTAATCGTCAAATTATAGGTGCGTTATCTCGCAAATACACTTTTTTCGGCGCGCATTAAGTAACCGCAATCGCAAATTAATCCTTCTTTTCGTTTTCGCAACGTGTACTCATTATCGTCGATCAGAAACTTAATGTGAGCTGATCGGAAAGAGTTAATGATAATTTATTCATGAAAGTGAAATGACCCCATGTTTTACTGTATTTTTCAGATATTTCATAATGTGAACAACGTGTTACTTGATTTACGTACACAGTTTTTATTTGCTAAAGGTGTGAAATGTGTGGCCAGTATTGTATTAACCTAGAAAGTATTAATCATCTCGTGATAATCAAGTGTAAAATTACACCAACTGTATGATAAATAGTGCCAAATATAAAACACAAATAATGTTATTATTATATAAATGAATAATCATTTTTCTCAAAGACAATCGAAGTTTATTTAAAATGAAACTAAATTAAATTATTGATCACTAAGGCAGCTGATGAGTTCTATCTCAAAAAAAAAAAATGTTACGTCTTTGGACACAATAAAGTCGTTAAGCCATTTTTGGATCTCATCTACTGATTGGAAATGCATATCTGATAAGGCGTGTTGCATATATCGGAATAAGTGCTAATCGGATGGAACAATTTCTAATGAATATACTGGCTGCTGATTATTTGAGGTTGGTAGCAGTCCGCTGTAACTACTAAACGTATCTGCTAATGTTCTGATATAACCTTTGGCATATGTAATAAATATTTCCATTGAAGATGGACTGTTTCCAGATATTGAAAATAAATACAATAAAACCAGTATATCAAAGGTGAATAGTCAATATAACAGCAGTCTCTAATAATAATAAAGTTAGTTTTGTCATTGTTTTATTTAGAAAACAATGACAAAAATATTTATAGTCTTTTATGCAAATATATCTATTTTACTTATCGAGATGAGTTTTAAAAACTATATCAAACCATACCGCAACTTATGAAATTGAGGATTATCATGAATGTAATTAAAAAGTTGATAACACATTGGGTATATTTATTGACATATCTCTAAGCCTTTGATTCTATAGAGCAAAGCATCTTAGTGTTGTCGAAACAGATAAGAAAAAATCTTCAAAGAAACTTCAAAGAAAATAGAGTAAATATAATAACCTATGCTAATAATACTACCGTATATATCTGTTTAAATGATGTCAGTAAAGTACCAATTATCTGTTTTTATTAAATTATGTGTCTGATGAAGTCACTGTGTGGCGAAACAAGTTACAGTGTTTTATATTAAATAGTGAAACACTAAAACGTGTATTTTCTTTGTATTTTCAAATAGATTTTCGTCAAGTACGCGCATCATCTACTCGATTTTTTTAAGCAAGCCAGTGATGGCGAACAGACGAAATCAGTGTTGATATTTTTGAGTGATCCCAAACTTTATTATGTTAAAACTAAGAATAAAAGCAGTTCTGCAAAGAAAGCAGTAAAATGTGCAGTGATAGAGGATTTCCGGAAGTGAATATCAAAGAAAGATGTCATCTGCGTGTACCTCAAGGTAAAACTCAAAATTCAAAATTATGCACACTTATTGACTGAACAATTATTTCGACACCTATTCTCCCCTAAAGAAGTAACACCTTTTTAGGACAGATTTATCAATCACACAAATACTCAATTTAACAGTAATGAAACCATGTTACTAGAAAAAACAACACAATTTAAAATTATCTGTAACTCCCTCCGATCTAGAGCTTTAGATCGGAAATAAATGTCTCATAAATAATAAAGTATTGAGTAATAGCTCAAAATTGAATGAATAAAATCATGACCTCAATATTGTTAAATCAATAAAGCTCAAATTTAAACAAAATAATATAATTTTCATAAAAGCCAACAAAGGTAATTTAGTCATCGTATATAAACAAAGTTTATAATTTTATTAACTCAAATAATTTCACTAAAATTAATTCAGATCCCATTAAAAAAAAATCACAAATAACCTTAAATATGTTGTAAAAGACTGCAAATCCTTTTTTTAAATAATTTCGAAGCTAAATAAATGATTTCAATGAACTTTAGTGTCCCGAAGATATACGAACTAAATATCCATAAAAACACTATACCTATTAGATAGGTAGTGTCACATACTTTTGTTCCACGTAGAAATATTAATATTCCGAATAGGTGGGTTTGAAATTAATATGTTTTAAAATTGTGAGAATCAAGAATTTTGATACATTTCTACTTGGAACCAAAGTATGTGACCTATCTAATAGGTGAACTGTTTTTATGTGACCTTACGAATTTATTTCGCAGCGTACCACCATATGAGATGGTCGCTATTATTGAAGAGTTATTATTCTCACAAAACATTAATCATGTAATAGTTTCAGATCTACACAATCTCGTTAACGAGTGGTGCTTACGTCAAAACTACTTACAATTTGATAATTTCCTCTTTATACATAACAAATGATCAGCTATGGTTACTCCTTTAAGCCCATTACTTGTTTAAATATTTATGAATTTGCTAGAGGAAACAATCAGCAAACACCCTCTTTGCTGGTATAGATATGTGGATGACATAATGTTCTTTACTGGCACAATTGAAGAGTTAGAACAATTTTTCACCTTCCTTAATTCTGGTCATTCAAATATTGTCTTTACAATTTAGTTAGAATCCTATAAATCTATTCATTTCTTAGATCTCACAATTTCACAGATCGAATTCCAGACATGAGTTTAACATCTTTTATAAACCCACACATACCGACACAACAATGACAAAAATTCTTTTCACCCAATTGTGTTAAATTTGACCGTAGGTTATTTCCATCATTGTAATCAACAAATTCACAGATTATAAATTGTAATAGTTTTATAATGTACATGTAAAAATACTTATACTAAGTATAATATTCTCAATTTAGAAGATGAAGATGGCGGGTGAAAGTTGTACGCCTGAAGAAGCAATTCTGTATTTAAAGTGTTGCACCAGCACTATGTGCAAAATTTTGGTGTAAAGTGTGGCAACAGTTATCATAGCAGCTGCAGTAACACAATCAAAGGGATGCAGTTCGTGGATGGCACTAGAGTAATCTGCTGTGGACCCCAGGACGAAAGTGAGGTTAGCCAAACAATACTTAGTATTGAAAATGTATCACTTAAGAAACAAGTCGAATTGTTGAATAAAATCATTGTTGAAATTACTGATAAAAATGTTATCTTAAAAGACCACAATCAGCTCCTTAAAGATAAAATTAATACAATGGAAAGTGAGAAGTTAAACAAAGTAAATATAAACAAAACTGTCGGTGACATCTATGAAACAACAGCCACAACCAAGAATATAGGAGACAAAAAGGTTCGTGATCAATATCCAAATAGATCTCTGTCTACAAGTGATTTTGATGATAAAAAGCAGCGCGAGATAAATACCGTTTTTCGTGTGCCGGAATTCGTTCGCGGGAAGACAGGAGCGAGCAGAAAGGCGGATGATAAACGTATTCCGATAACTCAGCAAGTAAATAACCAACATTTAAGTGAACCAGAGGAACCAGAGAACCAAAATAAATTAGATTTGGAAACTGTAACCAGGAAGAAGAAAAAAAAAGAAATCCCAAGGAATAATAGGAATATGTAATAATAATATTCATAATATTAAACTGTACCTCGGAAGGCGTTCCTGTGCGTTTCACGTATGCAACCAAACACATCATCGGAGGATATTACTAATTACATGAAAAAGACATTACTAGAAGTCACATGCGAACCATTGGAAAGTAAATTTGCACATTATTACGCGTCTTCTAAGGTTACTATAGATTTATGTAACTTCGAAAAAGCAATGGATTCAAAAATGTGGCCCTACGGAGCATATATTTCGCGTTTTTTTCACAAGAAGAAACAGCAACAAGAAAAGAAATAACACCAAGGACTTACAAACAAGAGGACGGGTTGATAACAGTTCTTCATCATAATGTCCAATCTATAAAAAATAAAATTAGTGAAATTGATATTACCTTATGTGAACTAAATGCAGATGTATTTCTAGGTACTGAACACTGGGTGACCGATTGTGAGTCCTTTCCAAATATTGCGAACTTCAAACTAGCATAAGTATTTAAACGAACGAATAATATTCATGGGGTAGCATCAGTTTTTGTTAAGAATAAATTCAATGCAATAAATAGACCTGACATAATCGCCTTTTCACGAGAAAAAATAGTGGAAATACCAGGAGCAGAATTAGTGGTGAAACCAAAACATAATATTGTTATTTTATGTATATATCGTTCTCCAGATGGAAACTTTTTCTGATTTTTTTGAATATTTTTGAGAATATCTTATATAAATTAATTATATTGTAAAAACACGAAATAATTATTGGGGGTGACTTTAACGTGGATTTAATGAAATCTGAGGATTTTAAAACCATAATGATTAAAAACCTAGTTGATAGTTATAATTTAAAATTTACGATTAATTCAGAAACGCGGATTAGTAATTATAGTAGAACTTGTATTGATAATATCTTAACCAACCTTAAATCTGTACGTACACGAGTAGTTGATACACATCTCTCGGACCATCGAGGTCAAATTTTATCATTTATGTGTGAACAAAAAAAAGGAGAGAAAACATATTACGACACGAATTATTAATGATTACACTCCGAATTAAATGAGCAAAAAATTAAGTAATATTAATTGGAATGATCTCTTACTCCACTCTAAAAATTGCGATTTATATTTTAATGTATTTTATAATAAATTCTTAGAAATATTTAATATAACCTGTCCCATAAAAACAAAAACAATTAATAATTCGAAGGCAAAAACTCCATGGTTCACGGAAGATTTAAAACGTCTAAAACATTTAGTAGAGTTTTATTACCCTCAATATCTCCAAACAAATAGCGCACAGGTCAAAAGTAATTATATGATTGCAAAAAAAATATATAAAACATCATTACAAAAAGAAATTAGGGAGTACAATTGAAACCGAATCATAAATTCAAAAAACAAGTGCAAAGAATTATGGGACATAATTCGAAGCAAAAATCAAAATGATCAACAACAAGGTAAATCTCTCAATTCTCTGCACGTTGATAATTTAAAAATAGATGATCCACAAGATGTTGCTGATACACTAAATACATATTTTAATTTTGTCGGTAACAAAAAAGAAACAACTCAACTTCAAAATCATGATATTAAAAATAATCTTTCAAAATCGATATTTCTCTATCCAGCGCGTGAGAAAGAAATAAAAAACTTAATATCCGATATGAAATCAAATTTCACGAAAGATATTGATGATATGTCCTAAGGTATCATTAAGAACGCTATGAATTATATAATTAAACCACTTACCCAAGCAATAAACATGTCAATGTCTGAAGGAGTTTTCCCTTCAATTTTAAAAACTGGACGTATCGTACCAGTGTATAAGAAAGGCGATCCGCATAACATTGACAACTATAGGCCAATAACTATATTGCCAGTATTCTCAAAGATATTTGAAAGGGTCATTTTTTATCGAATAGTGGAGTTTGTAGGGAAGAACGTGTTTTGTGCAATCAACAATTTGGGTTTAGGAAGGGCTTTACAATAGGTCTGCCATTTACAATTTTCTTAAATTCGTGCTCAGTAATTTGGATTTGACTGCGTGCCCCACCAATTACTATTGGACAAAATTTCAAATTATGGAAACTGCTATCAACTCCTCTCATCCTATTTATTTAATAGAAAACATGTTATGTATGTAATTATAGTTAGTAAGATCTATAAATCAAAAGATGCCTACTCTAAAGTGGGTGTACCCCAGGGAAGTATTTTAGGCCCATTATTATTCCTTTTATTTGTAAATGATTTACCTCTTTTACTAAATGCCCACATCATAATGTTTGCTGACGATACTACGTTTTGCCTAAATGAGTTTAGTAAACTTAAATTTGGCAGCAAACTCAATATTAAGCGAATTAAGTGCATGGCTTAACTCAAATAATTTAATAGCAAACGCATCAAAAACTTATGTTATGAATTATAGGGCATCAATAGGACAAGCTCATGTTTTATTAAACAACAAGAATATATAGGAAGCCAATTATGTGAAGTTTCTTGGGATACAAATACAAAGTGATCTAAAATGGGACCAACACATAAATAAAGTTTGCTCAAGCATAACAAAATACTCTTATTTAATAAATCCATCGAGAAATGATATTCATCAGGAAGCTGCTAGGCTAGTATATATGTCTTATTGCCAATCACAATTAACAAATGGTATCATATTTTGGGGTTGCACCACACAAATTAACATACAAAAAGTATTCGTAGTGCAAAAACGACTGATACGAGCAATATGTAATAGAAAGCCTAATACTAGCTGTCGTGAATTATTTAAAAAATTAAAGATCATGCCACTGATTGGTTTATACATTTTCGAATCCTTAAAATTTATTATTAATAATATGCAGTTATTCAACGTTTTCCAAAGCCAACATCATTATAATGTTAGGAATCGAATTCTTACTCTTCCTAAACATAATCATTCGTACATAACTCCTGCCTAGTACAACCTATTAAATTATACAATATTCTACCACAATCCCTAAAAACATTGCCAAATAAAACCCTAGAAAATGCACTAAAACAAATTATGCAAGATAAATCCTTCTATACAATAGATGAATATATTAAATATTATAATGACAATAAATGAATAATAGTATCTATTTAATGTTTAATTGGTAATCGATTGCTGTTTGTCTTATATATTTTATTTACATATTTATTAGATATTTGTGTGTATACCATGTATAATGTGCGATTTTTATGTTATTATATAAGTTTTTATTTATACATTGATTTTATATCTAGATTATAAGTTTTAAATTTTAGACTATATTTTTAAATTTTACTTTTTACACTAACACTAATTTATACTTTCATTTAGATTTTTATATAAATTATTAATTATTTTAATTATTGACAAGTTTTTAGATTATTTTATATTCTTACAATTTCATGCAATACTATAGTACTTTTATTTAATATATAAAATGTACAACTCAATTATAAATGACTCCCCCATGAATGTATTTACTCATTCTTTCTGGAATAATAAATGATTATGATTATGATTATTATAAGTCCAACTAATCTAAATTATGGTACATGTCCGTTAAAATATGGTGCAAAATTTGACTATTAAATAAATTAAAATGACGTCACATACATCTTACAATGTTAATATGCAGACACATTACAATTCCGATAAATAAATATATACATACAGTTAGAAGACAGATTAATAATTAAATAGTGTCGTTTAGGATCTGGGAGTAGCTGTAGTAGAATTTTCTTATAAGGAAAGTTTTTGAGTTTTTTTGAACGTGCTTTTGTTACTACTGTCTCTGATGTTTTTTGGTATATTATCTTACTAGAATACTTTTCATACATGTTTGTTTTATGTGAGATCACACTTATATCTCTTTTATGATTTGTGTTATAATAGTGGTGAACTCCATTTTGTGTGAAGCTCACTTTATTATCCCTGGCGTATATACAGCATTTATAAATATATTAATAATATGTAAGTATATTATTGTTTTTGATAGTGTTACGGCATGTATTACTTCTTTTAATGTTAAATATTAATCGAACAATTTGTTTTTGTGAGACAAATATTCTATTTAAATCCCGTCTTCCCCACACTATCAAATTATATCCCAAGTGAAGATACACCAAGGCATAATATATATTCATCAGAGTTGCCCTTGAGAACTTATTAATACGTTTTGATATAGTAAACTATGCACTATTTAATTTATTTGGGACGTAATTAATTTGCTCATTCCACGACAGATTATTATCTAGATAACTTCCTAAGAACTTAGCACTATTGGATGAATCATTCATAACAATTTCGAGAGTCTATCTAAAATAAAATTGAATCCTAACAGTTTTATCACTGTTAAGTATCAATTTATATTTAAAACACCGATCAATTATTTCGTTATTAGATTTTTTAATTTTATTTAGTAATTCAACTTGGGTTGGTGCTGTGATGATAATTCTCGTACCAACTGCAAAATTAACCACGGTCCCTTCACTGATAAATTCACGGAACTCATTTATATAACGAATAAATAATATTGGTCCCAGTGTAGATCCTTGAACTTTTTCTTCGAAAAGTCTATAAGTTTTAGATTAAGGTCATCAATGTCGGACTGATAGAACTTATAATATTAGTAAAAAGATTAATTAAGAACTTGGTTATGTTTCACTATTTTTATATTTATGTACATAACTACTTGAGAATGACCAATGCTCGAAACTAGTCGGAGAAATATAAAAATAGTGAAACATAACCAAGTTCTTAATTAATCCTTTAATTAACATAAAAATGTTTTATAAATGAAATACGATAACACTTTCAAATATTTATTTTGCCGTTCGCGACAATTGTTTTGACAAAATAAATATTTGAAAGTGTTATCGTATTTCATTTACGAAAATTTACCAAAGTGATAGAATATGAACTTGCAACAACTAACAGCCTCAACTATTCAGTTATAAAAATGTTTCACCACGGGTTAAGTGAGAAATTAATTAATCGTTATATAATTAGCTCAGGCACATTTCCACAAAAGCAAATATCCTATTCCATACAAAATTGACATCAATGGCGTCGAGCTACACGAAAAGTCATAGAACATGACACTCACGCACTGTCCTGTATTCAGATGTCTCGTGATTTCTTCTATGACGTTGAGCGTCGCTGTTTCTGTTAACTTACTTTCGCGAAAACCGTGGTGATGTTCCGTTACGATGTCATATATATTTAAATATTTCCATAACCTTATTTTTGAGAAACATCATAAAATAGATATTGGCCGATAGTTTTTCATTTCTGATTTACATCCATTTTAAGGAAGGAAACATTACTGTACTATATACGAGATTTATGAGGTATGTCAAAGGTTCTAGTTTACCTTTTTCACTCCTTTTATAATCTTTCTATTTCGAATTACATTCAGCACTTCTGTGGGAGTAGTTGGCTCCAGAAACATTGTTTGTTCTATAATTTTGGAAATGGTACATGCTTCAGATATATTATCGCTGAAATGTTTTTTTATGTTTTTTCGTCTGTTACTGTAGACTAAAAATGGCCAAATTATTCTACTATTTTATTCTGTTCACTTAAAACGAGGCCATCTTCATTTTCAATTTTTGATCATGCCCAGCTCTTCGTTGATAATTTTCCATAACTTCTTCTTCTTATTCTTGTATTACTTGGGTTATGTGATCAGAAAAGTTATAATTAATATTTTTACATATTAAATTAGGAAAATTGATGACAATATAATCTATCTGGGATTCCGATAGTCCCCTTTGCGACTCTTGGATTCGAGTTGCTCCATGTAGTTGGTTGATTTAAATATATCTCTAAGCATATTTTTTTCGATTGAATTTGTCAGAACACACACACAGAGAACAATATTTTCATATTTTTAGAGAACTTATATTTTCAAAGAAAATTTTCATGTTCCCATTTGGTCGCCGATAGGAATTTTTACTACTACTACTACTGTAAATTCAATATGTTACTCCATACAAAGATGATTCATTAAATTTATTCTGTGTAGATATATGCGTTGTCAGATAGGATCATTACCAACTCCATGTGCTTTAGTTTATCTCGAGAAGTGGGCTATTGTTTGATATCCTTTAATACTCATTTATTAAACACTATTTCTCGTGCGCCATGTCTCATTTAGACATATAATATGTGTTTTTTCGTCCATTATTACACTGACTTCGTCAGTTTTACAGAGGAGGCTTCTTATATTTCTTCTTGATGAACCTCCTTGTGAATTCTTTCCGCTGTCGTAGCGGGATGTTTCTTTACTTCCGAAAAAATTTAAACGTAATTATCTTGAGTCTGTGTCAGGCACATCAATCTTGAAGCATTTATAAATTTCTTTTGACCAATTATCTACCCGCTCTAATGTCTGCTTTTAGTTTAGTTTCAAAATGCAGTTTTAGATCTTCCTCTGTATAATCTTTTTTATATTTTCCCACGTGAAACCAAGCTTTTTTTTACGTGGTTGTGTACTAATTTGCTCGAGTTTTTGGAGCTACTGCTGGCAATAGTCATATTATTGATTTTTAATTTTAAGAGGAGTATTCATCATGTTCCCAATTTTATTTATATTTCTGTCGTTGTTCTTTTTACAGTTTATTGAACAGTTTTGATTGATAAATTTTTGTTTTTGAGAATTCCTCGGGTTTGCTGGAGCTCATCTCAGTTTTTTCTTCTGTCGTTTTCGCACAATTACTGTGCTCGGAATCTCCATTGCGTCTGCGAGTTCCCATATAGAATGGCGATGTTTCATTTATTTCGATTGGATTATAGTTTATATTAGATGTTGTCGAAGAAGGCGGAAATTTAATTTCGTTGTCTATAGGGTTGTTAATATTGTCGGTTAGAGTTTACGTGAAGTGTTTTATAAATAAAAATTACACACAGTTTATACCTTACTGATAATGTTCACCTTGTGAACGAAATGTACATTTAACAATTAATAAACAAGTGAAGTAAGGAATAAACTGTGTGTTATTTTTATTTTTATTTATAGAGTTGTTATTAGATGTCGTACATGGAGGTGATAGATGCATAAATTTATATAATAATTTGCTTTGTCCTTTCTGGATTAGAGACCTGACATTAACTGCCAAAAATTATCTCCTAAAATATGTGAAATTTGTCTGTGCTTTATAGCCAAAAGAACCTAAAAATATATGAAAATTGTTTTTATTATCTTTCATTAAATTACAGAGAAGTGGTGTGAATTTTTTGAAAAATTTAATTAGAATTAGAAAAATTTGAAGCATAACTAAAATATAAAGTAATTGTATTTAATAATAAAATGAGCAATTTATTAAACTATGAACTAACAGAAGGAAGAATATTCAATGATATATCTTCAAGAGAGAGAGGAAAAAGAGCATACCTATCAGATCTTTACTTATAAAATGTTTAAATAAGTGCATTAATATATCATGAACGCAAACTGTCAACTGTATTAATCTGAAATTTACATGACACATTTACAGAGAGACCACCTAAAACAATTAAGATTGAAATTAAAAAGAAGAAAACATCTATTGTGAAAAAATGAAAAAAGTAGATATTTACTTTCAGTTCAAAGGTGGCCTTAAGGGTAAAATTTATTATTTTATGCTAAATTTTAATTTTTGTGTTTATAATCATATAAAGCTAGAAAAACATTTTTTTGCTTTAACTATCGTTAAATTCAGGACCGGTTATACATAGCCCTACTACAACTCCACGACTTAATAATAAAGTAGACCATGATGATTTTACTGAAAAAAGGTTCAAATCAGACTAATTCACCCTACCAAATATGGATTATGTGTATTGAAGAAAAATAGGGGTACCTAGGAGAAAACTTATCGCTTACCTATACTTTAAATTATTTCGATCTTACGTTCATATTAAACATAATTATAAAACTTTTATCAAATAAATTGCAATTATTTTTTTCGATTAAACTAATACATTTAAAGTCTTTGATGTTTCTTTACATTTGAAGAGTTTTATTTTTGATTATTAGTAAATTTCTAAAAATGTAGTTCGAATGTATTTTTTTTTTGTTCAAGTTAGCAAGGTTTTTAAAAGATCAATTTACCGTTTCATTCAAGTTTAAAATCTAATTGAGCTCATGAATTTAAAAAAATCAAGTTTAAATATTAATAATGATGTCTTTTCGGTACTTTATTATGTTTTAATAGTGTATATTAAAATAGGCCTAGTATCTAGTTTAGCTTCTAGTAAATGTGTCTTGGAGTGGTTATAAATGTTTCAGTGGCCAGAACGTTAAAATAGATTTAACACGCGCGAATGCCCGAATATCAGAGCTAATACACGTTGAAACCGTTTATTTACTCCCCCATAAATTCTGACATTTCCACGAGCGTAAAATTTGACGATCTCAGAAATTTATGAGCTAGCTTTCACTGGAAATAGTGGCCGCTAAGTGTGCACACTTGTCTCGGTCATTAATTGAAACAAATGCTCACCTGCTATCTTACAGACCAATGCCGAATGCAGTATTCGTCGCATTATATCATCGCACGGCTATATATCGTGAGGCTCGCCATTGGGATCTACTAAATTATGAAGGCGATTAAATTAAAGTTTTCTTTTTGCGTGCTGAATAATAAATTGTAGTAGCGACTTTTCATTTTACTGTATTATTAAAAAAATAATGGCATAATATATTATTTTTAAATGTATGCAGGATATAGTGGGGGCAAAGATATAATTAAAGGAAATATTCTTTCTTGTTTATAATTTCAAGCTGCTATTTTATATTCGCTAGTTATGTTATGTATCCAATGAGATTGTGATCCTTAAAAGTATGGATCATCGATAGCCGATTTCGACACGATGCGCATTTGGGGTGACTGCATCCTCTCAATAAATGAAGTATGTCTAGTGCTCAAGTGATAAAGGGCAACTTGTTTGTTTTTTTCTATTCTAGAATATTTATTACCTTCACCTAATGCTCATTTTAGTTGCTTTAAGTAATGTTCATAATTTTGCCATCGATTTTACTATTATTCTATTCGTAATTTAACAATGTTTGCAGAAATTTACTAGTTTTCTTTTTGCAATATTACTGCCATGGTGAAGATAACGGATAGCTTTATTTGTTACATCGCTGCTTTAAATTTCTGGATGTCTTCATAGAAATCATAGAAATGTTCTGTAACAAATCATCCATCATGTGTTTATTCCTTATATTTATATTTATTTATATTTATATTTTACTTTACAAAATCCTGTCTAAATTATATATAAAAATTATAAATTTTACATTAATAATTACTAAAATTTAGGTGACAGGACTTGCGGGCGGAGTTCACAATGTGTTCTTCCACTCTGGCCCCTTCTCGAAATGGAAGAATAATTTCATAAATCTTTAATAGTCAAAAGGTTTTTGAATATAGATTTTCTAGGTTAGGTTGCTTAATGTGAGCTGGCGTTTGAAAGTACTGTAGGCATGTTTTTTTGAAGTCAGCGATGATAATCTTTACTGTGTTATCCTATCAAGGAACGGTTCTATTATGAGACGACCTCAACGTTCTCTCTAGAATACTTACTTTGCTCTGATTAATAACCGAGTCACAGAAGGATATGACGGATATAAGCCAGCCAATGTCTTGGGGATTTTGCAATTTCTTGCAATTTAAAATATTATATGAAGGACTTAATTCAGTAGAAAATGTTATAGAAAAAATCTCATATATTGAGAATTTTAATTCTAAGGGCTAAAATTTTGGAACTTGTATTTAAATTTACCTAAAAAAGCTAAAAGACCGCGGGTCGATAGTCACTGATTAGATGAAATCTTAAGTCTGTATGTACATACATACTGTAATATTTACTTCTATTAATAAAACTGTTTTCTCTCTCTCCTTATCTAAAATTAAAAAAAAAAATAGGTAAATACTATACTATACCTCTTAGCAGCAATGATAAACTAAGTGTAAAATAAGATTTCTTTAGACAAAAGTGGGACCGCATTAAAATTCTTATTGAAAGTAAAAAAAAATGAATGTGTTAAAAGGGGCTTTTAGAAACCTATTTAACTGCAAATTAAAATCTTAATACGACTTAGACAACCACTTTTAGGAGGAGGAATGCTTTATGTACCACCGTCTCTTCCACAGAGGTGTGTGGGACTCGTCCTGCTTCTTCTGAGTAGGCCCTACCCACTAAACCTCCTCTCAGTGTTCTGGGGGAACCGATGGTATCACCAGGTATTCTTCGCCCGGAACCCTCCTGCCAACTATTATGGCCTTCCTGTCATCTTCAGATCTGCCAGAAGGGCTTCCTTTTGGCATATTATAGTCTTAGCCATCTCCGCAACGGCGTTCACCCCCAGCACCCTCTCCAGCTGTGTTCTTTCGGTGTGACCGAGGTCATTAGTAGCGTCCACACACCAGACGCACCTCCCACTTTCGACCTTCCCGATCCGCTGGAGGTACGCCCGGAAGCAGCCGTGTCCTGTCAACATCTGGGTTAGATGCTATGTCAGCTCGCCATGTTTTCTTTCTATCCATAGTTTTATTTCGGATATTAGTTTTCTCGTCCATGTTCCCTTCAGAGACTCACTCCATCTATTCTGCCAGTCCGCCTCGAGTTCGCGTCTCGCTGCCGTACTAGCCACCACCTTGCCTGCCCCCTCTCCTACCAGCTCGTGCATGCGTGCACGGCCTTTAAAGCTTAGGTCTTGTGGCGCCATTGAGGCTAGTACCTCTGCCGCTGCCATCGAGACTATTCGGTACCCGCGTATCACCCTGAGTGCCGCGGGTCTCATGGCACTCCCGAGTTTAGTGACGTTCCTCTTGGAACCCAGGCAGTTTGCCCATGCTGGTGCGGCGTAGAGTAGTCTCGATGTCGCCGCTCCCATTAAAAGCCTCCTGGTGCCCTCTATCGGGCCACCCTTGCTAGCTATTAGCCGAGCTACCGCTCTTGCCGTCCTGGCAGCCCCTACTGACGCTTCCAGGACCTGCGAGTCTTTTGCGCCACTACACGTAGGTCCTTAATGTCTCTTCTGCTGATAACTATCAGCAGGTCATCGGCGAAACCAATCGACTCGACATGAAAGGGCCTAGCGCCGATCCTTAGGGTACGTCACCGGTCGTCATGACACTTTCTTCTGTCCCCGAGTCTCCCAAAAATACTGCCGCGTCTGAAGCCGTATTGGTTTTTTGAAAACCCTCCGGTTCTCTCCAGTGCGGCGCTGGCTCTACCTACCAGCAGCCTCTCCAGAGCCTTCCCCTCGCCATCCAAAAGACATATGGGCCTGTAAGCTCCCGGCGTGGTTCCCGGCTTGGCCTTCTTTGGCAGTAACACCAGCCGAGCGCGCTTATATCTTCTGGGGAAAACGCCTTCTGTCAGACAGCTGTTGTAGAGGCCCGCTAATAGTTCCGGGTCGTCTCCAAAGACGAGCTGGATGGCTTCATTCGGGATGCCCCCAGGCCCTGTCGTCTTGCGATTTGGCAGAGCTGCTACTGCTGCCGCTACCTCTTCCACCGTGAACATTTGTACGCCGCTTAGCCCGTCTACCGGCTCCGCCTGCTGCTTCTGCCATGGTATTGGGGGAAAAAGAAAATTTTGTAAGGGCGGCCCCATTTGTCCTTTTCTGCCTCTTCACAAAGTTGCCGCCACTTATGCGCCTTGCTGTGATTGATTGCTTGCGCAGCTCTCTCTTGCAGATCTCGCACGCCTCCTTTAGGTGTTCGGTGGCTCTGTCGGCACTTCTATCTCTGCGAAGCTGCCTTTGATGCCCTCCTGGCCTCGGAAACTTCAACGCACCACCAGTAGACCGGCCTAAAGATTCCCGGTCTGCGTTTCCTTGGTATAGCCGCTTCATATGCGGCCCTGAGCCTCCTCGAGTAGGCTTCTGCTGCAGCTTCAGCTCCCTGAGGCAACCTTGGTCCTTTCATCATTCTTACCAGGATATCCCTGTTGGTGCTCTCTATTATCCATCTTTCCCTAGGCTTTGGTAGTCGGGGTGGGAATTCAAATGCCATCCTGACGGAAAAGGAGATATGGCGGTGATCGCTATGGCTCTCCCTTTCCGCCTCGACAGTCCATTTGTCGATCCTCCCCAGCATGACTGCCGAAACCAGGGTCAAGTCGATTATTGACTCCGCATTTCTTCTGGAGAATGTAGGTACATTCCCCACGTTGTCCACTTCGAGGTCCAACTCCGCTATCAAGTCCAGCAGTCTTTCGCCCCGCGCGTCTATTCTGTGCTCACCCCACAAATATTACTTGGCATTAAAATCCCCACTCAGCACTATGTCTCTACCCGCGTTTGCCACCGTACTCGCTAGCACACTAAGCCACTCTTCGAATTGTACCATTTCAGCGTTCGGAGAAGCGTAGCAGGCAATGTACGTCACACCCGCCACACTAACCCAGGTAATGCCTTTCCTAGGGCTACCCGACGTCGTTGTCAGATGTTTGGCTCATTGATCATCACTTGTATATCGTCTTCCCTCGCCGTTACTTCTAGCAGATCATGGGCAGCGTGACACCGGTTTAAGTTCGCTTGCACCACTTTTACCACAGACCCGTTCCCTTTCAGCTCCTGTGACCGTGGCCCCCGTCCTACCGCTTCTAGTTAGTCAGTCTTTTTTGTCACCGCCGCCGGTGACCCCTTGGCCCCGGACAGCCTCGCACCTAACGCTTCTACGTACGCTCCGCACTTGACGCTGCGTAGATAATGGTTGTCCGCGTCTCACCTTTCCGCACAAGCCGGACACTTGGGTTCTGCTTCACAGACTTCCTCAACATGTCCTACTGCGCCGCGTATTGCCTAATCCATTTGGTTTTTACTGCCCGTCCTTACCTAGTGCTGTACATATGACTGCCTCCACTTCCTCAGGCGTGCTGTCCTTATCGAGGCCCTTAGTTTCAGCGCAAGCCATGCTTCCATTAGTGAGCCGGGCAGAGTTCGTCTCCAATATTCGGTTGACTTCCTTGACCACCGGGTCTGCGTCAACTCCCTTTCTAAGTTCCAGGATAAGGTCTCCTGTGTCACTCTTCCTCGCCCCTCCGATAGCCTTTGCGTGCTCGCCCTGTAGCATCGCCTGTTTCAGCTTGGTGAGTGTGGCCACATATGACGAGGTCTTGACGATGATCCTCGTCGGTCTAACTGTCAAACTGATGGTCGGCTCCGGCTGCTTACTCGCCACTTTTCCAACCCCAGATTTTGTTTGTTGTTCTTCAACACTCTTCGCCTGCTGTCCGCCATCTCCCTTCGTCTGCTGTCCGCCGTCACCTTTCTTCGTCAACCTTTTCCTAGCTACTGTCGCCCATTCACCTCCCGGCTGTACCAGAGGACTTACTTACTGACGGAAATACAAATTGCTTTACAAATAAACAGATATATCGGGAAGCAAAAAATCTGATTCAGAATTCAGCTGTATTGATAGAATTCTATGATGTTATCTAAAGGTTCTTTAAATTAAAAGCAGACATTTTATTTAGTGGGATGGAAGCCAGTATAACAAGGGATCAGTTCGAAGTCTATCTTATACTATGTTGAAAGAAATTTCTTTCGCCACAGTCTAACTGATAGCTTATGGATTTTGTAGATAGAAGAAGAATAATAACATGGTCAGTATGATAATAATACTTTGCAAATAAAGTGTCTGCTTGTATATAAGAAAAATTGTATCTCCTGTTCATTGAGCGGGGCCTTAAATTTTAATGATATATTTTTTAATGTACAGCCAGGAGAAACATGTGCGTATTATGTATTTTTTGAGGAAATGAAGTTCCAGTTTGTAAAGGGTATCAAAAATTAACGCAAGATTTTAATTAAATAGAACAGTTTTTAGTCTTTAAAATGAATCTTTTATGTAGTATAGAATATAGGGTTGTTTATGAGATAACACATCCGACAAATGGCCTCCACGGCTTTGCTGGCACATACGCACTCTTTTTTCGAAATATTTCATAACCATCCTGCATAAATCTGGCTGATTTTCATTGATGCAGCGTTTAATTCCCTCCTGTAATGCATGGGTGGTTGTGGACTTGTTCATATAGACCTTTGATTTCAAATAACCCCATTAAAAGAAATTTAGTGGTGTTAAATCACAGGATCTATGGGGCCAATTCTGATAAACGAATCGCGACAGTATGTGAGATTCTATGACCGAGAGGTATGTTACCTTTAAAACATCAAATGAAACGACATTCGAAAGTTGTCTGAGAAGAAATAAGTTTTTATTATTTTTTTTCTCTAAAAATTTTATAAATATATTTTAGATTAAATAGCATATTTACTGTTTTAGTGTCATTTAAAAAAGCTCATTTATCATAGTATACTTTTTTCTCCTACATATCGACAGATATCATTCAAATATAATAAGAAAAGTACTGACCCTAACTTCGATCCTTGCGGAACATCGTTATTAGTAAAGTATTCATCTGAAAGCTTGTTGTGTATTTTTATTATTTGTGATCGGTTCGATAAGTATGTAATTATTAATTTGCAACTTAAGGGATGAAAGTTGTACATATACAATTTTTGCAACAATATTTCATGGCTCATACTATCAAAAGCCTTTTGTAAGTTTAGGAAGGTGGCTTGAACAAACTCATTGTTATTGAACGCATCTAAGCATTGCTCAATTAAATCAAGTGTGGCAGTTGTGGTGGATCTAGCACATCTAAACCCATATTGACTATTTGATAATATTTGTGTTATACTTATGAAGTCTAATAATTGATTTTTTTAATAAGTCTTCATAAACTTTAGAAATTATTAATAAAATCGATAGTGGTTTAAAATTATTCACCTCAGTTCTTGAACTTTTCTTATGTACCGGATCTTGCTCTTTTCAAACTATTTGGGAATTTCCCTACTATGATTGAATAATAAAATAATTCTGTTATAGGTTCTATTATGGTTTCTTTTATAGATTTGATTAGGTCAGCAGTACATTCAAATATATCCCTACTTTGACATTTTTTAATTTCATAATAGAGTCTCTCACTTTTGAACAATCTCAAATTAAAAATAAGGTCGGTTGACGTCGTTACATAAGTCTGGTAACATGAGATTACTAGGTTTAGATGCATTCTTTTGAGCATTTCCATTATTCGAGTCTACAATTTTTGTAATCATGTCGTTTAGTCCACGATAAGCGTTTATTATGTCCCACATAACTTTAGTATTACGTTTGGGTGTGTTAAGTTTAATGTCGTTTAGCTGAGGATTTTTATTTTCTATCCTATTATGATACTGTTCTTTCAATCCATCCCTTATTATCTTGTTCTGTTCGTTCTTATTTTGTTGGTAGGCTTCATCAGCCAATTCCAAAGTATTTTTTAAAGTTTTAATGTGCACTGAATTGAACAGAGTTTCGCTCTATATTTTTAAATAATCTTAGTGAAAAAGCTGCTATTATTGCCGTCTGTATATTATTCATAAATATATTAAATTTGTCATCTAAGGAGACAGATCTATTTTTAACGAATGACCAATCAATGTTAAATAAATGAAATACAAATGTTAATGATAAAGAAACCTATATGAATTGTTTGCAGAGAATGCGCCTGTTCACTTAACATATTTCTAAATTTAGTTCCCTCTGATAAGGAATATTAATTATCTATTAAGGTTTGCACATATAATAGTAATAACAGTAATAATAATAAATACTTAATTCATATTAAGGCAAATTAATGATATACATGATTAGAATTAACTACAATACAGTCATAATCCATCGCTAACTGAATATGTAAAAAACAAATTACAATAATGTAATCGAGATATTCCCAAATTGAATAAAATTCTTTTTTGATTTCTTAATTTTGTTCATTATTAAGAACTTTTATAAGCATTATTTCATTTGTTAAAAATAATAGCTTAATGGTCAATGTAATTGGAAAAGATTGGACTGAACATAATCTGTTCATCAATTCTTTAGTCAAATGTAAAACTTGAAAATTCAGTTTAATATTGCTAAATGCTTCTCTTAATTGAAAAGAAATATCAAAATTATAAATAAGCGCAAGTAAACCTCAAAGCAAATTTTAGAATTGAAATATGTGTTTATAAAAACACCCAAAAATATACCATTATTGGTCACATCCGTTACTAATTTTAGAATGAACTAACTAAAAAATGCTAAAAGTAGAAAAAGCTACATTTCCTTCTATTTATTTCTAGATTGTAGAGGACAGTACTAAAATGGTATTTGGAGTAGGTTTTAGTATTCGAAAAGAGGAATATCCTTCAGCTTTTGCTTAGGAGTTTCTTAGATTTGAAACAAGTTAACTTATATTAATTTTTTGTTATAAGAAATAGATAGCCAAAAGGAAAGAAAAAGAGTATTTATTATAATGCTTCTTCATTAAAACATTGGGAAAACAGATTAGTTGGGTCCATATTTTATAGTCAAAAATACATTTGTTTCAGAAGAAATTAAGTTAATTGAATAATTAAATATTTATTTATTTTTTAATTTATTTATGTGTAGTTCGATTATTTTTTAGAATATTACATCGTTAATATTAACATAAAACATATAATAGATTTAAAAAATATTAAAATTAAAATTAAGATTAAGTACATACAATTTTTGCCTAGTGTTGCTAACTTATTAATCACTTTTATACCTATATACTTAGCGCTCTTTTCATATGCGGCCGTGCGATGTTTCGGTAAACATAGTCATTTGTTTCATATTCTTGAATATTTTCGAACATATGCATTGCTACCTTACATAAAGAAGTGATTGTTATAATACTCAGTTTTATAAAATATGGTTTGCAGTGTTCTTGCCATGATAGGCTATTAATCTAATTATTTTTTTCTGCATTTTCTGAAGTCTGTGTGTATGCACAGTGCTTCCCCATATTACAATTCCGTATTCCAGGTGGGATTTAATATGTGCATTATAAAATATAACAAGTGCCCTATCATTAACACATTTTTTTAGGTTTGGTAGCGCAAAATGTCCTTTATTGATAATGATGGTTGCGACCGTTACTATGTGGTAATTCATAATGAACAATGAATAAAACGCTTACTATGTTTTTAACCACTATAATTTATTATAATATATAAATATTATTAATAATGACCGTCAAAAGTCGAAACTTAAGTCGTACAAATTGTAATATATTTATATATTATAATAAATTATAGTGGTTAAAAACATAGTAAGCGTTTTATTCATTGTCCTTTATTGATTTTGTTTATAATCTTCCCCAAGTAAGTTTATTGTCTATAAGAAATCCTAAGTATTTTGTTACATTAGTTACAGGGATTGAACTCTCAGATGTCTTTACTAGTATGCTAGCTGGGTTTGCAGTAATATTTGTTGAAGTGAATGTCATTACTACCGATTTAAGAGCATTTAGATAGAGATTATTTTGTTGAGGCCACTCCTCAATTTTGTTTGTGGCCATGTTACAATGATTAACTGTTTGTTGTTCATTTTCACCTTGTATAATTATAACGGTATCATCTGTATACTGTTCTAATTTCATATATGTGTATTTATAATCATTGTTTGTGATAAATCGTTACTGTATATTAAAAAGAGCAGTGGTGACAATATTCCTCCTTGAGGTAAACCGATGTTTGTTATTCGGTCATGTGAAGTGTAAGGCACAAATACTTCATTCGGGGTACTTCCCATAATTTGAACATATTGTACTCTATTATGCAAATAACTTTCAAACCATGATATAGTTGTTTCACACAGACCATACATTTTTAGTTTGCTAAATAGTAGTTTATGTTCTACTGTATCGAACGACTTTGTGAAATCATAAAAAATACCTGAGACCTTCCTACTGTTATCTAAATTATCAGCTATATATTGATTACTTCGTACAATGCTGTTTGTGTGCTTTTTCCTTACACAAATCCATGATGCGTAGTCGATAGTCGATTAATTTGGAAGTATTCTGTTAATTTGTTACGCATAGCTTTGTCAAATATTTTGGCGAAGATGGATAGATTTGCTATGGCTCTGTAATTTTTGTAATCCTTCCTATCCCCCTTTTTGTGCATAGGGGTTATCTTAGCTATTTTCAGTTTTTCTGGATATTTTCCCGTCCTAAATGAATAATGAATAATATTTGTTAAAGGATACGCTATAAGGCCTGCCACGTCATGCAATATATTACAAAGAATATCATCTGGTCCTATTGATTTTTTATTAGAAACTGTTTTTATAATTTTTATTATATCATTTTCATTAATTATTGGAAAATTTTATTTTTTATCTGTCAATTTTTCATTATAATTGTCTCTACCTGTTTGTTGTTTTTGTATTTTAACAGAATCTACGAAGTAATTATTAAATATAATAGAATTTGGATTATTTACCTCATTATTACCAATATTGAGACTAATTTTATTGTCAGTATGTGATGTATTTTTTGATATACAATATTGCTTTTAATTAAATCCCAGGCTGCTTTTGTAATATTGTGAGATTTTGTAATATGTTCTGCATAGAATTGTTTTTTAGTGGTTTGTATTAGGGTGTTATATGTTTTTTTTTTAGTTGATCATAATTTCTTTTAAGATTTGGATCTTTTGTGAGTTTCCATATCCAGTGCATATTTTTTATCTCCTTTCCCATATTTATTATTTCAGGTGTTATCCATTTAATAATAATAATATTTATTTGGACAAAACATTATACATAATAACAATAACAATAAAAATGAAAACAAATAAATGGTGTTAGTCCGTCTGGGCTATAGACCTGCGGTCTTTCAGCCCTGTCTTGAATTTAAGGTGAGAAAAAAAGTATCTTTGCTAGCTAGCTGAACTGTCCTGATGATTCGCACAAATGAATTGATGAATTGTGAGGGGAGGATAATGATATTTAGAAGGGATATTTGGATTTCGGGGGATACAGAATTTGGTTAACAAGGGTTGGTTGTGAGGGTTATTGGCAAATTTAACGCTAAGGCTTAATATACGTTGGGAAATGGGTGGGATTTGGGTGGTTTCGTACAGGAGGTCATTTGAGGGATTGCGAAGTGGGTTGGCAGGGTGTCGGAGTTTCGTTAGGGTTCTTAGGGCGGATCTTTCGGCAACTTTTAAGTGGTGAAGGATGGATGGACGGATTTGGGTAAAAATGATTGCACCATAATCTAACAAGGGCCGGCATATTGGTTTATATATATGTGTTGCAGTTTTTACAGATATTCCTTGCTTTTTATATGTTAGTGATCTAAAATGCCGAGCCCTGGTTTTGATTTTGTTTTTTATTGTTTGTGCATGGTTATCCATTTATTTACTAAGGTTTTTTTATTCTGTTTACATACCATTATCGGAAATGTTAAGTGGTGATAATATGTAAATATATTTATAAATAAATTAAATTTATCATTAAGATTATCAGAATTAATAATCTCACACCAATTTCCGTTGAGAATATATTGGTTAAATTAACTGTAATTTTCTTTAGAATAAAAACGCTTCTCTATTATCTTTTTGGGAGAATATGTAGATTGAGAGGTAATTATTTTAAGATTTATTACATCATGATCCGAGATATGGTTGGAAATATTATTGCATATCACCCTCTGATGGTTAGTGAATATATTGTCTAATAGTGATGTTCCTCGGGTAGCTTCATACACTGTTTGTTTGATACCGTATGAATGAAAGGTACCTATGAAATTTTTGACTTGCTGTGTTTATTTTTCCTGTAAATTTATGTTAAAGTCCCCACAAACGAAACTATTTGTGTACTTTGTTTGCATTTTATTTAGAATATTGCCTAATTTACTTACAAACAATTCATAGTTACTACTTGGGGGATGATAAATGGACACTATTGCGCCTTTTTTACCTTCCAACTTAAACGAAGCCGCTGTGCATTCACAGACTCCCTGCACAGATGCATCTGCAATATATATATATATATATTGAACTAACTTCCATGTCATTCCGTGCATATATCCAAACTCCTCCTCCAATTTGTTTTTTCCTATAATAGAAATTTATTAATTTATAATTATCAATATTAAACAGAGAAATTTCATAATCATGTAGCCAATGTTCACAAATACTTATTCATTTAGGATAATTGTGCTCTTTCAAAAAGACATCGATGTTGAGTTTCTTGTTCCGTATACTTCTATCGTTCATCTGGATGATGTTAAACGAGTTTTCTTTGTCTGTTGTAGTTGAGATATCGTCTATTGTTAGTTGCCGCATTTTTGCGAAATCGAAAAGGCTGGATCTTGATTCCCGTAGGCCATGTATCTTCTTTATAAGTAGCTCTCCCGCGTTTTCCTGCGGAGCGGTAACTTTTCAATTTTTATATTTGTGGATACGCATTTTGTTGCAACGTAATTCGCAACTTCCTCTTCTGTAGTTTCAGATTTAAGATTTCCCACATGGAGTGTTGCCGCAATTGGCATTTTTTCATCAGAATTGCTACCAATTATAACTGAGGATTTTACTCTGCTATTTATTACTTTCGCTAGACTAGATGCAATGTTCGTAGTTTTTTTCCATTGATTCTGTTGTGTGTGTATTTGTCATTTTGTGGTTCGAAGATACGGTGGCACCAGTAAAAGTAGTTAATTTTTCATGGTTTTCATTATTATTATTTTTGTTTTGAATTTGTTTTCCGGCGTCACTTTGTTTAGGTATTTTGCTTTAATTTTGTGAGAAGTGGGTATGCAATTTTACTTGCTCTTCGGACGGGTTGTTTACATTTTGAATTCGACTTCACTTTGCTGCATTATTATTTGGTTGAGGTTATTTATTTGACTCTTAAGGAATGAAATATTATCATTCATCATGGATATTATTACATCTTTTTCCTTTAAAAGTAAATTAAGATAAGCAACTTCTGTTCCTTTCTCCACAACCGTAATATCGCTGTTGGAGGACGAATTAAGATCATTGAGGTAGTCTCCGCCATCACTATCTTCTTGGTTAGATTTATTTACCCAGCAGAATATTCGTTTTGCATCAATGATGATGGCGTTCTTATCCTGGTTTACACATTTTCGATGGCTAACGTTTTTGCACTTCACACATATTAGTCCCGATCTTGGTATTTTCCCACAGTAGTTACAATATACGAGGGTATAGTTTCACTCGGCTCTATCACGTCTATTGCCGCTGTCGCGATTTTTCAATTAATAACAATATTCACGATTTGATTTGAGTTGTGCAAAGTTATCACTATTGAACACTTTGTTATTTCCTACCTTCACTTTTATTTTTATATGTCAGTTGTACAATGAGTACATGGTACTCGAAATGTACAACTGACATTTATCAATTACTAATGCTTAAAACTATTTTTACACTTATATATACCGACAGGAATTATGGAGAAAAATGTTAATTATCAGCGGGAGGGATGGAATCGGCGTGTCCATTGATGTTCGGAATAAGGAATAGGAGAGGATTTTAGATGCTCAGGTCAAAATTTAACAATCTGTTTTTGAATTTATACAATTCAATTGCTTAAAATTTGTCTAATTTATTTTTGGCCGATTATAGTAATTTTGCAATTTTTTCTCTGCGATTTTAACTGTAAATTAGATCTCTCTGTTGATTTAATCTAATCCTTGTAGAAATTACTAAGTTGTAGTTTAGCCCTAAATGCAGAAAACATCATCCACATGTCTACATTAGAAGACAGTATGGTTTTTTGGTTAATAATTTAAATAATTTTTGTATAGTCTTCAAAAGATTTCTGCAAAGATTTCATCTCATACATTTACTTAACTCTAAATGCGCAAGCACTAGTGTACTGCGATAACCGGATTTTGTTGAAAGTTTTAACAATTATTAGTGATGGCTGGAATATTTTTATCCACATCTGTACAAATATGGTAAAACATTCGATAAATTAAATGATATGCATATTATTGCTTATTTTCACATGTTTCGTCGTATTCGCTCTAAACCGTGTTACGATAATCTGGTTTAGGTCCTATAATTATTTATTCAACTCATAAATAAATTTAGAGCATTCGGTTGCATCGTCTATATCGCTTATATTTGATTATCTATAAAAAGGATGAATTAATAATAAATAAGTATCTGATTTCTGTAATTTATGTAAGAGGTAAAGGCAAATGCGACCATTTAAGAGGTATTAATTGTAAGATTATATGTTAATGATTGAATAATATACATACATAATAATTAAATGCGCTGGTTGGGTATTAATTAAGACTTATAATAATTACTCATGTTTTAACTAATAAGTATAATCATTATCTCAGATATATTAATAATCTCGTCTCCTTAGTTAAATACAGTGGAAGGAGCATTAGTCGTTGTCAAAGTACGGGTTTTGGCCTTTTTGCGCACATTTATCTCGGCGTTCATCATTTATAGCACGGAGTGCAGAGAAGGGAAAGGGGGAGGGGTCATCATTATCAGCACATCAAGTGATAAATGCTCGCTACCATCAATGGCCAATTAAAATTCATGAGAGACCGCCGCCACTGATAAAGCATATGGACTTTTAATAAACGGCCATTTAGAATTTCTTCTTCTTTCTTCTCCTCTTGTGCCCCACGCCGTATAATATATATTTTAAACTTTTTGCATGTTAATAGGCGCACAAAACGTATAATTTATTATTAATAAAGTATTTGCATACGTAATTATATCGGCAGTTAACCCAAATCGAGCTGAAAATATTTAATTGGCCGTTCGGAATGATGTAAAATTAATAAATATTAAGAGCCGAGCGAAAAGGCATGTGCCATTCGAGTAATTTTATACATTTCCGCATTATTTAAATATAAATGTTTGCTTAAATGTTATGGGTAATAACTGCGATCAAGGAATATGCGACAATTCCACCAGTTTAATCTTTCTTGCTGAATTAATTATGTATTTATTTTATTGGTATTATATCTGTTGTTTTATTAACTCTTTAATAAAGGAAGTTGTCGGCGAGCAATTCCGATGATGGAATAATAATGAAGAAAGATAAACTGGCGGAATGATAACTCTGAAGCTTAACAAATATCTTGATAAAATAATATATTTAGTAGCAAAATGCAAAATGAACTGTGGCCGCCGGGTAGATTAAGGATTGAATGCCGATAGCCTAATTGACCAATTAAATTAATTAATTAATCGATATTTTTATAAGAGTACAAGAAAGTAGTAGAATGCAATAACATCATCGGATGAGTAGATATTTTCTTAGTGGTCCAAAAGCTAAATTTAAAAAATATGTACATTTTAAGTTTACTTATATAAAGGGTGTTCATTAAACGTATGACAAGAATTCAAGAGGGCTATTCTTAGACTATTTTGTCCTGCGATGATTTTTGAAAACCCGCCATTCAGATGAATGATGAAATAAAATTAACGAACTTTATTATTGTTTGTTTGTTATATCCAATTAATAATAAGTGGTTGATTTTTATTTTTTTAATTCACTACAATTGTTGCGACACACTGTGGCTTTTCAGGTGAAGAATATACATTAAATTACGTTTTATTTCCTAAATAATAGGGTGGTTTTTGTTGGTGTGAGTGAGGAGGGGGTGGAGCTTGCACAGTTGTCACCGGGATGAACATTCTTATAAGAGGCTAGTTGGATAAATCCTGTTGATAGTTTAATCAATTTTCTGTTTTATTTATATAAATTTCAAAATTTCCCAATAATGTAACCTTTTGTGTTTTCTTCGCTCTGTGTAGTATTTTGAAATTTGTAGTGTGCTTATATTCTATTACATGGTTTGAGTATGTTGATGATGTCTTTTTTGTACGATTTTTTATGCTCTTTGTTTGAATGATCTTCCAGTTTGGCCTATATATTGTTTTGGGTAGTCAGCTTTAGACCTATTTTGCCATTTTTGGTCCTTATTTCAAAAGTGAATACCGTGGCATCACTGAGCGGATTACTATATTTCAAGGATTACTTGAACCTAATTACGAATCAATGTTTGCAATGACATCTTATTTCAAAAATTTTATTAGAAATAAAGCATACTGATCTATTTTGGTGTGAAATTTTACAGCGATCTCTTCGATATACTAGAAATTAGTGTGTCAATGAATTGTTGGATTCCGCATATAAAGCAGAATATTTAGTATGTTTAAAGGCAATGTTCTGTGTATACTGAGTCTAGAATTTGTGAGGATCCGTGAGAATCAAATTTAAGCTACGTGGATTAATTGTGGCCTTATCATCGGGGTAAATTCAATCTATGCTTAATTGATAAATATAAGCCACAACTTAACCAACGGATGTTTGAAATTTTTAATCTTGAAAACCAGCTAAGATGCGGATTGAGAATTATTCCTAGATGTCTCATACTGCCTTTAATTGGAATGATCAATATTCTTTACGGTCTGCTAAAATGTTTGAAGACATCATTATCAACATTGATCTCACAATCGGTACCGTAGAGAAATTGGAGACATCACTAGTGAAGAAAGTATACAGTATAGGTGTGTCTGTGAAACACCTGTATAAATCGTACGCTTGCTAGAAAGTGTGTTATTAACTTGCAACAAATTCTATCTCGAAGAAAGTCATACATATCTAATTATATTTTTGCGAATTTCAAGATTAATAATTTACAGAGAAGCCGTTGTAATGATTCTATCATCGAGAAAAACTATAATATTGCTGCGTTTAGTTAAAGTACCCCCCGTAATAAACGAAGTCACCCTTCACAGCTGACAAAGAATGGACATGGCCGGCACAAAAACCGATCTGAAAGTCTGGGATGATTTTTCGATCCTAAGAAAGAAGTGACAGAATTCTTTCAACAACGTTGCCTTTAATGTTGAGCAAGCTGAAGGAATGACAGCTTGATATAAAGGAAGAAGATTTATCTGATCACTTCAGTTAGTTTCTGATCCGATAAAAAGCATCCTAAACGCACCATTTGCAATATTAAGAAGAGCGTGTTTACTCCTGCAAGCGATAATTAATCGCAATAGAAATACCAACCAAATTAAATACCTTGAGCTGCTTAAGAAACTCAATTAGCTGCCCAACAGTTGTCGACTAACAGGTACTCCTTTTATTGTTATTGGTGAGGTTTTTCTTGATAGAAGCATTAAAATTAATATCGATAATTTCTCTGGAGTCAAAGGTAAATTAGCATAACGTAAACGGCTCGATCACGAGGAAGGCGTGTAGCTATTTATGTGTCCGAGTGATCTTGAAAAAAAGTTCGGTTGTTACTATGATCATTCATCAACTCGAAACAGAATACCTATCGAAAATTGCGTCTCTGATTTTAAGATGCAAGTTATGAAATTGCCTATAAAATAATGGATTTTGAGTGCTTTATATGAATTTATTTTTATTTATTCAATGTGCTTATATATTATATTCAAATATTAAGTTTTCAATACTGCAGAAATTTTGGTCATCCACGAAAAAGCTTGAGTTTACTTCTTGTCTTCTTCCACAAGCGCATATTTTTGGGACTTGGGAAGTTCCTCTATCGCGATTCTTGGCTATTTGGACAACATTTTTACTCAAAACCTTGAGTATTTTTACTGACCGTGTCAGTTTGACTCATTACGGCAATATATTTGTCTGCCCACCCATCATGCATACAAATTTTATTAATTTACTCACTCAACAATTTTACCTTTTGATTTTCTTTTTTATTCAAAAAGTTTTTTAATTAATTTTTTATTCCAAATCGCGAGACTATGAGTAATTGAAATTTATATGTGTATGTAGTGTGGGTTGGTGGCTACTATCCTACCCTCTAATCAGCAAAAACTAACAACCGACAGACACAAAATAAACTATAGGAATTAAATGGAATTTATATAACAAGTAATTGTAAAAAATCAAAAATTGAGCAAATTATTAAGAATAGCCGTTTTGCGTAAACCTCATAGTTTCGAGAAAAATATAGGGAAAGTATTATGATGGCCACCATTTATTTATAATATTACTGTAACAGGAATACAGGTACAATTAAAAATGTCGAATAATTGACAAAAAAGATTGTACATTGCTTAATCACGTGCAAAAGTCAAGGTGAGATATTTCGAATTAGCTCAATATCATTAAAGTATGAGTAAATAAGTATATCGCCAACCTACTCCATTTCGTTCAGCCAATTGCGTGGCCAAATCCCAAAATATATTAAAAGAAACAAAAATTAAAATTCCGAAAAGAAAAATACGCTAGTTACCAATATGATCAAAACCCGAATCGTTGTTACTCGATATTTCAAGGCACATTTAAAACTAATAAGCCACCGATCTCCACTAATAAATATTCCAAGGATGCGTTTCTAAACTCGGTGCTTTTGAGGAAAACATTTTTAAAGGCAGCAAAATGAAGAAATTTGATCAGAAATAAAGTAGGAACTAGCACCTTATAAACCCTTAAAAATGGAGAAGGAAACAAAGACATTTTTGAATAGATGGTTAAGAAAATTCAGGATGGAGAATAATAATAAACCTAAGGAACAATTGAGGAAGGTTTCCAACTAATGGAAAAAAGAAGTTCAAGGGAACAATAAAAAGTTAACAAGAATATAAATACAGATTTAAAAAAACGTAAAACACATAGAAAATTTGAATAAAAATATGAATACGAATTCGATAGATAAAATCTGTCTGAGAAAGCTCGACTTACAGAGGTACTCAGAATGCGCAAAAGAAACTATTGCAAAAAACGTCTCTATGTAGAGCATTTTTGTATGGGTACATCTTAAGATTCAAATTCAAAATTCTACGCAATGTCGTTCTGGAAATGCCCAATTGCCTGGAAGGACGATGATTTGGGACAGATGCAATACTCTGCCGCACAGTTTCCACGTTGTCTACAGTGCTAATATTTCGATGGGCACCTCTTTCAGGCCGGTCGGCCACTGAACCCAGATTCTCAAAACGACCGACCAAACTCCTAATCATGAAGGTTGTAGGTGTGCTGATTCTGAATTAAAATATTACCGATACTCAGGCTGATTCATAACAATTGATCGCTGATAAGAATAAATAAACTCGATAATTTTAACGCGTTGTTTTGTACTGTATGGTTCCATAATAAATTTTCAGAAATTCGATGGTAACCTTCAAAAATAATAAAATAATAATTTTATCAAAAAATAAAAAAGTTATTTGTATTTAACATTGGTAGGTCTTATTTGGCCCACATTGTATATAAAATTATATAAAAAAATTGACTCATTTATTTATCAGACTCCTCCTGCTTGTCTGTCTGTCAGGCGATGGATTTCGGAGCGGGCTTCTCCTTCTTAGGCTTGGGTGCTTTGTTTTTTTTTTTTCATAGAATTGCTTTTGGTTTTCGTTTACCTGTGATGTTGCTAGTGTCTTATAAAAACAACAGAAGTAGATGCTGTGTTTTTTAAGCTGTTCCACCTCGGCCATAACTCGTTGCATTCTTAGGTGATTTTTCCGTGCCTTCGTTTTTGTCAACTTTTTAGCAGTCTTAACCTTGGTTTTCGAGCTTGACAAATCCAGATGCGCACTTGCCATTCGCCTGGCAGAGTGTGTCTAAAGTTACAGATAACTTAAAAACATCTCAAGAAATGGCGACATATTATTATTCTCGATTACTTGCAGAAAATAACCACAAAGTTCTTTAGGCTCTTTATTGTATTTCAGACCGTTATCCAAAGCAAATAAACAAAACATACAATTTCTTACATATTTTGCGAAGTTTATTTCGTGAGTACATGCAGTGTGTTCTACTGAAAATTAAAAACATTCCTTGATAAACTTGGATAGCGACAGTTTAAATCCTCTGGGATTCGTCGGAGAGGTTATTGGATCAGCTGAGCTGTGAGTGATAAGAGGAGTTTGGCGGTTTGATTGTCTCATTGAAGAGCTCTGGAAGTAGTCCGACTGGATGTGGATGCGTTTCGTTCTGTTATCCACGTTAGCTCAGCAAAATCGTGGATATTCGTAAAACGGGCAGAAGCTTTTCCGCATGATTTGCTTTTCAGTGTTGCAAACTTGTTAACGAGATGTTGTGGAGCAGTGGTTATTTGTGAAGTGAAATATTCGATTAGTGGACAGATGTGTGTATAGATAGCGATTATAAAGCCCAGATGTGAAACTTCCTTGGTCGGCTTTATGCGACGTCCCCATATGATGATGGACGGGAACGTGTCATATCTTCTTGCTTTTCGTGGATGGTGGAAAATTATGGATTGAGTTCTAGAGGAGCTGAAGGATTTGCCTGTCCAGTTTTTTGCCTCGAGGATGTAGTTCTGCAGGGGCTTAGCCGCGGCTTCAGGCATTGAAGCGGTTGTCAAGAACGCTGGGTCGTCTGACTGGATTAATTTCAGCTTAGAGGAAAATCTGCAAAATAAATGTTGAATAAAGTAGAAGAGAGCATGGAGCCTTGTGGAAGGCCGGCTCGTGGCGTGAACGCTCTGGAGTTGGTATTTCCGCAGGTAATCGTGCATTTCTGTCGTTGAGAAAGCAGGCGACGATACTTTGCAGTTGGTCGCTTGTATAGGAGCAGTGTGGCTGTGCATTATGGTTTCGAACGCTGTAGTCCAAGAAGACGCCGTAACACACGTGACCGTTGTTGATAGCTCGAGTAGCGTCGTGCAGCAAATGGATTGTTGAATCGTAACCGGATTTTCCTGGTCTGAAGCCTGATTTATGAGCCGGAATGATATTGTGCTCATTGCAGAAGGCTTTATCGTCGGTGGATGTCGGAATTAATTTCTCGCATATTGTAGGCGGACGGACTGGAATCCAGTTGTAGCTGACGTGTTGCCTGTCTTTTTTCGGATCCTCGGCGGTATTGTTTGGGATTCGGCGTAGGCTTGCGCTAGTGAGGGTGGTCATCAATGCGTAGTCGGCTTGATCTGGCAGTTTTCTGACTGGTGAAAGTGCTAAACTTCTTCCAATATTTGGCACAGTCTTGACAACAATCGATACTAAACGATATATAAAAGTTTCCGAATATAGATAGGAATTGCTGCCTCCCTAACATCAAGTTACAAGAAGGGTTTGAGTGGAAAAACATAATTTGTAAGTGTGAACTCCGCCCGTGGTTCTATCGTCCAAAATTTTACATATGTTTTTTTGTAGTAAATTTCTTTTATGTGTGATTTTTAATGAAATAAGGCTAAAGTTCTGAATAAATAAATAAATAAATATGTCATTGTCTTCTTCTACGAACCGTTCGTGTGCTCTCTGACGGAGAGTTTTATTCTCGCGTTAAGCCGGTTCCACTCCGTCGCTTGTTACGGAATAGTCTCCTCTTCTTCTTGATGAGGCACACGATAGCTGGCGATAAAACAGGTCTGTTGATGCATACCGACGGGTTGCAATGGCGGCAGATGGCGCGCCCCAAATAATATCTGGCGGCATGGGTCTTCTTTGATTGCTCGAAGGCGGCTGGCGGCAGCGTCTTCACGATGATTGAGTGGAACAGCTTTAAGTCGGTCTGTTTATGGCGTTTATGGTTTTGAATTCCACAGAAGGCCTTCTTGGCTCTTGGCTTACCTAGAAAACAAAAGAGAAATTAGTGGGATATTGCTTTGATGGGGTTAGTTGTGAAAATAGCATAGGAGTAAGAATCGCTGGGAATCCGGTGCAATAATGATGACGTCAATAGGTCGACTTTTACAGACTGCGGCTGTTGATGGATATAGGATCTATGGTGTTGTTAGAGACGTTGAGGTAACATAGGATGATTGCTCTGGGGGAATCTACAATAAGGTGGAGCTAGTTAGATTTTCATTTATATGACGTTCAAGTAAAATGTGGTTCTAGGCTATGACGAACGGATCCTTGGCTAAAAACATTTTTTGCCGATCAAGTGACCGATATTTTAAATACTAACCGTCTTGAAGGGAGTATCGTGAGGATGTAGATGTAGATGTAATTCTAGCGGTTTCATAGAATCAAAGAAATACGCGGAATATCTATCAGTTTTAATTTGCCAGAGGCTCGCGGAGCGGCCTAGAAATGGGCGCTCGAACTGAAGGTCTTATTTTAACACCAACTGCCTTGTTAGGAGGAACAGGACAGGAATGCCATTTGTTTACGAGTATCGCCTTTTCGTTTCTAGGGTGTGTTCTTAAAGATTTATTAGATTCAGATATATTTCGATCAATTCAGTGGCTGTGTCGCTACAAAAATGGCTCTCCTTTTCTCAATAGATAATGTTAGATTTTCCGACAGTGTTTAAAGATTTCCGAGCAGATTTAAAAGGATCGGTCATAGGGCTAGGATTTCATGGAAACTCTCAGGACTCGAGTCCAATGACATATTGGACTCGAGTCCTGAGTCCTTTACACGAAAGACATCATTATTTCTGGCTTGTTCTTTTTCTAGAACAAAACTACGACCGAGTTCGTCGGTTTTAATTAAGTGATAGTACATTAATAAAATAAATTCATAATTAATCGCAAATATTTTATGACAGATGAGTAATGAGCGACTGTCATTGTAGTTTTTCAATGAGTTATGTGTCTTGTGGGCTTAATAAGACACATTGTTGTAAATTTATGAAATGTTTCGTATTTTTAAATTAATTAATGTTAATGTTCTACAATGAAAAGGACTTAATATATTTTATTATTTATTTATACATTGTTTATAATTTAATTTTGAATTTAATATAAAATTACGGTAGTTGAATTAATGGATTTTTTCTTGGTACGTCATATATTTTAGCATACGTATCTCATTTTATTCATTTTTGGATTAAATTTATTATTATAACAGAACGATTCTCGGAGAGAGATTAATCGAGCGGCTTATTTTTCCTCATATCACTTACGCGGTGCAGTTTTTACGTGAGAATTTAATCTGCGCGAAAACTGTCCGCTTTGCATAATTAATAAATAATCGGCCTAAGCGAAGCTCTTGAGGTCTGTAATCTAAGAGTCTGGTTTCGCTGCTCGGTACTCCCATAAGATATGTAATTATCTGTGGCTGTCCGTGTTCTTTGCTCGCCGGTTAGCGTTTTTGTCCTAAGGTATCAGTAGAGTCCACTGTGTGGTATCAGAAATAAGTCGGCTTCCGAGAAACCATTAAATCAATCAATATATACATAAGCGAGCAACGTTGATAACAAGCAATTAGGAGGACTAAATGCCGCCTCCTTCGATAATTGGACTCATTATTGCGTGTTCCCACACACTACGCACATTTTCCACGGGTTTTCTTTGATTTTTTGCACCCCGACGCACAATGGACATATTTGCGATATCTATGTGATTTATACTGGTTCTCTATGGCGTCATTTTCAAAGAAGTGGTAATGTGAAAGGTTTATTAGTTCCACGAAGTCTTTTTGATTGGTTATTACCTTTAAAGAGAACAAATTACGCGCTGGGTGTATATTTAGATATGTTGCCTTTTAAACATAGACAAGAAAGAATATTAACACATTTAATTTACTATTACAAATTACACAATCATTTAGATGGTCATATATAGATACATATAAGTTTAATAAAAAACTCAACAATGTCGTCTTTAAAAGTTAAATTATTACATTTAATAAACCTAAAGAAGTAAATTATATAATTTAATAATAATAATAATTTCTCACGTACTCTAACAACCCAATTAATATAATTCAATATTAAGGCATATAAATATAATTTTAAATTTATTATTTAAGTTTTATAAGTCGGTGTTTACAGTAGATTCTCTAGGGTTTTAGAATAATGTTTAACTGAGTAATTTTCTTGCAGATAAAAGTTTAGAGAATATTTATGATTTTGAGAATAATAAAATAGGAAAATTATATTTGTTTATTTTTCTGCTTATTTTTAAAACCTAGACGTTTTTGACTTTCTGAATATTTTATCCTTGAACTTGTTAAAAAAATAATTTTCTTATACTTCACTAAATTTATTTTCGAATAGTGAAAATCCAGAAAATTTTACCAAATATTTTTCAAGCTCAAAATGTTCAAGGAAAATAATGACTTCAAGTTATACCCTCTCAAAACGTAATACAAAAGAGATATTTTAAATACCCTTTAATTCTTTTAATGCTGAAACTTATAAAATTATTGATCGCGAAATTATATTTTAATATTCATGTTATTATTGTTATTAATCGCTGTTGAAAGTTTCCTAAATTTCGGCTGTTTATGCACTTAATTAGGGAAATCTGCACACATTTAGCGAATATACGTCACCCTAACGGCATCTACTTCCTTATTATAGAAATAAAGTTAAAGCGCTGATGAGATCCGAATAGTTCAAAACTTGATTCGGAAACAATAATTTATAGTACTTAGATCTTTAATCAATCCTTAGAGGTAGTATAGTATTTGTATATAGTATTAATTTTGTTATTATTTTGTACCTTTGCTGTATTTATTTCCTTCTTTGCAGGTCTCCATGATATTCTTAGTTTGTATTATTAATAATACAATTATGGGCACTTTATTTTTTAAAATATGCTCAACAAGAAAAATGTTATAATCTGCGTTAAGTTAGGTTTTTTGTAAAAATCATTCTGAAAAAAAAACAGGTCTGCATAAATATATAATGTTTACATAAAATTCTGTACTTTTGTAGACAATTGTTATTACTATTAATAATTCTAATGTCTGATGTATGATTAAACAATCACTACAAGACGGTATTATTAAGTTTTATTTTTGAATTTAAATTGTCTTCCAGTCCATTCGGCATTATAGGAAAGTATTTAGATAGGCAGTTTTTGAATCAAGATGCGTACAATGCTAAAAACACAAACAGAAAACAATTTCTTAGATTATACTTACTTATATACTTTTATTTGGTTTATTTATAAAATGCGCCGATAAACAAACGTTAGCTTTTGATCTAGTACTATGATTATTTAATTATTCATGGTAGAATTGTAATGAATTTCTGTCGCACATGTAAAGTAAACGAAATATTTACAATTAATAACCACAGTATAATAATAATAATAATAATAATAATACTTTATCGTGCTATTACATAATTTTACACATGTCACAGATAAGTTAGTATTTAGAAAGCAATTCGGTTTCAAAAAGCCTTAACTAATGTATAATAATAAACATGAAATTATTAAGGAAATACTACTGACACATAATACGCATGTATATAAACTAGATATTAAAAGTTAAAAAGTAACACAAATATAAAGATTAGTAGATATAAAAGGGGTTATTAATTACTTAAATTGTGTTAATAGTTACACGAAAACAAGTTAAATAAATAAAAAGATAAAATTATTATAAAAATAAAATTACTTAAGAGCTAAGTTATAAAATAATACAGTGCTTAGTAACAAACTACATAATTAACAAATTAAAAACCATTTATAAATAAATAAGATCATTAAAAATATTAAATATTGTGAGAATGGTTATATGCTAAAAAATCTTCAATATTATAAAAGGCATGTGCAATTAAATTGTTTTTAATCATGGTATTAAATTTTGTACTAGGCATCATTTAAGTCATCTGGTAATAAGTTATATAATAATGGGCCATAATAGTTGACTCCATTTTGCGCTCTCGATAGTCGACGATAAGTTGGGAATATGAAATTCCTATTTCTAGTGTTGTATACATGTATATCATTATGTGTAACATATTTGTAGAGATTATTATGAACGAACTTTAGGCATTCCAATATATATAAACTGGGAACCGTTCAAATATTGTACCTGATGAAAGAGTCTCTACAGTCGCTTCGAAAGTGGAGTAATGCAACAATCCGCATTGCATGTCTTTGCAATCGGAATACTGTGGCTAGTATACTAGAATGTCCCCATGCTAAAATTCCGTAGCATAACTGACAATGGATTAGTGCAAAGTAAGCATTTCTCAAAGCACGTTCTGGTAGGGAGTTACTAAGTTGGCGTAGAAGATAAGTATTTCTACAGAGTTTACTTGAGAGCCCAGTGCTATAGTGCTATGCCTGTGCCATGTAAGCGTTGAGTCCAGATAGACTCCGAGAAATTTACCACTACCTTCATTCACACCTCGGATTAATGAAAATGTGATGGTCTGTGTTTTTTCGACATTAACTGTCAATTTATTAGCTATAAACCAATCATTAGCCATTTTAACTGAATTTATGCTTACGTGTGAGGCTCTATTATATTCACTTGAGGTGTTAAGTAATGTCGTAGCGTCAGCAAAAAGGGTGTACTTGCAATCAAATTGCTGAAAGGGCAAGTCATTTATATAGATTAAAAATATTAAAGGCCCAAGTATTGAACCCTGAGGTACCTCATGCTTTAACTGGGTTTCCTCAGATGGACAGCCATTTATAAGTACAGTTTGTCGTCGATTTAAGAGATACGAGTTTAGCAAACGGCAAGTATCTAGTGAGAAATTATAATAGTAAAGTTTCTGCAGAATAATTTCGTGGGAGACACAGTCGAATGCTTTGGTGAGGTCTAAAAATGAGACAACTGAGCAAGTGCTGGACTCAAAGCAACTATAAATTTCTTCGGTTAAGGCAACAATAGCATCAACCGTTGATTTACCTCTTTTAAAACCAAATTGACAGGAAGAAATGATTTCATATTCATTTAGAAAGGCTATGATTTGCAGGAATATAACTTTTTCGAGTACTTTCGATAATACAGGTAAAATATAAATTGGTCTATAATTATTAATATTGTCTTGGCTTCCTTTTTTGTGGACAGGGATAACACGCGCACGTTTTAAACAATCTGGAAAGATACCATTTAAAATACATTGGTTTATTAGTTTTGTGAGAGGAGAAATTATTACATCAACGACTGATTTAAGGATGTTTGTACTTAGACCATATATATCTCGACTAGTACCATTCTTTAGGCTAGCTATAATATCCCGTACTTTATTTTCACTTACTTCTTGGAGAGTGAAATAACTTCTGATGTTTAGATTAATATGATTTAAGTAACTCATTGGATTTTGTTCGGTTATTGGTAGCTGCTCTAAGAGTTCATTTGCAATTGTGCTAAAATACAACCTAACCTATTTAGGTTAGGATCGATATCACCTAAGTTATCGCTAGTTAATTCATATTGAATGGGTTTGATAAGGGACCAAAGGACTTTGGGATTGTTGCTTGATTTAGCAAGATATTTGGAATTGGCTGCTTTCTTTGCACTAACTAGTGCCATATTATACTTTTTCTTTAAATTAATATAATTAGACTTTAAGTTACTATTATTTCTACTTGCTTCTTTCATAAAATTTAATAACTCTCGCATCTCACGAAGCTCGTTATTAAACCATAAAACTTGGCTTTTGTGAGAGTAGAATGTTGAAACCCTTTCAGGAAAGCATCCGTCTAGGCATGATTTTAATCTATAGTATAAGTAATCAAATTTACTATTGATGGAGGTACTGTATTGAACAAAAAGCCAATCCATATTTATTAATAAATTATACAATTTATAGCATCCAGTTCTGGTAATTGGTCGGGTTAACCTTTTGTACTTATTCTGTGACAGAGTATTTATTTTTAACTGGACATGGATTCCTGAATGATCAGAAAGTCCACAATCCAATGAACTGATAATTAAGTTGCAGGAATCTGTATTGGTAAAAATATTATCCAAGCAATTGTTTTGTCTTGTATTAAAATTTACATGAGCCGTGAAACCAAATGATGTAAATAAATCGTTTGATGGTACAGCCCTGCTGTCATTGCTATTAAATTTTACTGCAATCAATTTTATCCAATAATTCATGAATTATAATTAAACATTTTGAAAAGTCCCCTGACGGCGACCTGTATAGAGTAACAATTATGATGTTATTTAATGGAAGAAATGCTGCGGCTAGTTCACAATTTATCTCTTCCGATAAATGGCTTATATTTCTTGTATTGAAGGCCGTTTTTATGTAATTGCAAGACACCACCATGAATGTGATTCGAGCGCTGAAAATGGGTTGTTACATTATAATTATTAATTGAGAGTGCTGGCACTTCGCTGAGACAAATTACATCAAACTTTTTATTAGTAGCAAGCAAAAAAGCTTCAAATTCATTTTGTTTGTTTCTTATACATTGAATATTAGTAAAATATGAATTAATACACAGCGCGTGTACTGGCTCTTGCTTACTCTGACTAAGTGATTTCTTGTTTGTTGTTGATCCCGCCTAAAAATATAATGGTAGAGAACTATCCCTTCCGGCCAATTTTTAGGGTCAATTAGCTTATTGTGGTCTGTGAAATCCGTTCCTATTTTATATGCTGGTGCTGGCGATTTCGTGTTCACCCTATCACAAGTGAAATTCTTACATTTCAGGATCATTTCCAGATGTCAACGAAGGTCCTCAATGGTAACACTCTTCTCCACTCGTTTCAGAAATATCCAGGTTTTTTTAGGTTCGGCAGCTACTTTGGACTGAAAAGAATTGCCGGAGCCGACTACAAGTGGTTTCGATGGCATCCTACTCCTCTTTCTATACGTTACTTTGGTAAACGGTTCATTGTTATTGTTTATATTTGCTATTGCACGTTCGCTATTGGCAGGAATTTTGAGGTTATTCACAGTGTTTACAGTGGTCAGCTGTTCGGACTTGTGCATGGCCGGCGCTGGCGTCTTCGCAGGCTTGCCAGCATGCGGCAATGTAAAAATCTTGAATTTTTATAAATATACTCTAAAACTGGTTATTACATTATTTTTACACTCATTTCCATCTAATTGGCTTATGCTTTCTATCTAACTGAGAACTGAATCTACTATTATAGCTAGATATTTTATGTTGCTTGATCTGTTAGAATTGAAAAGCACGAATTTCATTAAATTAAAATCAATTCTTGAATGTTGTCGGCGTTAAAATCACTACATAGCTGGATGTTTAAATACAATTTCTTTTGAATTTAACTTTTTAATGAGTATACATATTGGTACGTACTGGATATAGTCATATTATTTTAGATCATTTGGATCACTAAAAATAACACAGGACCTAAAATTATACCTTGAGATATTTCCTGCTCTAAAGTTTTATTTCGCATACATTGGTCATTGGGCATTAGTCCATTTTGACCAATTTAAAGCAAAGGAAATGAATCGGGCAGCTTGCCATAAGGAATTTGAGAGAAACGTTTGGGCCCAAACGAAAGATTACACTAGGAATAAGAGATTGTTGATGAGATGACATGACCTTTATGCTAGACTACAAAGATGTCAATAATGGCAAAATATATTCTTATATTTAAAGAGCTCAAGAGGGTTTTATAGTAGAATTGTATTTCGTTGTTATACTCAAAGGCAAAAGGTAAGGTTACTGACTATATTAATGGAAATTGGTGAAGATCGAGAAGAAACCAAACTTTCAACTTAACTATTTTTTATAACACTTCACCAGACTAACTAGATGTTGGGACAACCTGATTTCCCTAATCAGCATAAAAATTACTTAACAATTATCGAGAAAATCCTTGAATTCCGCTGAGCACGGGCGTACATACTCGCGGACAGGTAGCGACATGATATTTCCTGTCCCAAATCTCCCCTGTCCGCGACAATATTTAGAGATGCATAAAATAAGGGGCACGTGAAATAAGCTCCAAATCTTAGTCTACTGCTTGACACCTGCAAAGGGGAATCTCCAATGCCAAATCGGTGAATGCTGTAAGTTATTCTTCACAATTAACAATAATTTAAAAATACGAATACATTTCGTAAAACTACAACAATGAGTCTTACTAAGACTACAAGCAATACTCTTAGTAAGACTTATTGTTGTAGATTTACTAAATGATGCTCCTTATTGTATAAAAAACCTTTTTCTACTCCTATAATGAAATAACATAATTGTAGGTTACTTTTTGATTATACAAAGTTGTACATTGTATGTTATGTATATATTATATATTCATTGTCATAGCAACCATTGTAGCACTAGTGCTACAATATATATATTGTAGCACTAGTGTTACAATATTTCCATTGGAGCACTAGTGCTACAATAGTTAAACAGGAGAGGGATACTACAATAACATAGTATTAATAATATTAATATTGAATCAGACTAAACGTTTTTTATAATTAATAGATCTGAAAAATTATTTTATAATTTATGTGATGATATTATGTAAGAAATAATACTTTAAGTTTGTATATTGACGCTTCCAATACTATAAATGTATATTGTATACACTATATGGTCTACGGAATAAAGATTATTATTATTATTATTATTATTTCCTTAAATTCAAAAAATAACGTTTTTCAATTACACGCAAACATTATAAAATTTGATTTGAGTTGACTTTTCTGACGTGAAATTAAACGTCAAAATAAAATTGCGAGTGAGTTGAAATTTACGCCAAATAATGGTAAGTAATAATAGTAAGAGTAGTTTTGTTACAAAATTAAACCCTACGATAAATGTTCCATCATATACATGATCTCCAAGAACGTTTCATAACTGTATCATTATCACGTATATTTTTAATAAATAAAAATTTGTTCAATGTCAATTAGTAGAAATCTATATTTTAATTTTTTAATTCATATGTATAATCGTAGAAAAAGTATAGTGTACAATTCGCATACAATGACCATTGCCCACTCGTTTGAATTGCTGCACTCGCCTTCGGCTCATGCAGCAAATTTCATACTCGTGGGCAATGGGTATCATTGTATGCTCATTATACAATATACTATATTTACTCTAGTGGGATATCTCATATGTCATTATATTCTAGTAGTTTGTCATTAATTTCCCATCTTCAAATGATTGATATATATTTTTTTATCAAAAATAGTACCGCATTCAAATTGAATTTACCAATTATATATCTTTATCCTTAGTGACTACTATTAAGTAATCGTAATTGTCCTGTAATTTTTATCACCTTTCTTATGAATAGGTGTGACTTCAATAAAAATGAAATCAGAAAGCTCTCGTTATGAATCCATGGTGACTAAAAAACGAGTCAGAAATTAAATTAAATAGTATAATTGAGAATATCACATTTAATTTTGAATAAGTAGTAACCTTTAGTTATGAGATATCCCTCTGGTTTGTTAGATAAATAGTTTTTTAATTATAACTACGGTTTTATCAATGCTTAAAAGTAGTTAATTTCTGTTATACAATAACTATATCAATAGTTTTGATAGTTTTCTTAGAAGTTCGTATTGAGTTCGTATTATTTGCAAAAATTAGTTAATCAATTTCTCTCTAATATTCCATGTTATTGAGTGAAAGAAAAGGTACAGGTCCTAATATTGACCCTTGAACTATACCTGTGTCTGCACTGTATATTCCTGATGTCTTGTTATTCACTTTGGCATATTTTTTCCTGTCGGTTATGAGTAATATTGCTAAATGGTTTACTACACCTTGCATGCTAGTAGCATTTATTTTATATTATAAATGGATAGTTTTAAACGTACATGAAAGATTGAAGAAAAATTCAATAACAGACATCCCTTAAGTCCATACTAGACTTGGATATATTCAAATTGCTGTATTTTGTCCATAGTTTAGTTACTCTTAAATATTTTATTGTAGATACTTTCACTTTGTGATACATATTTTATAACTTGAAATAAAATAAAATAAACTTTATTTATATCACACACTTTACTAGTTTTAGTGACTATAGTGTGTGATATAAACAAAGTTTATTTTATATTATTTATAGTTACTCTTACTTGTTTAGTTTTGCGTGTTTTGCGCGTTTAGCCATCTCTAAAGACCGAAAAAAGGCTGGCAATTTTTCATTCGCTGAAAAATTCTCTTGTTTTAAATATTGAGATTATTGTGTATGTAAGTGGTTATATGATTTTATTTGTTATATGTATTTAAGTACTCATCTAATTTGAGAATGGCATGTGGTTATACGATAACAACTGCATTAAGAAATGGAGAGGGTTTGTTGCATTTATATTCAATTCCGCATAAACTATAGATCAGATATATTTAATTGTATTTGGTGCATTATTTATTTGTCTATATATGTATTGTTTCCTTTTGCTTTATCAATTAATACTTTATGCTGTTTCTTCTCTAATTAATATGACCTTCAAATTGACTCGGACTTGAATTTTAATTGACACCCTTTAAAGTTTTTCCTTGTAGTTGTAATCCATTATTTACTGGGTAAATTTATTATATTGATTTATATTATTTTAAAGTTTTTCATTTATCGTGTTTAAATTTTGTTTTGTTGGATCTTAAAAAAAATTGAAAAGAAAAAATGCATGTTCTTCCCACGTGAATTTTATTTATTTTTTAAATTTAGGGATTAAACTTGGGTTTCTAGGAATACAGTAAAGGGATAATATGTGAGTTGAAAGGATTTTTGGAGAATTTTTCTGATAGGAATCGAAGGCGTTCTTGGATGGGAATAACTAAGGTAGTATCATAAAGGAGTTGATTAGAAGTATTATGTATATGGATTGAGAGGATGACGGAGTTTTGTTAGGGTACTAAGGGATGCTCGCTCACTTAATGTGTCTATTATGTTGCTCTATCAAGTTATCCTGCGACCTACGTAAAAATACTATTCATTATAAAAAAAAAATATATTATTTCCTTCAATTATTGAAATTATTGTACAAATTTTACAAGCTATTACTTAAAATATAAAAGAAATCCATTATTTTTGTATGAAATTGAAGGCTTTAATTGCCATACTTTTAATTACCACTTTTTTCGATAACTTGTAATTTTGAATGAATTTCATTATACCTTTTTCATAGAAGCCCTCGTCTCTATTGGCAAAACATTGAGACACTCGATGGATGCAAAATTGTTTGCAATAAAACAGGTGCTAATAACTTGGTGCCAGGTCTGGACTTTATAGTGGATGCATAAGAAGCTCCCAACCAAGCTCCCTGACCCTCTGGCTAGTCACAATCGATGTTTGTGATTTGGTGTTGTCCTGATGGAATACAACAAGCTGGCTGCTTCTGGACGATTGCTTCCACAGTACAGTCCAGAATTAAGAGTTTTGCCGTATGGGAGCAGCTCATAATTCCTGCCAAATCCACCAAACACACAGCAAAACCTTCCTAGCCGTCAATCCTGGCTGGCTCACCGTGATTAAACCACGACCGTTTTTGCTTGACGTTCTCGTAAATAATCAATTTTTTATCCTCAGTTACCAACCGCTTCAGCAATAGGTCGATTTTGTTTCTATTCAGCAGCGATCCGCAGATGGAAATTCGTTCCATGAGGTTTTTTGCGTTAACTCGTACTCGCACCAATACATCGAGCATCTATTTGCAACCAGCCTTATTTAAATGGTTCCAAATGCCATGTTACTTTTTTCATTTAAAATTAACTTTTCAGGCAATTATGTTCCACAATTTCAAGAAAGGAGCCATTGGAAGAAATAAATAACACAAATAAAAATGCTCTGAAATTGATGAACGTTCACAAACTGAAAGTAAATATAAGCTCATTGATTCTTTACTAATAATAATTTAATTTTATGCTAATAGTGGATAAACACTTTGCATGTCAAATTGTTACATATAAAAGATAAATAATACAAATAAAATACTTAATAGACAAGACGTGGTTATAAAAAATAGCGTATATGACAATTTATCTCGTAATAGAATCTACTTTATTAGGATCGTTACAAAATTAAAATCCATTAAACAGTACAAATAAAATCAGAGGAACAGGTTCAAATATAATAAATAAGTATTTAAATAGGTTAATAAATAAGTAAATAGATAAATGGATTAAAATACACACGCATTAAAATCAGTAATTGTTGAAACTTCTACTTTATTATACATTATTTATAGAGAGGGAAAACCTTAAACTGGCAGATTTTGTGCTATTTAGTTTTAGTACGTTTCCATTGAACTAATCTTTACTTTCAAGAAGTTGCAAGTTTTAACTATTTGGATATGAGATATGAATTTATGAGTTCGTATGCCTTCCTCCTTACACCATATTTGCACAGCAGTATACAGTGATCGACACTGTCAAAAGCTTTTGTTAGGCCTAAATATGTTACCCCATGCAACATATTTAGATCTTTTTATTTTCCAGACATTGAGTGACAAAATTGAATATTGATGTGTTTATACCTTTGCCTTCATGAAAACGTGTTGAATGGGATGGAACAGTTTGCATTTATGGAAGAAACAAGTTATTCTATTTGCTACGATCTTTTCAACCACTTCTGAGAACACACTAAGTAGGCATATTGGGTGATAGTTTCCAAAATGTTGTGGGTAACTTTTTTAAGGACAGGCACAATGATAGCTATCTTTAAAATATTTGGGAATATGCCGGAATGCAATCTCAAATTTATTAAATGAGATAATGGCTGCCGCTTTATGTTTACTTATTACATCTTCTTTGGACTCTGGAGAATTGGTGATTGTGATGTCATCTGCCAATAATTATGATCTAGATTCATTAATGCAGCTTGGAAAGTCGTTGATGTAAATTAGAAAAATTAAAAAGCAGAGGTTCAAGAATAAAGCCTTGCGGCACTACATGTATAAATTTACGCGGTTCAGATACTGCATTTTCATTAGTCATAATAATGCCCTGGGTGCTATTGGACAAATATGACTGAGTCGGCAACTATTAGGGTGTACATTGTAATAGTATAGTATCCTATATGATGGGAAAATTCGATAAGTCCAGGAATGTGGTAATCAATATTCTTCCCTCCTCAAAGCAACTAATCACCCCCTCAACCAATTCCAAAACTTCACCTGCCGTAGAGTAATTTTCCCTAAAACCAAATCGTTCTTAACAAAATATGCCGTTGATTTAAAAATATTCTATTAATTTCCATTGCAGAGACCTTGGCAAAATTGGGAGTAGTGCTATTGGATGGTAATTGTTTGGGTCATTTATGTTACCTTTTTTGTGCGCAGGAATTATCATGGCAGTCTTTAATGCATCAGGAAATACTCTTGATCGTAAACACATATTTAGTAATTTAGTTATTGGTATCAGAATTTGATGCATAACAGATTTTATTATACCTAGACCTAGTCCATAAATGTCTTTACTTTTGGAATTGTTTAAGCTGTAAATGGCTTTACGTAGAGTTAATAAAATGAGAATTGAAGCTACTATTATGATTACATAATAAAAAACAGGATCAACAGCAGGATGAAGTAAGGATGCATGTATTATATTAGCAGAATGTGTAAAGAATTCAGTCATTAAACTGCTCAGAAGCTTTTAATTTAAATAGGGGTTCTTAATATATATGTCATTTAATGTAATCATTTCTTAACATACTTAGCTCAGGATATTGGAGTTTGTTATAAGCCTCAGATATTAAGTTTAGAGTATTTCGCATATTTCTGAGCATACCATTAAATAATCTTTTTACTTCTGTCTTTACTTTAAACAATTATTCTTTTAGGAAATGAACATTTAAAATAGTCTGGAAAATAAGCAAGAAATTCATCAAAACATTTATATGTATACCTATTTATTAAATCGTTAAGAAAATTCCATGACATGGACTCTAGGGCATGAAATAATTTAAATTTACGTATTGTAGTTATTGGACCATGCTTAAAACAATTCATTTTTGACAGTTGATGTTTTCTATTATACTTAGAAAGCCAAATTGAATATCCACATGGTTTGAAAAATCAATTTTAAATCTGCAAATATTTTTGCAGCCACATGATTCTTTTTTAAACCAATTGGCTTCATATCGGTTGAGCAGCAATACATAGCAGGGAAAAGTTTTCTACATCGCCATTCAAAATTATTTCTTTTAAAAGTGACCACGAATTATATAGCAATTACTCGCAAGCAGAAATAAAGAATAGAAATTAATTGAGTTCAAATGGAGGACGCAATAGAATGAGATTGTCGATGGAATGTTCATCAGTCTCAACTATAACTACATCCTTTCCAAGTAGACGAAAACAAAATTTTAAATAAAGTTTTTCTTTCGTAATTAAGTTAAGGAACGAGCTTGTAGAGCAAAAAGTATACGTATAGAAATCGCTTACTAGAACAACAATTAATTAATAAAACGTGTGAGAATTAGGACATGGTATTTCTCACCAAGTCACTACCTATACCTATACCTAGTAACATTGCAAACTGATAACGTAATTAAAATTCCAACATATTGGTAAAGTTCATCTTTTGTGAGATTCTTGGGTTTATGCGAATTTTTTTGGGCAGAGTATGGCACCTTGAATGAACAATTTTGAGTCTTTTAGAAGCATTCTTTTTTAAACAATGAAAATGCCCCTCATAGAAATAGTAATTATGATAAGCACTATAAAATTTGATCTTTAATAACAATAATTTACGTCGATTCCTAAGAAAGAGTGTCTTAATTTTGTTGAACAGATCTGTACTAAAATAAAAATAAAGCGCAGCATTAAGCAGTATAATCCCAAGAAACCGAAGAAGTGGGGTTACAAACACCGGAAAGAGAACCTCTTCTTCTGCTGATGGAAAACTGGAATAGAAAGCGAGAAAAAAGAGATTGAGGCACGGCCTTCTAAGGAAGTTTGACTTGACAGTGGATACACATACATAACATGCACAAAATGCAAAATTAATTTGTGTTTTAATCACCACAATAACTGTTTTTACAATTTTCATAATTAAGTAGATGAATTATTATTGTAGCATTTAAAAAAATAAAAGTTTTATTTGTTGTAAAACATTCAATTCGTTTCTATATATATCTTTGCAATTTGAAAATATAACTAAATTTAAGAAAATGGAATATTCAGTAATAAATTTAACTTTTAGTGCAAGGAGTGAAAAGTATCTCACTGCATGCTATTACACATATGTAAAACGAAAAAAAAAATCAAAATTTAAGAAATCATACAGTTAAGGGTTAATATTTACTTGAGACTTTCGTGGTATTAACATGTTTCCAGACATTAATATTAAAATTCCACAATAGTAATCATTGAATTATTTGACATACTAAGGGCTAAGCAAGGCAATAACTGCTTTAATGTTTTTTATACATTGTCATACAGCACGTGTACTTTAATTAGCGGAATTACGCATTATGACGTAATTATCATTAACTTTGCGATAAAGTCAATAAAATTGGCTCGTGCAGCCAAAATGTCATTAAATTGTGGGCCACTCCTCATGGGCGACAGCTCCTCAGGTGGAATGACTTAATTGTCCGGTCGGATGTGATAAAAAAAATCGCGATAAATTTAACTGCCGGTGAAATAAACGTTAAAATATATTTTTTATGTAACGCCAAGTCGATGGGCACATCTTTTATGTGGCCGCGAATAAAATGAAATAAACCGACAAAGAGCCGATTCCGATATCAGATTTTGTGGGCAGCGATGTATGATAAAGTGCAGCAGTTCATAAAGAAATTATCGTTTTATTGCAGTTCGTTATTTGGTCGTTAAAGTAGTTTACTCGCACAGCGTAAGATTTTACATAATCATTAACGAGATTCCTTTTTACAAAAAGGTTTTATTTTCATTTATGCTCAAATTAGTGATACATAAAATGTTTTATGGATCAAAATTATAATGCATATATGAATTGCATTAAAATTTCCAGATTGATCTTGACTTTTGTCTCGATATTCTTTAAATAACAGTTTGCAGTTTATATCAAAATTACTCGTTTGTATTTAAATAGTGTAGAAGCGAAAAAAATGCAAGGATGAGGTTGAATAACAAGCCTTGTCTAAATTTGGCATATATGGGCAATAACAGAAACGAGCTCTCCATTTAACCCATCTGGGCGAATTGCAAAACCGCGTAATGGCTTCCTTAGACCGGAGAGCACCTTCTATGTACCGATCTGGCACGTTTTACCTGTAATCGGTGAAGTCGGCCCCTTCATTGTCATATGCTAAGTGTGCACGTTTCATGGCTGGCTTTGTAGTTTTAGGTTTTCCTGGTCACTTGCGACCAGTCAATCCGGCCAAATACCAAATGGACAATGGTGTAGGTAAGTCTCCTTTTGGTCACAGATCTTTATGACTCCTGAGAGTCCGTGTACACTGACCATTACCAGGATTGATTGCTCTCCCTGCTATATACGGCTTGCCGCACAATCACCCGATTATTAGCTATTCATTCCGGATATTTGAGCTTGCGATGTTTTTAATTTGCGTTAAGTAGTTTCATTTTGAAGTTTGATATAAATAGTATATTCATCCTAAATAATACTAATGATCTAGGAATATGTGATTAATTACATTGCTTAATGGCGTGCAAAAATGATTGGTCGGATATTTGTATTTATGTAATAGCAAATCCTGATTATAAACATCTTAATAACCCATTATTAATTAGTAATAGGTATATATTTACAATTATATACAGGTTATACATAATTATTTATTAGAATAGTCATTTTTACGCTAAAATAAATTCACTTTTTCATATTTATACAATCATAACAAAAAACATTTATGTTTAGTACATTATACAAACTCATCATGCATTATTATCATAACTTATTGTGACAAAAAGATATCATAAAAAACAATACGAGGTTGATATCTTCTGTAAAAACAAAGAATTTATTCAAATTTGGAGAAGTAAAACTCTTGTTATGTTCCATTTCATTTAAGCAATGGAACATGATAAGAGTTTTACTTAAAAATTTGGTTCCATCAAGAGAGTAGCAAAACAAGTATCGATAATAAAGAAATTATTTTTTATTAAAAATTCTAAATCATGTTTTTTAAATACGAATTTTCGGTTACATATTTGGTACCTTTTATACTATAATACCTCACGATTTATAAAACAACGTGAATGGATACATTCTTAATACTTTTCTTCTTGGTTAAATTTCTTGATATAACTTGTATTAAATTATCCCACTATTGTTTTGATATGATGTGGCTAACAACATGATGAACCAGTTTACACATAAAATATCTAATAAAGTTTCAAATATGTTTGGCGTAGCTATATTAAGCACTTTTGATCTAATGCGTTAACTATCAGTTGATGTTATTTTGACTTTTTCTGAATGAAGTGAATGACTTTTCTAAAACTTAATGAAATATAAAATACGGCAGAAAGTACTTCTACATTTCCATTTATCACTTTGTAGTACTCAACACAAGTAAGATAAAGTGGTACATCTTTTTATATAATATACATAATGTGGTTTTTAGTTCTTATTATGGTGTGGTTGAGAGGGCATCATTGTTTTATAGTGGAGACTGTAAAAAGACTCAGAGGTTGTTTCGCACACGCTTCAGTTTAAATACCAATAATTACTCGGTTCACCACTTCTTCCACATCTTCCATAGGCATCATTAGGCTGTACTTTTTCGAAGAAGATGGAGCTACTGATACAGTGACTTCAGTCGATACTGCGATATGTTGGAGAATTTCTATCGTACCAAAATTGAAAATTATTGAGAAGAAATCAACCTATAGAATCTCTAGTTCCAGCAGGATGGAGATATTGGTCACACAAAACGTTTTCCACGTCAAATTTTGAAGTGCATGTGACAATATCGTGGCCATCGTTTCGCCTGATTTAAGCCTATGTGACATTTGTCTGTGGTATTGGCTCAAAGCTGAGTTTTTTTTTTAATATCGTCTTTGATCTTTGGACGAACTTAAGACGACCATTCTAAAAGATATTGAAATAATTTTTTCCCACCTGTTAGCGAGACTAATTGAAAACTTCCAAGAACGGCTTTAAAAGTGCATGTCTCGTTAAGGTCACCATTTAGGCGATATAATTTTTAAAACTAAAATTCTTTTGAATCCACATTTAGCAAAAAAGAAGTTTTTTCTACTACCCTTTATAAAAAGACATGTTTCGTCACCGAAAGTGATTTAGATCTTCACAATACTCCACCAGAAATGTAATTTGGTTTTATAAATGTATTTCCGAGTGCCATTTTTTTGTATGCATATTTAATTTTCTGATTAACAAAATTTTCACATATTTTTATTATTCTTATTTTTTGTAGATATTTTTTGTTATAACTATTTTTAGGCACTTTTTAGTTTTAATCGGTTTTCTAAGCGAATCTCGATTGGTTTTTTGAATAAGTTATGTTTTCCCTGTGTATTTATAATCTGCTGGAACTAAAAAATAAAAATTAAAATTAAATTAAAATAATTGTTTTAATAGAGTTTAAATATATATTTTTAGGAACATTAAAATTCGTTTTATTAAATTATAATATGTTTTTATTATTTTTTTAGGAAACAGACAGGCTTTTAATTGTTTTGTTTTTGTAAAATGTGAGCTATTCATTTAATTTTTAATAGTTTGTTTTTAGTTCATATCATTTTTATTAAATTTAATTTTAAAATGATTTTCTAGAATTTTTTAAATTGTTTTTAAAATATTTTCAGTTTATTACTAAAATTTTAGGTACTTGTAAACAATTTGTTTTAGAAAAGTTTCAATTTTTATTACATATGTTCAACTGTATTTAAGTAATTTCTGCTTTGTTTTTTTCTTTTTTATTGTAGGATTATTTCGTCTTTGAGAAATTTTTATTTTATTTTAATTCTATGATCTGTGTTTTTGTAAGTTATCGATTGTTTCCTACTAAATTTTCTGTTAAACTTTTCACTTGTTTTTTGAGTGCCCTCTGCCCAGAAGAGGTTGGTGACCATATGTTTATACACTTCCCGATCATGCGCAAGTCATATCAGTGTGGGAGCATACCTGATTCCGAACCATTGCAGCCAGGACAATTTCTTCCTTCCAACTCCACGTTTTCTCTCTATTTTCCCTTTCATTATCAGTTGTAAGAATTCGTATTTCTATTTCGAAAGATTTGCCCAAAATATCCATCTTGTCGGCATGTCAACATCGTGAGTAATTTTCTTTAAGCAAAGTTTATAAACGTATTTTTAAAATTTTTAATTAAATATTTACCAAATTGTAAGGATGGTTTATTCTGGTATTTTCATGAGAAGTTTAAAATTTTATAAGTAATTTTTGAAAATTTTATGTTTTCAAGGTTTTTTTTTAACAAATCAAAATTATATGTTTTATGAAGTTCCAACTGTATTAAGAAAATAATAAAAAATAAATAAAAAGTTTTAATGTGATTTTGAAAAAAGTTTAGCTACTTTTAAACAAATAAATTTTTTTAGAATGTTTTAATCGTTTCTATCTCGTCAAATTATTGATTGGTTTTCTTGGAAAATTGTCTACTGCTATTTCGTAATCAATTTTTCTTCGAGAAATATTTAATTGTTCGTTTTAAAAATATAGATATTTTTAAGAAAATTTTAAACTGCCTTTTAAAGTTTTAAATATTTTTTTTTCTAAGCAAATTCCAATTCTTTATTTTTGGAATTTTCTACTGCTATTTCGTAATCAATTTTTCTTCGAGAAATATTTAATTGTTCGTTTTAAAAATATAGATATTTTAAAGAAAATTTTAAACTGCCTTTTAAAGTTTTCAATATTTTTTTTTCTTAGCAAATTCCAATTCTTTATTTTTGGAATACTCCTAACCGTCTTATATTAATTGTTTTTATAAAGTTATTAGCTATTTATAGTAAATTTTTACTTTTTTTGTGAACTTAAAACTATTTTTGAAAAGAAATTTAGCAAATGTTTTGAAATGTTTTAGATTTATTAGTTTCAATGTTTTTATTTTAGAATATTCTAACCCTATTGTAGTTTGTAGTAAGTTTTAAATTATGTTTGAGAACGTTTTCAGCTGTTTTGTAATAAATTTTCAATTGTTTGTTTTCCTACATTTAATCTATTTATTTTAGAAATATTTTTCTTTAACGATGTTTTTATAATTTCAAAATTATTTTTATAATAGATTTTCAATTTTTTTTATTTTTGAAAATTTTCTGCTGCTCTTTAATGATGAGTTAAATATTTTAACTATTTTTAGATAATATTTTAACTATTTTGAAGCAAACTTTAAAAATTTCATTCCTTAAAAATATCTCATTTTAAATTGACTTTTACTAAGATTTTCTATTTCCTTATGAATGAATAATGCCATTTATTAATACGTCATAATCTTTAATGTTGGCGTAACTTGAAAAACTGAACTACTGATTGATTGATGGCAAGTTTTGTGCGAGGAATTAAAGGTGTCTGTTTTTGTAAATGTATGAAAAACTGATCAGATACCGGCATATTTTTAAAATAGAATTATGAGATTACTAACAAGGATAGCGGCTTTTTATATCCTGGTTTTTGCATATATGGCCTCTGAAATGACAAGTTCTTTTCTTGATACTCGCTTTGAGGTTTTAGTGGTGGGTCTTCAATACCAGTTTATAGTCCAATATGATTCCAAAGTGTTTGCAAGAAAAATATGATGAAATTGAATAGTTATTAATAGTTATTTGGAACAGGATGATTAAGAGGAATTCAGAAATTTGGACTTAAAATTAAATAAAACCCTTTTTACTTTCTTTTACCACAATAGTTATTTATTGACTGTGACTATAGTTTCGATCATAAACTGATCATTATCAAACATAAAGTACTTAAAAATGTTTACAGGTATTATTTATATACCTTCGAAAGTCAGTCTGGTCATTAAGAAGGAAAATCGGGATTAATTTTTGCTTTGTGGATCTCCAGCTCTTCCAGTAAATCCATTTTACGACCTTTATCCGTAAAGTGGATTACTGAAAGTACATCCTTACCGAAAAAATGATTATTGTCTAATAAATGATTAACAAAAGTGGAATTATTATGTTTTAATCTAAAAGCTCGTTCGTGTTCTTTAAGGCGTATTTCAAAATTTTAACCAAACTGATTAATGTAAATTCTTTAACATGATTCTCACGTTAATTTATGAATTCCTGATTTCTTTAGTTTGTCTAATTTTGACTTCGGGTTGTAAATTAAGTTTGAAATTTTGTTGTTACATTTAAAAGCCAATTTAACGTTAAATTTTTCTTATTTGAGTAAATAGTTATTCTCTGTTTTGCAAACCGCGAGTATATGGTATCGATCAGCCTTTGTATGGTAGTAAGTGATCTGTGCAAAATTGAGATATATACCACAGGGCAGTATCACCTGCAAACAGGAGCGTCTTAAAGATTGAGGTTGTGTGGGTCAAAATTATAGATATCATGGACATATATGTTGTTAAGATTTATTGATAGGAGAGAGCTTTGATAAACTACTTGTTGGTTAACCAAAGCACAGGATATGGTATTACGGAGTCTATTGTATAAAAGCTGAAGTAGAGAAGATAAGTTGGGATCTTTAAGAGATTTCGTTTAAACAACAAACTCTGACGCCAAACTATATCAAATGCTTTTTGTATGTTGACTAAGAGTAGCGATTTCTGGTGTTTGAGGTATGCTGTTTGACAATTTAAGGTAAAATTTAAGGTGGTAAGAAAGATAAACGATGTTCTAGGAAACCAAATTGGTAATGACGGATATGGTGGAATTTATGGAGTTTTAGTTTATTTTTTTAAATAGTTTCAAATTTTTTTAACGCAAACTTCACAAATCTAATGCGTCTTGCTCACTAAACTTTTATATTATAAAAGTCAAATTATAGCATTAAAGAAATTTTAAAGAAATATTCCTTACTACTATTTCAAGGTAAATATAAATAAATTTAAAATAAATAAATAAATGAGACTTCTTGTTGGCGATCACTATTATATTTGTAAATAATATTCAATGACGCTTTCAAATAATATTATTATTAAGAATAAAGAAAACACTTTTCCTTTTTTATACCACTTTAAGTTTTATTTATGCTAGGTATGTATAATGAGATCATGAGATGGTTTTTCTGGTGAATAAATTTAAAAATAATTAATTTCCTTCTATTTATTACTGTGCTGTCTAGAAGGATCCGTTTCTTCCCCTTTTCTGATAAGGGCAGAGTTTGCAAATTATCGTGGATTACTAATGTAATCTTTACCTTAGGTGGTTGGTACATGTTGAATGTGTATTTCTGATTTGGTAGCTTTTTATATGTTCTTTTATTTATGTTTGATTTAATGTTGTGAATTGTCATGTATTAGCGAATAAATCATCGTGTTTATTATTGATTTGGGTGATTGTTATATTAAAAAAGTTAAATTTTTCTCATTCTCTTTCAATGGTAAAACTATTCTTATTGCTTTATTTAATATAGTCTTTAAAATGGGTCTATTTTTTCTATCTGCCATAATCAGTTAATACTATTAATAAAAATTGTTATTTTTCCAACTATTTCTTTGATTCTATCCATAAATAATTCGGCTATCAGGAGATCCTATAGTTAAGTCGTTCTTGTTATTGAATTTGAGGTAATTTTATTTTATTTTAATAATATATATTATATTTTTTATAATAATAATATATATTTATTTACATATACACTTATAATATATATAATATACTTGTATGTGTAAAAAAGTCAGGAAAGAGATATAAATAATCAAATCTATAGGAAAAATATTCGACCATGCAATATGGTTCAATTTTGCATAATAAAAAATACAGTGATTCTTTAAATTTCTTGGTTTTGAGGATGTTTTTCATTTCTACTGGCAGGTGATTAAATATAGTCTGTTCGTTGGATCTTCCGTCCTACGTCACAAACTATCGCTTTAAAAAACGACGAAAGTTTTACAGTGCGTTCTTTTTCTAACGCATTTGCTTTACTTTATCAGATTGAATGTTTTTGCGTCGTTTCTCGAAGCGATATTTTGTGACGTACGACGGAAGATCCAACGACCAGACTATATCTTCACACACGAATAGAAACATCAGGTCTCGTATTTATTTAATCTGTGTTGAGGAAGGTTATATTGATTACCTCTTCTTCTGGAATACTTGGTATTAGAAAAGGCATCATCAAACAATGTGTTATGTTTCCTCAAAAATATTATACATTCGAAAATATATAGTTCATAAATGTGAGTATCCCAGCTTTTTTACAGATACCTCTACAGCTTTCATTGTAGTTTACACTAGTAATTTTAAATTTCATACTGCGGATTAATATGCGCATACCGTACGAAGCACTTTTTATTTTCTTGCATACATAATTTATATATTCTGAAAAAATAAGTCTCTTGAACAACACCTAAAAATTTCTCAGATAAATTGTAGTTGATATCAAATGTTATTGATTGCGGCGTGGTTAGTCCTTGGTCAGACTTAAATAATATGCGTGCCGTTTTTTCCTTGTTTAGTATTACGTTATTTTTTTAAAGTCATGACTTAATTTGAAACATTCACGAGGATCTGACATTCTTAATATGAATGTTTTGCCCTCAATAAGTAAATTTGTGTCGTCTGCGCAGTTTAAAATTCTGCAATTCTGTGGTAAATTAATCGAAATATTGTTGATGAATATGACAAATAGTAAAGAGCCCAATACACTACCTTCCGGTATGCCTCTAGTTAATATAAGTGGATAAGACAGTATACTTGTGCCATAGTATCAAAAGCTACTAGGAAAATACCGCAGGTATTCAATTTATGAACTCAAAGAGAGCCGTATCAGTACTTTAACCTTTTATGAATCTATGTTGTGTACAGGATAATAAGATATACTTTTTGAAGAACTCAAGTAGTCGTACATACATAATACGCTCAAAAAATTTTGAAAATATTCTTATGAAACTGATGCTTATAGTTTTCTAAATGATTAAGATTACTTTTTTTAATGATAAGGGTAAGCTAATACTAAGAACGTCTCAGGATAAATTGATAAATCAGGAGGGTATGAGGATGGTTACTATTAACCAATAGGGATAGGAGATGTTAAACGGGTGCACTGAATGTGATTGTGAAGGGAAAAAGACATATGTTGGACCACAATGATCGTCAGTCGTGGATTACGTCATAATAAAGAGGCTAAACAGGGAAGAAGTTCGAAGAATGGAAGTAGAAGAAGTCTTGGGGTCGGACCATTTGCCAATAATGGTGGATATAGGGCTGGGAAAATTTAGGGATAATGAACAAGAACAGAAATGGTGGTGGATAGTGTAAATGCTATCAAGAATATGGGAAAACGATTAGAAAATATTTACAGGAATGAAGTTAAAACAATGAGATGGAGTGATTATTGCGGGATGCGGTAGAAAAGTGGAAAGAAGGGATTGGGAAAGTTGCGCTTGATTCGATAAAGAATTTCGGGACGCAAAAAGGGAGGTAAGGAAGGCTTTGAGGGAATGGACCTTGGGTAGAGGAGAGGAGAGATGGGTGGTGGCAGCGATGACTAAGTACGCAAAACTATGCGAAAAAAAGAAGATGCAGACCTTGGAAAAAACGAGTAATGAATTGAAATTATGTAGGAATTGAAAAGGAGATATGGAGTATTATAAAAAGAAGTGAGACGAGGCAACAGATAGGAGTGTCTCTACAAGAATGGGCAGAAAAATCAGTGTAATGAGTGGTGAGCCAAGTGCAAGTGAACAAAGTTGATGCGATTTAGGAAGCGTGGAAGGGGCGGAAGAGTGGGTAAATTAGAATGGAAGGGGGAGGTGATTGAAAGACTGAAGGAATTTAAATACTTGGATTTCATATTTAAATGCATAGAAGGATATAGTGAGCACGCCAAATGGATACAGGGGAAAGTCAGAAAAGCTTGGGGTATAGTGAGGAAAAAGTGGGGGAAATGGTTTTCAGGCAACTTTCAATTGGCGTGCCAGCTGTGGGATGCATGTGTAAAGCGTATTTTGCTGTATGGGGTAGAAACTTGGGGAATGAGAAAGTATTAATGTATTCAGAGGGAGCAGTCGTTATTCCTGAAGCAGATTCTGGTGGTGGAAAGATCACCACCTGGGTACATTCTGCTTCAGGAAACAAATAGAATGAGTGTGCATGGAGAGGCAATGGAGATAATGGTAGAGTATGAAATGGATTTCGTTGATTTGGATAATGAGAGATTGGTGAAAGGGGTATGGAGAACGTGCATGGGGATAAAGGGGTGTGATTGGAGAATGGGGTAAATGTGCGGGCACGGATGAAAGAAAAGTGGAAGGAGGTTGAGTTGCAGGAGAGGCAAAGTTGTATCTGAAGGAGCTCATATAATCCAGTGTATGAAAGATGGCAGGTATATGGGAGGGCGCGAGGGTACCTGACTAATAGTGTCTTTTCAAATGAAGAGAAGATTACCCTGGTGCGAACAAGATGCGGTACGGAAGAGAGGGGAAGAAAGGTTTTGATGGGAGAAAGTTATAAAAGGTATGCACTGTGTACGAATGGGATGGATACATGGAGTCATTTGGAAGAAGAGTGTAAAGGAGTGCGCGAGGAGTAGTTGGGAGAAAAAGGAAAGTAACGGAATGGATGAGAGAAGATGGAGCTGGGTGGGAGAGCGAAATAAAGAGGAAAATATGGTAGAATGTTTTTATGTAGAAGTTTGTTATATGTATATAGAAAGTTGGTTTTGTAAGTTAAAGTTATAGCAATAAAGGTTATTTTTTCTACTTTATTTTAAAATTCGTAATAGCATAGCTAATTTGAGTTTATTAGGATATGAGCCTGTTTCTATAGAGGTACATATTTATTATATCACATAATGGCTCTGCTATGAGTTGGATACAAGTCGCCGACAATATATTTTTTTTCTGTTGAATAGTTCAATTAATAATTTCTCAAAAAGATAAAAAATGTATTAATATCACCGTTTGGAGTTCTGTGTATACACAAACTACAATTAATGTTTCTCCGTTTTAAGTAATTTGTGTACACTGATCTAAAGACTATTGTTGGTTCGTAATAGCTTGATATTAAATGGAAATTAGGTAGATTAATGATTTTTAATTGATCTTGCGTAAGTCAGTGTTCTAAAATACATAATATATTGCTACTTCTTTGACTAAGTCTTCTAATTCAATTATAGCTGTAGTAAGACATTGTACGTTCTGATGTAGTAGTTAATTGTACTTGCGTTTTAACTGTGTTTCTGGAAGATTTTGAAAATTTCTTTCATTGTTGTTACTTCTAGACTTAAAAAAGAACCGATTGATAAATATATTTTCTGATCAAAAGTTCGTATTAATTACTGTTTCTTCGGCAGCATTCCATTTTTGAAAGAAGAATGTGAAGTTCCTGGCTCTCAGAAGATTTTCTTTTTTTGCTCCGGTTCAACATTTTTATGAAACCTAGATTTTAGTGAAGCTATTTCTGCGACGGATAGGTCCAAATTGGTAACTTTTCCGTTCAATTTATAAGATTTCGTATCCTCTTTATATCTGCGTCAGTCCTCAGGACTTAGGCCTCAGGGTTTTTTCTTGCACTATCATTTGTTTCTGGACAGACGGGTTTTTGTAAATATGAGATTTCTTCCACTTTACTTTGTAAAGAATTTGGGTACGAACGATCGACGCCAAATCTCTCTCTTGTCAAATTTTTGGTTATTCTGTTGGATTTGTTTGTTGATTTTACATTAAAGAGAATGTACCATTGTTTGAGTCTACATTGTGTTTATATTTGTTCACAGGTTAGTACCAATTTTTTCATCTTGATACATAATAATGTTTGATTGATGACTTACTTAAGTGGCGAGGTAATTTATTCGTTTTTCAATGCTATCAAGACTTGATATTCCGTATCAAAAATGCTGCACTTGAAGAGATTTTGATCTATATCCGTGTTACATATGGGTCACTTTTTAATTAAGTAAGTAATCTGGTAATTTTCTTGATTATTTCATAATTCTGACACTTTCCTCCATTTATCATTTTAATTTATTATAAATAATATTTAATATAATAATCGGTATTGCGATATATTTAAATTTAATGTATTGTAATTACATTGAATACGACTGATACAATAAAGTATAATTTATTTTAAAAATCAACAGCACTATTATTATTTTACGTTCCCTTTAAAATGAATATAATTCGATCAAGCCGGGGACCATTAAATCATGCAGGGTAAAGTATACACAATTATTTCGATATTTTAATTTAATCGGGGCAATAAAGAAATTTCACGCGTCGCCGATTTCATTGGCCTTTGCATATATACGCAATAAATTTAATTAGGACCATCGTGCGTCCTCGGGAGAAAAAAAACCTTTAGGGCAGTACCGCCATGTCCTCCAATTAGCAATTTTATCGCTGGCTTAATTTATTGAACGATAAATCGCTATGCATTATATTTACGTGGGAAGCTCGAGGCAATCCCTTATTAGCACCCGAAAGGTAATTGCTTCGAAAGTGCCCAAGTGTAGGGGTTAAGTGCGTACGATTTCGCAACAGGCGAGCGTTTCCCTTTCAGTGGTAGCACCTGTGGAATGTTGATGCTTATCCACGAGTGCCGATGTAGTAATTGGTGTTTTGTGTGGGGTCCTTTTCAGGAAGGGGAGATAAGTGTTGTATTCGTTTTTTTTCTTTCTGAGCGCCACTATATATTTTTATTGCTAAATGTTTGCCTCCAAAAAATTCTACTCATTAGACTTTATCATAGATACTCGTAATGTCACAATTAGAATAACAGGTGAACATAAAGTTTTAATTAATTAAGGCATCACCTTTCACGAATAAAATTTATCTTTATTATGACTAAGGCGTTCAATGAGATTAGTTGGAAATGATAATTTTTTAAATTAAATTGGTACTAGCCTATATATTAATTTAACGAAAACGTGAATTTATTGTTGCTTTATAATAAATGTTAAGAATAATTGCTACATTATATTAATTTTTAATTCAAAATAATAGAGAACTAAATCGTAATATTAAATTTTAAGCGGACAGAGAAAGAAAAAGATCAACTTATTAAGGTTTCCTATTAAGGATTCATTTAGTTTATGATATCTAATACAATATGGTAACTATCAGGAAGTGTTATGTAATTCATTTTCAAAATAGCTTCAAAAACCGCGTATTTATGTAGGTAACATTACTTGTTAAGTATCATTCTACAAATAGCTTAATGTGATGTGTGCCTGTTATATATCTGATGCGAACTCAAATTGAAAATTCATTTGGCAAACTTGATTTTGTATTAGTTTTCTTTTTTAATGCCATTAATTACTGTAATAATATTAATTAAAGATCCTTTTACGTAGTTGGTTTTGTACGCTAATTAATGTATTCCGTTTGATTTCATTAGCTATGCCGAAAACCTTAACTGGCGCAGTCGGTAGGATACCACAGAAAATTAATTAACCCTAACTAAAAGTTTATTACGTTACACCACGCGAGCCAATGATTAGCCCTAGAGCGTTCTATTCAGTAACGTTGGAGCTCGCTTTACAAAGGACAAAATTTTGCTTGAAGGAAAAAAAAAGAGCAAATGTAAAAGAAAATAATCACGTTCACTCGAATTCGTTATAGCAACCAGTATCCTCCCCTAAAGTAGGCTTACCCTGCTGTCAGCCGATAGAGTGGCTGGGTTCAAAGTTGTAAAGGAGTGCCACGAGCTTAAAATTAAAGTCTACTCTCAGGACTCGAAACCTATGTTGTTAAATAAAACGAATGAGTAATCAAAGAAATAAGGTGTTTAATTCTAAATGCAGTGAATTATATTCTAATAACAAGAACAATAAACAAGACAAGGTATTCAATTAATAATACTAATTCAAAAATAATCAATAAAGTACCATAGTAGTAATTCAAAATATAATAATATAAAGATGAATAAACAAAGAAACTAATTCGATAGTAATAGTTCACAATACAATCTTATACATATCAATAAGTTCAATAGTAGTAATTCAAAATACAATAATATGGCAATCAATAAATTCAATAGTAATAATTCAAAATACAATAATATGGTAATCAATAAATTCAATAGCATTAAATCAAAATCTAATTATCACCCCTAGACGTAACATAAACATAAGACGGAGAATAAAAGGCAGTGCAGTTTCGCACCGTAACAACTCCCCCTTTACTCCCCCGAGAAAAACTTCGTATGAAGTTTTTCGAAGTTACTAAACCTCGAGAACTTCAACATACAACAAATTTTAACATTGGCAGATAATGTGAAATACTTGGTCAGCAACATCCCTCGCTTAAATAACAAGTGTGGGAATACAATGGAATTCGACTTGGAAAGTGACCTGAGAAACTCATACAGCAACACACCTCCCTCAACATTTCTCGCCTTTTTCCCAAACTTAAATAACAAGTGTGGGAATACCATGGAATTCGACTTAGAAAGTGACTAACGGACTAAAGTCTAACGGATTAAAAAGCGGACAACTCCTCCCTGCAAGAGTAGAACAAGCTACAAACAAGGGTAACTATGTTCTTACTAGGTACTACTGATCCAATGGACCCTGACCCCATGAAAAACTTCCGCAGCCTAAGACAGTGGTTTACCCACCGCACACTAAATTCACCAGCACTAACGAACTCCCTTCCCGAAAGAATAAGGGTCTGTCGTAGTGAAAGCTCGCATGCGATAAGCTCCTATGCCCCAATAACTAACGAAAACAATCCCACTACGGCAAGATTACCAAATTCACAGCAGGCCAAACTACAAATAGCCCCCCCGAATTTCCGAAGAACGGAGTGAAGCAGCAGATCCCACCCGACTCCCCGTCCTGAGCAATGACGGTAGGCCGATCACTGGTCCCTCGCTACTGGTTGTTAATGCTGCGCCGTTGGGATCCAATAAACCTTACCTAACCCATCCGACATCCAACATTCAAGGGTGACAAGCGAGATGTACAACATCACGCCTCCATCAAGAAATCCTCAACTCCGGTAAGATATAAGAAAAGGCACATCAGGTATAAAGTCACAATCGATACTAAATATTACCTCATGCCCTACTGACTACAAAGATTGTAGTCAGAGGTTTTATTGCCCCAACCTCGCAATAAAAGATGGAGTTCTAAACCAACCAAGACAACAATTGACTCCTCTCGCGGCTCCTTTTCAACAACCGCCTGAGCACACAGCTCGACAATTACTTCATGCCCTACTGACTACAAAGATTGTAGTCAGAGGTTTTATTGCCCCAACCTTGCAATAAACGATGGAGTCCTAAACCAACCAAGACAACAATTGACTCCTCTCGCTGTTTATTTCCATTCAACTACCAAAACTAACAAGACCGTATTCTCTTTGGTCTAGCCCCTATATGGAAAGAGAAGAAAAGAAACAATGACTAGAAGAAAGAAGATAAATAACGAAAAGGGGTTTCTTGGAACAATGTTTTAGTTGTACCTAAATATCCGCCGAAGCGTTTTATTACGGGCCTTAGTACTAATCTCCAAACAAATTCCTAAACCAACTCACCGCGTAATAAACTTTGTCATGCAATTAAAACCAGCAAAAACTGAGCTCATATAGAGCACAATGTCTACATGACGAAGTACTTAACATTATTCCAAATTTCAAGATACACAAAGGTGGAACGAGTGAATGAAAGAGGGAACCAAATAAAGAGAGGTAATGCTATGATTGCGGACCCCACAAAGATGATAAAGAGGGAACACAATCAAATAACCAAAGCAATCCAAAACAAACAAGACGCCACACTTTCGCGTAATGCTAGGAAAAGTTAAACTCCACCTGGATCATCGGGTGGGTGAGCTTTCAAGTCCTTGGCATGCCAGACGCCGCAATCTCGATTGTCTTCATCAATCAAGCGATACGACCAAGGCGAGACTACCTGAGAGATAGTGAAAGGACCAATAAATTTAGGAGCAAATTTAGATGTGAATTTCTTGCTAGCATCTGACAGTATATAGTTACGTTTCCATACTTTTTGACCCTGTCGAAACCGTACATCCCTACGCCGTAAATTATATTGCATTCGAGCGCGTTCGTATGCCCGTTTTAATTTATCCTTAACGTCGGCATATATTTTTGTGAAAGCATTTTTCCTTCAATCGGCGGTTTGCTACTACGATTATCTAAATAAATCTCCCGGCCAAACATAAGGGAATTAGGACTAAAACCAGTCACTTCATGTTTCGCAGATCGAATTGCGAACCCGACCTGAGCAAAATATTTATCCCAAGTATTATGCTTAGCTTGCACGTAGGAAGCAAGCATGGTTTTCACCACAAGATTCACCCTTTCCGTGGGATTAGCTTGGGCATGATAATTAGCAGTATACGCTACCTTAACATTGTAAGAGGACGTTAACTTCTTGAAGATATTGCTTTTAAACTGCACTCCATTATTTACGATCAAGACAGAAGGAGTACCAAAGACTAAGAATACTTGCTCTTCCATAACTTCCACCACCTTTTGAGTAGTAGCACTTCTCAACGGAAACAACAGTACAAATTTACTGAAACTATCAGACACTGCCAAGATATAACAGTAACCTCTCGACGTCCTAGGCAATGGGCCCATAAGGTCGGCACAAACCAGTTGCCAAGGTTTATCTACAGCAGGACGCTGCTTCAAAGGTTTCGTACTGATACACACGTTATAACGATTCACAAACCGAGCTATATCTAATCGAAGCTTAGGCCAATAATACCTATCAGAAATTCGAGCAGCTGTCTTGAAAATACCTCCGTGACCACAAGTAGGATCATCATGATTAGCCTTAATTACGCTTAGTCTTTTGGAAGCACAATCTTCCAGCTATAACCTTCGTCGAACTTTGACAGTTTAGAGGGGACATACTTATACAGCTGGAGATCTTGTATCCGCCACGTAGGGTAATGGTTAGGAAGCTTACGTATGTTTTCCAACATTTTCAAATACCATTGATCGTTGATGGACTCAGAGACATCGATCGAATTTACGAGTGGAACACTGCGCGACAGAAAATCTGGAACCACATGTTACTTCCCTTTACGGTGTAATAGCTCGAAGTCATAAGGCTGTAGGCGTAAGGCCCATCTGGCTAAACGACCTTGAGGATCCTTCAGACGATGCAACTATAACAAGGAATAATGGTCGGTTATCACTTTAAAGTGATAGCCTTCCAGATAATGACGCAACTTCCAATCGACCAAATTACCGCCAAGCACTCTCGTTCAGTATTGGAGTATTTCCTTTCCTGCGTAGTAAGCGATCGAGATAAGTAACTAAACACTTTCTCACCTTCAGGAAACTGTTGAGTCAACATAGCGCCAAGACCAAATGCGGACGCGTCGGTCTGCAGCACAAACGGACGGTTAAAATCCGGACAGTGGAGTACGGGAGCAGAAATTAAGAATTCCTTAATTCTGTTAAAAGCTTTCTCACAATCACTCGACCAATTAAATTTTACATTCTTTTTCATTAGACCAGTCAACGGAACTATGACTCTCGAAAAATCAGGGACAAATTTTCGATACCAAGAAGCTGTACCGATAAAGGACCTAACTTGTTTTGTGGTCTTAGGTGAGGGAATATTCACAATCGCCTCAACCTTTTCTGGGTCTGGATGCAGTCCGTTAGCATCCACTACGAATCCCAAATACTTAATTATCGGACAACAAAAGTGACACTTATCAAAACTCAAAAGCCCTGCAGCATGCAATCCTTCGAAAGCGACTGACAGAATTTTTAAATGAGATTCGAAATCCTGTGTTACGATCACAATATCGTCTAAATAACAAAAAACCTTATCACCCAAATCGTTCCCTAATATTTGATCCATAAGTCTCTGATAAGTAGCGGGAGCGTTTGAAAGACCGAAGGGCATCACTCGAAACCTATACAACCCAGAAGGTACAGAGAACGCGGTATAATCTCTACTATCCTGAGCAATGGGGACTTGCCAATAAGCACTTTTGATGTCTAGGGTGCTTAAGTACTTTGCATCACGAAGTATATCTAAGATAGACGAAATCAATGGCAGAGGATATACGTCCTTCTTAGTGAGAGTGTTTAGCTGGCGATAATCAACACAGAACCTATACGAATTGTCCTTCTTGGTCACTAGACAAACCGGCACTATCCTTTAACATTTTCGATGTCTCGTCATCAATTAGCTTACGCTTGAACGGAGAGACAGGATAGAATCGCTGTTTAATAGGCCGAGTGACAGGGATAACCTCGATTACGTGCTCTACTAAGGTAGTGCGACTCAAAGAAGTACTCATTAACTTGGTCACCTCAGAAATTAGGTTATTGAGGGCACACCTTTGCTCCCAGCTAAGCGAGTTCTCGCTTTCAATGCTACTCACTTCTGCGATATCCTTATCACCAAGGAAACATCTTCCCTTAAATTTGGGACAATTCCCATAGATAATCAAAAGTCAATACCAAGAATTAGCTTATAGGACAAATCAGAGACAACTGACACTTCCACAATACGGGTTTTCCCCATTAATTCAAAAGGAACAGACACAACACCAATTACAAGACACGAAGTACCATCAGCTATAGTACAGCTACTACTTTTACCACTCAATTTAAAACCTAAAGTCTGAAGAAAAGACCATCCAGTCGAACATACAATTGTTTTGTTCGCACCGGAATCAAGTAACCCTAATATTTTCGCTCCAAAAACACTTACTTCCAAATAAGGACGCTTATCAGACGACACATGCGACAGAATATAATCCAAAATAATTGAATTGGAGGTATAAACAAAGTCGGTCGAGGGTTTTGCTCTGGAGGAACCAATACGACCGTTTAGGTCCTCCTTCGCACGTTTCCCGAATTACAGGTCTTGCAAGTGAGAACAGTAACGTTCTCAGCACCACACCGATAACAAACCTTCCTCTTTTGGTTAGGACAATGGCGCGCTACATGACCTTTCCCTCTACAATTGTAGCAAACAATGGTTCTTGATTGACCACTAGAATTTTCAGATGATTGGCTCTCGTGGACAGAGTTCGAACTAGAAGGAATTACGGCATTCACAAAAGCTAAGTCAGATTTGGATTGGGGTTTATAATTCTCGGATCGATACCTTTTTGCTTCGAGTTTCAAGCATTCCTCCTCAAGCTCTTGCAAGGTACACACAGTAGGTAATTGCATTGTATAGAAAGGAGATAAATTCAGAGTGAGAATATTCAATTTAATTTCCTCAGACATACCAGCATATCTTCGAAACATGGCCGCCATACAAGAGCAATATTCAATAAAGGTTTCGGAGGGATCCTGAGTACGAGATAAAATATCATTAAATAATCTAGAACGATAATCAGGGGGTTCGAAATGTTTTTTTAACAATCCAACTAAACCAGTCCAATCGTGGAATCGTGTTTTATTGGCGCGAAACCACATATGCGCTTTTCCCTCAAAAAGATCGATTGCGGACGCAAACAGTTGCTCATCCGAGACGTGCCTAGCACACTTCAGCTCTTCGACCCGTTCTAAGAAATTGTGCAAAGATAGTTTGTAATCGCCACTGAATTTGACATTCCATTTCTCTACTGGTTGTGATCGACAAAGGTAAGATCGATTCCTAAGATTAGGAGTTTCAACTAGAACGTCATCATCATCGTATCCACCTCAGAGTCAACATTGTCCTCATCATCCAAAAATATCATACTCATATCTGGTTCAGCACTAACAGATTTAGATTTTACAATGTTACCTGCAGATGATAAGATATTCGAGTATAAAGAAGATTTCTGAGCTTCCTGATCACTTGATAATGTAAGCTGAGCTAATCTATTGATACGGCCAATAACATGGGCACAATGAGCTTGCAAAGCTTCAACTTTCAACTTACTGTTCCCCTCGACAAATCTTTTAGTTTTCCTATCAAGTTCTACTACCAATTCGGAAATAATTTTTAATTCATTTGTCACATCTAAATCTAGTTTCGGGTATGTTAAAGACAACTGCTGTTGTTCTAAAACCAACAAGAGATAAAATCAGACTTCGTTTGAGAAGCAGACACATTCACACCACGAACTAATAATTCGTACTTTAACTCATCCTTCTTCAAATATACAGGGTTTAACTCCAGATTTCCCGCCATTTCCTTCAACGAAAACAAAAGAGATTTGACTAGGCCTCTTTTTTTTCACTAACACTCGAAAAATAAACAACTGAATTCGGCCGAAGAATAATTATGTCGTGGGGTTAAAATTTAAAATCCACGTTGGGCGCCACCGTAACACGTTCATCAGTGATCGACACCATTATTTTACTTCTTATCATATTAATTAATCTTGAATTTTTTACAGTTAAACTTTACTAAACTGGTAATTCTCTCAGCTATCGAATATTTAATTGCAAAGATGGCGACAAGAAACACGTTATCACCAGATAGATATTTCTTATATTACAGCTAATTATACATTTAAGTGAAAGACCACTGACATAATGTTAATATTATATGTATATTATTATTTTAGTAAGTATATATAGTAAAGTAATTAATAAATTAGAAAATTTAACTATTTAAGAATGTATAGGAAATTTGGTTGAAATATTAAAGTACTTATAGATCCAAATATTAATCAAATATAGCCGATTTAATTTTTATTGTTAGGCAATCACTTTATCTGATATATTTTTGTAAATTGATGGATAATGGTTTTCTTTAATTTCTCCAATTTTACTTGTTTATTGAAGCACTCTTATTCCAGTTACGTTTATTTTTCAATTCTATTGTTCGAATATTATTTACATTTCGCTGTTATATGTTAAAATATGTTTTTCTATTTCATTTTCATTTCATTCAGCAAAGATATATTTCATTATTTTGTATAGCTTCTCAATGTTTTTCTTCTTTTTCTTCTATTCTTACAACTCACTAACCTTTGCGTTCAATCAATGATTTTTTCTCTACGTATTTATAGTTATGTTATTTTTTATCTTTATATTATATTCATTTTGACAATTCTAAATTTATCTTCATACTTATATTTTCTTATGTTTAATGCCGTATATTGTGTCTGTTTTTACTAGATATAATCATGGAAATTCCGCAGGAAAAGAATACTGGGCCCTTCTATTTGTAATATTTTTATAAATGACAAATATATGCTGATAGTAAACTTCACAATGTTACTAGTTGATATCGTTGACAGTTGCTATCTGTTCTATAACCGTTGATACTTGGTTGTTGCTAAATATTAGTTGTGAATTTTAATTTAATGCAGGGTGTCTCAAAAGAAAATTTATATTTTTCAGCATCCTACATTATCGTGAAACAAAGGTTCGCTGGGGGTATGTTAATCAGTAGTTTGTTTCTTGGTAATTTAGATGGAGCATTTCTCGGGAGTGGACGGCGCGTGCGATATTCGAGGTTTTCGCTAATTAAAAAAGTCGCCAAGCATATCTCCCATTAAAAAATGTTTGAAGAAGTTTGAAAATTCCGGTCCAACATTAGAAAAACTAAAAACGTGCCGACTAAGATCATCAAGAATGACATTAACCAGTCCGTTCGTGACGATCCGAACCTTTCAAGTTGGAAGCACGTAAGCCTAAATCGCCATTAAGAAGTATTATGTACAAAGACCTAAAACGTCACTCTATAAAATTTAATTAAGCCTTAGGATGACTGTTAAAGTGAAATTTTCCCTGGCAAATTGTATTCTAGGGCAGGTGACATAATTAGGAGAAGTAATACACTTGTTATATTCCATTTGTTTATTATCAGGTAACTGACACGTGTTTCGGTCCTTATGGATCATTCTCAAAGGTGACATAAATTGGGCACCGCGTAATCCTAATTTAACCCCTACGGACTTTTTCGTGTGGGGTTATCTTAAATCTAAAATTTACGTCAAATTTTCTGGCGTATTTGGAAGAAAATATCTATCACGAAATGTCAACCATTACAGTCTACCTGCAGAGCCGTTGTAAGAAATTTAAGTGTTTGAATAAATGAGTGCCGTGATATCAAAATAATAATAACGTCCAAGTTATTTTTTAAGGAATAAATTTCAAAATTCTATATTTTTATAAATAATAAACAAATTTTAGATAGACGGCTTATTTTTTTTAATTGGTCCATGATATTTCCTTTTGGGACACCCTGTAGTTTAAAGTTTCTACTTGATAACTGGTAGCAGACGTATAGCAGTTAGTTGAGAGTGCTGATAATTCTCAGTTTAAAGTCGATAATTGAAAATAAATTAGTATAAATTACATTGATGGTTGATGATTGACTGTGGAATCTTAATATTTATTACATGACAATGTATAAGTAATACTTGATAGTAGACAGTTTTCAATCAAATATTGATATCTGCCAATTAACAGTTGATAGCTGAATAGCAATTAGAAATTACCGTTTACCAATTCATACTTCAAGTAGTATCTGGAAATTTAGAAATTATTAGTTGTCAGTTGTCATTCAACAGTTTACATCTAAAGTTCACAGTTAATATCTTAAAGTAAACAGCTGATAACTGAAATGATAGCTGGTGTATTGACACTAAACAACTGATATTTGATAATAATATTAGTTGTCAGGTAACACATGACAGGTTTTCAGTTGATGTTAGACAATTGATAATTGTTAGTTAATAGAAAATAATTAACAGTTTAATATTAACAACTATATCTGATAGGAAACAATTAATTGATTATACTTGAATTTGAATTATTATTAATATTAATCAGTTGACAGCTAATGCAATGTAGTTGATAGTTATTTAATTTACAATTTATATTTAGTAATTTAAAGTTTTGAGTTAATTTTTGATATTTCTTAGTTGAAAATTGATAAATGGTAGGTGACCTATATTTGAGAGTTGATAATATTTAAAATATCAAAAATGCAATTACTACACAGGCAGGTATCCCACTGCTTCACAAGACGCTGTATTCCTCTGGCTGTTGACGGAACCATGTCAAAACTGCCTGGTGGACTTCAGCGTCCGATTGGAATCGCTGTCCCTGAGTGCCTTTTTTAATGGTCCAAAGACATCGATGTCACAGGGTGACGGTCACATGTCCGGGCTGTAAGGGGGGTAGCGGCATTATCGTGAAAGAGGATAACGCCTTCCATAAGCATCCCAGGACGTTTGTTCTTTATGGCTGTGCGCAAACGAGTCAAAGTTTCATTGTATCAACATTAATTTTGAAAGATGAGGGTCTTTAAATTCAAGAATAAATAGTCCACGGTGATCGAAATAGCAGGTAAGCATAACCTTGCCAGCGGAAGGTTTTTGGTGCCTTGGAGATGATGGATGTTTCTATTACATACTATCACGTTTTGACACAGGCTCATAATGGTGACATAAACTTTCGTTACCGGCAACAATGCAGTACTTCTTCATAATACCACTGAAGATGCTGGTGAAATACCCATGCGGTTAGCTCTGTCTTCTTCGGTCAGTTGACAAGGTATCTATTGTTCACACACGTTTCGGTATCCAACCTCGTGAATTACAGCATGGGTTGTTCCAACACTAATATCAAGACGATCTGCTAATTCTCTAACATGAACCCGCCCATTCTCCATAATGGCTGCTCGCACATCAGTGACATTGGCACACCATTAGACGACTGTGGTTTTCGAAAGACAATAGGGGTGTTGTCCGCATCGTTTAAAAACTGTATTATTGCTCGCTGATCCGTCTTGAACGATCCAAAGATACGACCTGCCATACTGAAATGCGCACAGCGACTCCATACTTGACAGCTAATTAATTGACAGCTAATTAACTTTCTTGACCAGAGTTTAGAATTTTCAGTTGTCAATTGATAAACAAGAGTTGTCCGCTACTAATTGATGGTTAGCAGAAAATAGTTTCTAGTTAGCAATTTACAGTTGCTAAATGACAGATACCTAATAATAGCTATCTAAAGGTACGATGGATTAAATTCTAACTTAACCCGTAGCGAAACATTTCTATGTTAATTAGAAGGTTAATTAAATGTAGTTAATTGCTGATATTTGTTAGTTGCCAATTATGTTTAATATTTAACAGTTATCAGCTTACACTTACTTAGGGTTAGTTGATTTTTAATTTTATTTGAAGTGCTAACAAAGTGTTTCAAATCTGATACAAATATAAAATTTCAAAGATATTTAGGTCACACTAGAACTAAATGCCGTTTACTTTGCTCTAAGCGCTGACAAATAACAAATGACAGCTAATTTTAGAAAGCTGATTGTAGATTGTTATGTAGTTGTTCTGTCTCACTTAAAAATTTAAAGTTGACATTAGGTTGTCTTTCAGGCGTGGCTTCTTTTAATCATGTAGCTATGTGTTGTGTTTTTTTCTAATCCCGATTAAATGGTGAATGGTTTTATAGCATTTTCTTAAAATACTCTTCTACATCTGAGTTGAAACGTCTTCCATATTTTACTTTGCCCGTAACACAAATTCTAATTGAAAAATTACTTTAAAAATATTCTACAGACTAGTTCAAAGTACACCGAGAAGGTTCAATGAAGCAATCTAGTGTTTGCAGATGATCTTTTCATTATAAATTTCACCACTACGATTGGTAATATTTTTATGTCAGTCATTTTCATTGCTATCAGTTTCAATGGTGAAATTAAAACTTTTCTTTTGCCTGGAGTTCAAGAATTTTTGGTTAAACTTCGAGTAACGAAAATTGAGTTGCTTTTTTTCTAGATTTTCCTTGGAAAAAATTATAAAATAATTCTGAATCCTTTTTAAGCAGTATCAAGAGCAAATATGGTATTCCTTTGTATTAATATAAGACAAAGTATTAACGCAACACTACTGTAAAAGATAATTTTAAAGGAATATTCTGCTTTTATTTTTAATATATAATTAAAGACTACCATAAAGGTGCCATGGTAATATCGTAGTCGATGGTATATTAAATAACGATTTCCTGTCTCCAACCCCGTTATGCTGATGAGATCCAAAAAGATCGAAACCGGTCCGTCGGTATTGTTGACGGGGAACAATAATTAATATATACTTAAAGCTATAATAAGGCTATATCAATTTATTTTGTTGGCCAAATAAAAAGGTAACTTTCCAGGTTAAGTAGATTAGATTAGATGTGGTCTCCCGCAGGGGTGGTTGACGTGCACAGACATTTGGGAGTAGCGACCCCACGTACCCACACACACACACACACACACCCACTCATCACACGCACAAAAATCAACGACGCAGACCGACACCCTACACCCCGTGAAGTAATGCCAGTCGGCTGTTCCGCGGGGTGGCAGGGCGACATGGAGAGGTGGTTTCTAGTGTGTATACCAGTTCTGGGGGGTCCCACACTCCGTCTATAAAAGATTTTCCACCTCCCAGCCACAAAAAAAGATTAGATGTGGTCATTATAGACAGCCTTACAGCACTGAGACCTGGTTAGATCTTTTGTACTAATACTATACTACTGCTATCTTCTATCCAAGAAGACAATTTCCTAGGTAAGGTCAATTATCTTCCTAGTAGGTCATGCCCTCATCCATTCTGGACTTATCTCCATTTCTCTGGTTAGAGCTAATCTGGTGGTAGCCAATTGCATATAGTCTACAAGTGGTGTTAACAATACTTATTTTGTGAAAATGGTACATCACTGGGCAATGTCCTGCAAGTAAACCCGTGATATCGCTATTAGTTAGACGCAAGAGCTACTTAGCTCTGCTTGGCAAGTATATACTTGCATATTGATTGCCTTAAATATTTGCGTAGCCTAGTAGCCATATTAAAGTAAGCGTGTTGCCCTTAACCAATCGGTGCAGAGCTTGTTTACAGTTCTAAGGAGTTTTGGAATTAAAGTTGTAGGTTTTGAGGTTCTTAAGAGCAACCTGTCTGTCTGAGGTTAGATAGATGTGTGCCCATTTGCAGCCCTACTCCGTACAAACCTGAGCATATCTTTCAAATTTTCTAATATTTCATGCAGGGGAAGTAGATTTAGTAAAGCTCTATTGTTACAGAGGGTGGTGTGTATAGCCTCCGTGATACCAAGATAGGTCATTCTGTGAAGACTTTGAAGCTCTTTTTGTGCCGTTGCTTTTTTAGCCTAGACCTACCATAATAGTGAGCTATATGTAATAGTGGGTCTTACTACAATTTTGGGTTTCAATAACCAAGATCTACAAAAGATAATCCGATATACCCATAGTGCCGCTATAACATTGCAGATCGTTTTCTCTAGGTGCGCGTTCAAATTAAGTTTCCTATCTAGTCTTAAACCTAAATATTTCACCTGATTGGACAGCGAAATTTCTTGTCCTTCAAGTTTGATATTCAGCTTCCTATCAATAGTAAAAAGTACCATCACAGATTTGTCAGGATTGCTATTGAAGACTTCCCTCAGACACCCTTTTACTATGGTATTTAGAATTAGATTTATTTACTTTGCCACATAGAATTTATACTACAGATAAAACATATGGCAGATGTATATGTATTGAGGGCGTCTTAGGTTACGGACGATATTATATTGTTAAAGTTAGCCCTTATGTCAATTACTGTGTCGTTGGCATAACTTTGCGTATAATAACCTTATTGTCCAAGATCGTCAGGAAGTCTTTTACCACGATACACCATAGCAGGTAAGAGCTAATATATCTAGCCATTTCTGCTGAGCAGGGAAAATACCATCTTTTAGCCTGGTACTTTAACACGTTGAACGCAACTGTCTATTCAATTGTTTCTTTGGTAATGAGTTTACCAGCCTCACTTTTGCTTTCTCTAATAGGACGGAATATGCTTCCTTTACTAGATTGAGCAGTGGGAAGTTGAGCCTGGGAAGTGCTTCCTTAGCAGAACACATTTTAAGCTCCTCTGCATAATATTAACTTGGTTTTCAAATTGAACTGAAGATGTTGTAGTGAAATTTAGACATTTCTTGCTGAGGTTGTAACAGTAACTCCCTAACAGAACGTTCTCCATGTTATCCTTTTCGATTTCCCCAATTCCTTGGTATATTTTGACTAAATACTTGTCTATAGGCTTTCCAGTTGTCTGTTTTCTTTGCACTGTTTAAAATTTTCCTATCTTTCATATTTAGGCGATTTAAATCCTTGTTCCAACAAGGCACATCTTCTGGAAGGAGATTTCTTTTTTATAGATCAACTGGATCCATACGCCTTTAGAATGCTACATCTGAGCAGAGCCGCTGTTGTTACTAGTTCTTCTGTAGTTTGTATGTTAAGGTAGATATCGTCGGTTCCTATACTTAAGCACTCTCTATAAAGACTCCAGTCTGTGTTTCCTTTCTCGGAGTTCTACACTCCATTGCGTTTTCCTTTATGGCCTCTAACTCGAGCCTAATATGTAGATGGTCTGACAAAGAGGGTTCTTCCGCAACATGCCAGTTTTTAATTATGATTGTTGTGAATGCATTTGCTACAGTGATGTCCAACACTTCCTGTCTGCATTCTCTAACAATTTAGATATTCTTTGTTAAAAATACCTAAATTGTTAGAGGTAATAAATTCAAGATGTTTCTTATCTGTATTATTGGTATCCGTGATGCCTCAAACCATATTATGGGTGTTAACATCACAGCCCAGGAGGAGGTGCTTATTACCTCTTCTCCACTACTCGCCGAGTCTCTGGAGGTGGTTTGCTTTGTTCTCCTGGAAAGTAGGCCATGCCACTTGCCTCTTGCTCTTCTTCGTGGGAACTTCTACTAAGGCTGCTGCTAGGTACTCTGTGGTGAATTATGGAATGAATGTGCAGTTAATGTCTTTCCTAAGCATCAGAACTGTCCTTTGAGTAATGCAGACCGTATTATACACCAAAAAACAATTGTCTTGGGGTAAGCCCCATATCTTTCCCTTATTGATCCAAAGTATCTGCAGGAATCCTATGTCAAATTTGGCCTTTTGAATTTCCAATAAAGGGCACTTACTACCGCGTTAGAATGATGGAGATTCAATTGGATACAGCGTGGGCTCACCATTAGAGAAGTCTATATCCCACTGCTCCAGCACCTAAATTTTGGGTCTCAGGGCTTTTTGCCTTTGTCGATCCGTAATCATAGAGAATTCCAGAAAGCTTTCCAAGATTATACTTATTTTAACTCCAGTTGTTGCCTGACAGTAAGATACAGTTTTACAAGTAGTCCTAGGGACTGTTTGTCTATTGGTAGCTTTACCGAAAAGCCTTTACCCGAGCTTCCCTTGGCTCCATGCCGCTCTTGGCGAGGAACTTTATCATCTTAGGGGCAGCACAAATCATTCTGACCTTGTAGTATTTGGTGTTTAGACCTTTAAGGTCATAGATAAGCTCGCCAATTTTCTTTTGGCTGTTGAGTTTTGAAGGTCTATACCTGTGCACTATTCTAGATACCATATAATTTGCTTAAAGGTGATGAAGTTTTAATTGAGATATAAATTTTTACGTATTTGTATTAAATGATTCACTTCGATTGAAAACCATAAAATTTTGCAAATCCATAATTGCTATCATTCGAGCTATATACAGTATCAGTATGTTTTTTAATTTATCGAGAAATTAGCTCAAATTTGGCAACTTATGTAAGATATTTCACATTTATTTAATCGAGGAGAGGCAATTAACAATAATTATCGAAGTAATGCGACCGCACTGTATAAAAATGTAAATTAAAATTGCGTTTAAATTCACATTAGATTTACTGGATACGAGGAACGTTACGTTAACACACGCATTTCAGATTCATAATTTTATGCATGCATCATTCAAAGAGATGCACGCGATCAATTAGTGCTGAAAATATATTATTTTAAATTCTGTCACCTGCCGAAATGTATATATGTTAATTATGCAATTTGCCTAAATGGGAAAGTGTAGATGTGCAAATTTATAGCGTTTTTGGCATTTAGGTTAATATTATATTTGTAGTCGTTTTCGTGTAAAGAAATAATTTACAGAAATAATACTAATTATAATTCATTTATAAATTATATTAGAAAAGTTATGTATAATAATATAACATATGTAGTATAAGATATATAATTGTAAACTAAACACTGATTATGTAAATAATAATTAGAACTAATTATTCTGAGCTTTCAGAAATATACATACATACAATATAGTGATACTGATTTTTCCTAAATCTGAAATTAATGCATAATACTTTTAATTTCTCTAAAAAAACTACAGAGACTTGATAACATATCTATTATACAGTTAAAATAGTTTAAAATAAATAAGGAATTACTAAAATACCTTATGAGCGATTATCTCCTCCTTTTAGCAAGAAATGAAAGCTGAGTTGATTGGCGTTTGTGATCCTGGAGAAAATTTTCTCTCACCAAACACGAACAGTAGTTTCCAACTATTTTATGTTTTCTTGGAACCTCTTACCGTGTTCTTCACTAAGTGCTCCTAAATTCTCTGGGAAATTTTCAAAATGATAGTGGAGGAAATTTAACTTCAAGCTCATATTACATCCCAGTCCCCTGAACTTTTCCTAAGCTTAAAGTTCCATGTCAGACATTCTTCTAAAGTTTGCGAATCTGTGGGATATCAAAACCCTTTGCCTCCGACAGTAACGAAAATATTTTAGTAACATATTGATATCAAGGCCATTTTTGTCCAAAGTTTCAGGGCTTTCCCCTTGTTCTAGGGTCCCAGACATACAAAAAAACACTGAAATTTCGTGTATCTTTCGTGTACCACTTGTGTTCATTATATTTTATTTTTTCTAGAATTGTACACATGTTTATTTATTTATTTATTTATTTAAATAAATGTATACATATAACTAATAATAAACAATGCACTAAAACTATAGTCTTAATATGTAATGACTTTAGAAGCATGATAAATGCAGTGCCGACCTTAAACCTAAAGCAAATCCCTTACGGTCCTGATTAAAAATGTCAACTATATGTTGTACCTCGTGGTATTTTTTGATCATAAGTTGCAGTGGAGAAAAAGAATGATGCGTGGTACGAGGTGTCGGAAAATTAAAACTTAATTTGTTTCTACTTGTCAATATAGGAACTGAAACATCAATGAAATATAGAAATTTACTATTATCTGTGTAATAGTGAATTAATTTATATAATTCGTAGATCAACGTCAATTTGCGTTTAGCCTGAATCAAAAGAATATTAAATTCAGATAATAGCGACTCATACGATATTTCATGATCGGGGTAACTATGAAATTTACGAAAATACAAATACCTCAAAAATAGCCTTTGTAGTTTCTCCAACAATTCTATGTATTTTTTACAACCGGGCGACCAAACAGGAGCACAATATATTAATTTACTTGTAATAAACGAGTCATACAGGCGCAATGCTGTTGCGTTATTTTTAAAGTCGGTACAGTTACGAATTATAAAACCAAGCAATTTATATGATTCATTGACTATCTTTTCAATGTGCATATTAAATGACAACTTGGTATCAAGCATTACGCCAAGATCTTTAAAGCAAATATCCCTCTGAACAGGAGTGTTATTCAGAGAATAATCGTAAATAAATTTATCTCGTAACCGGCTATAAGATAAAATACGACATTTTTAGGTATTTATTCTTAACCCGTTTTCCTCGCACCATGCTGACAGTTTATGCAGGTTATACTGGACATTAACACAATTACCAATGCTCTCAATTGTACGAAACAACTTTATGTCATCAGCATACATAAAAAACTTACAGTCCAAGTCACTGACGACTTCATTGATAAAAATTTAAAAAAAGCAAAGGCCCAAGGTTGGAACCTTGTGGGACACAACTTGTTGCTACAATTTTTTTTGGACTGACAACCCATGTAGCCGACAAAGAGACGCCTATTAGATAAATATGATTGCAATGCTGATATGACGTTTGATGCTAAGTTGTTTTTTTTTAATATGAGATTAGTTTATCATTAGGCATGTAATCAAAAGCTTTCGAAATGTCTGCATATATAACATCTACCTTAGCACCGCGATCTAATTCACCAGATATAAACTGTGTAACACATAATAAATTAGTTTGCGTACTTCTTCTACGAAGAAAGCCGTGTTGATGAGGAGTTATTAAGTGTTCGAATATTTTTGGAAAATTAGGTATAATGGCAATTGGTCTGCAATTTGATAAATCAGATCTGTCACCCGATTTGAAAACAGGACATAAGCGTGCTATTTTCCACTGATTTGAAAAAGTGCCAGACTTTAAAATTAAATTGAAAATATGCGTGAGAGGTGTAACAAGTTGAGACGCGCAATCCTTAAGAAAAAATCCAGGGACTTAACCGGGGCCCATTGTCATATTACCCTTAATCTTCCTTAAATGCAGAAGAACACTAGCTTCGTCTATTTCATAGTTACCCATCACATCACTACAACTGACACTATTTGTACTACAATTACCACTGCCACTATACACATCGCTGAAGATATCTACAAATCCTTGAAGAATTTCAGCAGAAGAGCTTAATAATTTTCACTAAATAATTCTGTGTCATGTACTCCATCTTTTAGCCACGTTTCAGTTAAACATATAATATCATAACTACTGCACACTAAATTGAAATAAATCTTTCTTTCATGTGCACTGAATGAACTACTGGACCTGAAGCTAAATTAATCCCATTATGCAGAAGAACGCCTTTTAGATTTTTTATCTAGAGTTAAAAGATTGTCTTCTTTCAGTCTCGATCCTAAAAGTTCACTTTTTTCTTTTGTAAGACCCAGATAGCGTACCAAATCATTTAATTCTGATTGATTCAAAGGTCGCGAATTATTATCTTGTGATTCTGGTGACAAATTGAAATCATCTACTATGCTGGTGGTGGAAGGAGAACTGGTACTCCTATCTTGTAATGTTGTTGGTGGTGTTGGAATGGAAATATTTATCTCATGTTCTTATAAAATCCCGAAATTTTGCAAAAACAAAAATAACAATTATTAAAATAAAAATTTTGTTGTCCTCTCCAAACCATAGGAACACCAAAAGGCAAAGATGAGCGGTCCCCCTTATACCACCGTCTTACATTTTCGGAACAAGTTTTGCACACTACATGGGGAGCAAATTTTTGTCTTGATATTCTAATTTCATTTTAATATCTGGCGTATTTGGACCACAAGTTCTCGAATAGAATTCTATACGGGATACGCGAAAACTAATAACATTTCAGTTATTAGGGGATTTGATATTACTTATCTGCATTCAAATATCTCATGCCGCAAAATTGTTCCCTGTCAACAACTATTTTGGATCTCATCAGCGTAGCGCAGTTGGAGTTAGAGAAACGAGTTTTACTTTGGAGTATTTAACTCTCTGTGTAAGCAGTCAAACAGGGATCCAATGCAACGTTTATTCTTTATTGTCTTTGTTTCTCCTGTTTACAAAATTACAAAAAATAGACAATAAATGTCACCTTTGTGGTATATCTTGATTGACGGTTTATGAGGAGAGTTTAATACTCCAATGTAAAACTCCTGATTTTTAATTGTAGTAGTGGATTTGTAAATTACAGACTTGATTTGTTCAATAATTAATTTCTCAGTTTTCTGACATGTTTCTACAATTGCTTGTCATTTTCAAAGGTATACTATGATTACTGCAGGGGTGGGTTTTTATCTGTCAGTATATATAATCTAATGGTAATTCCATCAAGAATGTAGCAGTGGAAGAATTAATTTTATTTTTAATTGTGTTTTTTTTTTGTAAAAAATTAGCCAAAGTTTTGAAATAGAAAGTTTGTAATAAATTTTTAATTTTGGTAAATAATATTTTTTTAGAAAGATATCAATTGCTTTGTCATTACAATTACAAATTTTTAACATTTTTTTCTTACACGATTGTTTCTTTTTTGTAAAGTTTTCCACTGTCTCTTTTTTATAAACTATTTTCAAGTTAATACCAGCTTTAAGTATTTTTTAAGTTATCAATGTTAAATGTTTAAACTTGTTTCTTTGTAGAACTTTTTTAAGATATTTTTTAGAAACTTCAATTTTTTTAATTTTTTTAGCAAGGTTAATTCTGTTTTTTCCCTAAAATTTTGTAACTGCAAACAAATCGCAACCCTCTGTGTAATAACAAAATGAGGATGAGGAAAATGCAGAGCCACAAATAATTATTTGGTGAATAATAATAGTTATTATCTTTCATGTAAAGAAGATTACCTTAATGTCTTCGAAGCGAAACTATGAGTAATATAGTTGAATATATATAATATATATGAACTGCAATGGCGAATGAAATCAAATAATTGATTAGGTGATCTTTTTTTATATCCATTTACCGATTACCAAGAGCTAAAATGTGCTGGCCTAGATGAAGTGGTAAATAGTTTACAAAAAATTACATTATATAATGTTAAAAATAGTGGTAATCTAGTATTACGTTTAACAAAAATTAAACCCAAGCAGTTGTTTTGCGCCATTGAACCAGTACTAGTGCTACCACCTCATTATGTTTCACCTATAAGGTTCAAAAGATCCCGGATGAAAAAAGGATCAAACAGAGGACACTGCAAAAAGCCCATATGCAAAAGAGTTCTGAAAATTAAATGTTCCAAATGTTTGTGGAATTCCACAATATTTTATAATAAAATTGATTGAACGGAGTTTTTTTGCAAACCGGTTTATATTGTAGTTTATTTTTTTGGGATTTAACACAAAAATTCGGCTCATAGAAAGTTAACTTATATTTTTTCTTAATGTTGAATGTTTAATAAAATCTCATAAAAGATTAAAATAAGAAAGTTTAAGTATGATTTTCAATAATTTTTAGTAAAATTTCAGCTATAACAAAAAATAATTCTTAATAATAAATTACGAGTTTTTCTTCTAAAAAATTTAATATCTCTTTGCAATTTTTATATTGCCAGTTCTTAAAATGAATCAATTGATTAAAGAAAAAAATATTGTTATAATTTAAAAAAACATTAATATTTTTTCTAATTTCACCAAATATTTAGCAAATTTTAAAGTGTATTTCTAATTTTTCAAAAGTTTTCTTTGGAATTTATATTTTTAGTTTATTTCTGACTTTCAATTGTGATCTTTTTATAAACTCGAGACAATTTTCAAAAAAGTTAGTTTTTAAGCCTATTAGCAAATTATGAATTAATTGATTAATGGTTCAGGCGTTAACTTCGTGATATATTTTGGAAAATTAAACAAAAACGTTTACTTTGTTAATATCACACTTTATTTTTAAGTGACTCGAGTTTCGATCATTAACTGATCATTATCAAACTTAAAGTAAATTAATCTACGACAAAACACTTATTTATACAGAATGAAATAAGGAGGAAAATACTAGGTCTACCTGGTCATTAATTACTGGGATTCCCGGATTACTCTTCGCTTTGTAAATTTCTAGGGACTAGAGTAAATCCATTTTAAATCCTTTTTCGGCAAAATGGATTATCTCGAGTACATCTTCATCAAAAGAATGTCGGTTTTCTATTAGGTGATTCGCGAATGTGGAATTTGTATGTTTTAATCTGAAGGATCTAAGATGTTCTTTTAATCTAATATTGAAGTTACGACCAGTTTGACCTACGTAAATTCCTTTACAATTTTTACACGTTAGCTTGTAAATATCTGATCTGTCTAATTTATCTATCGGGGGTTTAGAAATAAAAATTGAATTACAAATTTTGTTAGTTGGTTTAAATGCTACATTAATATCATGTTTTTTCAATATATTTCGAATTTTAAGGCTGACTTCACCAAAGAATGTTAATGACTTGAACGTTTTATTTTCAACTTTTGGACATGCATATAAAAATTTATTGAGGTTATTGTTTTGATGTTTTATAATTAAATTATCTATTATTTTATTTGTATGGCCATTGTTATTTGCTAATATGTAAATCATTTTATTCGTTCTTATATCCAATTTCTGATAAAGGTAACGTGAGTGCTCTATGGATCATTGAATTAAATGCAGCTAATTTGTGTTTAATGGGGTGTCTTGAGTGAGATGGAATTAATGAATCAGAGAACGTTGGCTTTCTAAATATTTCAAAATTAAATTGGTTATCTATGTTGGTAATTGAAAGGTCGAGGAATTTAATATTTTTGTTCTGTTCGGTCTCTACTGTAAATTGAATCTGAGGATGAATGGAGTTTATTTAATTTAGGAAGTTATTTAATTGTCGGTCGGTCAGTGAAGCCGGCTAAAATGTCGTCTACATACCTAAACCAAAAACGTATGTGTTTTTCGGAGTTTATAATAATATTGGTTAAATTAGCCATAAATATTTCTGCTAACAATGGGCTTAAAGGTGAGCCCATTGCTAAACCTTCTTTATGTTTATAATATTTATTGTCGAATGTGAAATAATTGTGTTTTAATATAATTTCTAGTAAATTAATAAACTCTGTTTGAACAATTGTATTGACGTTATTTTTTTCAAATATAATCTTTACTAACTCTAAGTATTCATTTGTGGGGATTTTTCAAAACATATTTGTTACGTCGTATGAGACCATCTTTATATTATTATCTAGTTTGAATTTAGATAATTTATTTGTAAGATCTAAAGAGTTTTTTTATTGAATAAGGGTCGCAAAAGTTATTAGTAATTTCTTTGAATAAAGAATTCAGTTTAGCAGAAATATTATGGGCTGGTGTGTTTATATAAGTGACTACAGGTCTAATTCGTCCGTCGGGTTTGTGAATTTTAATAAAAGCGTATAATCTAGGGCAAATTGGATTCATAGGTAAAATATTAAATTTTTCTTTTTGTGAAAGGATTGTATGTGTATTCGCAATTTCAATTTTTAACTCGTTTTGTAACTGGATTGTTGGGTTTTTATTTTGTTCTGAAATGTCTGAAGAGTTGATAAAACGTATGATTTTGTTTATATAGTCTTCTGTTTTTAATATGACTATTGAGTTACCTTTATCAGCTTTGGTTATTGTTAGGTGTTTTGAATTGACTTTGCTCTTAATGCTTTTAATTGTGGACGAATTTGAGGTGTTTTCAATTCTTGCATTTTTAATGATTTTACTTATTTTGTTTTTACTTAACTCACAGTCATTAATATTCTTTAGTGCTAACTCAGTTTCTACAATTAAAGTTTCTTTAAATTTATTGCAATTAATCTGTGGTGAAAATTTGGGGCCTGATTTTAGTAAAGCTAATTCTTTGTCTGTAAATTGGACATCTGTTTGATTAATAACTCTTGGGTAAAAGGAAATGTTAGTTGTTGAATGGGTAGATCTTACGTTATCTGCTCGAGATGATACAAGTTTCGCCAATTTTCGTTGTTGAACTTGGGATTTTTTGAAGATTATGCGGCTGACACTGCTCCTAACCTGATCATCTAGTAGGTCGAATTCCACCGGGTGTAGATAAAACGCCAACTCGGTATGTAGGATTTTGATGTATGTGAGGAAGATTCATCATCGATTCAACCAACAATGTTTACGTTTAAACGTTATCCCGAGTTATGTGCAAGTTAGAATCAACACCAACACGTTAGCGGCCAGAAAAAACAAGGAATTTGCCGAAAAGCAGTGGATAAAAGCTGAAGCAAAATTTTGGTTCCGAAGAAGAGACATCCTCCTCACATACATCAAAATCCTACATACCGAGTTGGCGTTTTATCTACACCCGATGGACTCGAGTCCCTAGAAATTTATAAAGCGAAGAGTAATCCGGAAATCCCAGTAATTAATGACCAGGTAGACCTAGTATTTTCCTCCTTATTTTATTCTGTATAAATAAGTGCTTTGTCGTAGATTAATTTACATTATGTTTGATAATGATCGAAACTCGAGTTACTTAAAAATAAAGTGTGATATTAACAAAGTAAACGTTTTTGTTTAAATTATGAATTACTTTTTTCTGAAAATAGTACATTTGTTTTTTTTTTTCGGAGAAGCCCAAATATACTAGATTTATTCAAGCACTTCAAATTAAAGAAACCTTTTAAATACAAACGCAAATTAGAATAATCATTGATATCCTAGTACAAAACAGAAGCATAGAAAACTATGATCAATTTAAAACTAACCAATCATTAAAAAAACAATTAATTTAAATAAAGGCTTTTTTCTCTGTTAAAAATAACATACGACGCATTAGCGATTGTTGAACCTAATTAAGTAAAACCAAATATTGAAAGGTAGTACTATGTTTATAGACAAGTATATGCAGCAACTATAAAAGGATGTTGTGTGTATTTTAATTTGATATTTTACCCAAGACAATATAATGATTTACAATATGTTACTGCCGCTTATTACACACCGTTATTATGTAAAGAGGAAGGTGTCTACCAGTTCCCACCCATTATAGATGTGCACCCTGCAGCGGAAGACGTCCGAAATATGTAAATACCACCCGCTCCTGACCTCCCGTCTTTTTTTCTGTCTGCGGAGCGGCAGTTAATTGGACCCAAACAAGAGATTAATGTTTTTGTCCGGAAGACTTATTGCCAATGAATCCGTAATTAAGCGTGCCGATTCGGTAATTTTTTCGCGGCGAGTGGGAGAGAGAGTGAGATCCTTCGATAACATCCAAATGATGAATCGACTTAAACGAGACTCTCGTCCATGCCATTGATGAATATTCATGTATTTGGAGAACGGATATCATATCATTAATGCAATCGCGGTTATTAATTGTGTATGGGTAAGGCAGAAGCCGCGCGCTGTTCATCATGCCATTGATGGATTTGTGGGTACTTGTTATACAATAAGTATGGGGGCGGTTTATTTCTGGAAAATTAATTACGAATAGAGATTACTTGTCTTAAATATAAAATTATTTTCTATATTAATTAATATATGGATGCTTATATATTAATACCCGCATTTCCATTGAGTACTTCGTGATGTGGTCAATTATTTATTCTAAAGATCGTACCACCTTAATCTAGTACTTTCAGTTTGAATCTCTTATTGAATAGAAATTGAAATCCCAGTTTCCTACTATTAGGAAGTAATAGTATTTGATATCGCTCAATCACCAGTCAACATCAAATACCAGGCGAGCAATTAATGATAGATCTGTTCTCGTTGATACTACAGATATGAGCGGCGATCGATCTTGCCGGGCGGACAGAAAGTTTATAACTCGTGGGTAAACAATTGGACAGGTACGTCCTGGAGAAAACATTATTTATACATCATTTATAGACAACTCCGGTGGTTGGTTGGTTGGTAGTCGACGCTGTCTGAGAAGCCGCTTCTGGTTTGACAAAAGGCCCAAGATTTCCGCCAGATAGGGCCTCGCCGCGCAAACGGCACCACAAAGAGGACATAAAAATCATCGGGAAACGCTCGCCTAGGGATTTCAAACCGAATGAAGAATGAGGAATGGCAACCATCCAACTTTCATCTTGTCTTTATACAAAATAATCGCTACAGCTTTGTTTTATATTCCGCGGCTTTTCGTGTTCGCGAAACTCGTGTTTACCTAAACGGGCTTGATGGACAGAATTTAAATTTTCGCCCCGCGTTGCTTACATATACAGTGTGTTCTAAGTAAAACATATACCATTGGCATTAAAACGTAAAATCTTGTTTACTTGATTATTTATAAATTAAATTGTGCGAAAATGAATATAAGTAACAATAATGTTCGCTATAATACAGGTGCATAATATTAAGTATTCAAATTGAAGAAATATTTTAATTTATGCTCTCAAACATATTATTTTAGATATATTTAAGACAAAATTGTGTGTTCATGTGTTCAAAATATAAGTTAAACATAATACATATTTATTGCCTTAATATCTTGTGTAACTCAAAAAGTAAATTAATTTGCATTCCAGTTTTATTTCGATTTAAATATACGTTTGTTATAAGTATATTTAAGTCGAGATTATGAATTTGCGAAAATAAAATTTGCGTTATGGCTAATTTATACTAAGCGGATATGTTTGCTCTGACTTGCTGGTGGATTGAGTGTAATTTTGCTTTCATAAAATGGAAATGAATTATATTTTGTGTCAACTTACAAAACAAACATTTTTCACGCCGGATCTAAAACTTCCTTATATTTAACCATATTTAGTTTCATAAAACTGAGCCAAAACACAAATCAGTGAATCATCACATCACATTACATCATTGCCTGAAGGAAGCAATGTTACAGCGAAAACAGGAAGCCGCAAATATCCTCAGATCCTTTTCATCAATATCGAAAAGCATTATCTAAGAACGGATTTTTATTGCGTAAAAGGGTTCTAATCACATAATTTATGGCATGCTAACAAAAAACTATGTAGTAATTTTAGGGCCAGATAAGTAGGTAAAACCATTAGGTTTTTAATCCAATCATTGACACAACAGAATTCAATATTTATTACAAAAGTGTTACATATTATGAGATATCTCTAAATACTTTGATCTATGTAGCTTCTAATTAGAGTCTGTTGTTATTAAAGCTAAGATCCTTTTGCAGAGGGTTTATAAAGAACAATTGCAGTAAAAACAATAAATCTTGCAAAATATTTTAGTCACATTAATATAACTACGTTTAAAATTAAACGTCTTACCATAAACCATTATTGCACGAAAATCAATAGTATCTCCAAATTAGACAATTAAATGTCATACGTTTGAAGGTTTTAGTTTGGAAGCTCATGAATTGTTTATTTATTTAAACTCAACTTACGTTCTGATACAAGCAGATTTAAACAAATTGTATCATATCGTGTTGGATAAATCCAAAAATCTAATATTTAAAACTGGCACCAAATTAAGTCATATGATAATCTGACAGATATTGTATCGCGAGGAAAGTTACTTTCCGATTTAATCATTAATAATTTATGGTTATACCATGCCTTGGTGAATTATTAATTTTGACCACTATAATTTTTATGTTAAAACACAATTACTGTATAGTATGAAAAATCACGCTTATTCATTTTTATCTTGTAATAATGTAACCACAAAAATTAAAAAAAACATTGGGTTCACATAATACTAAAAGATAAGGCTCAATTTTCTGGAAGGATTAGAGATTGTGTGCCATTAGTGAAGTTAGTATAGGAGCACTTCTTATAAACAATTAGTATTAATTAATTTAGATTGACATTATAATCGCAGATTTGACAGATTTGACATTATAATCGCAGGAGTATCTTGTAATCAAGTTCGTGACACGTGCCAGGAAATTGCAAGTATTTTTATGAAACAATTGTTTCCTAATTTATATATTCGGTTTTATGTAGTGCAACTAGCAGCACCAACTATTTTAAAATAACCTGAAGTAAACATTATTATAATGAATCAAATTAGCTAGTATTAAATAACTTAATCTAACCATACTTTTTTTCGATGGGCCATATTGGATGTATGCAATCATCACTGGGACATCTGCGTACTCAAGAAGTGTCTTGCAAAACCATTACACACATGTTGTTAATACAGGGTGTTCGGAAAGTACGGACGAATATTAAAGTTCTATAGAAGATTCAAAATTTATTGAAACTGTATTTTTTATAAACACATTAAGTAACATCTCCCATTTATGTATAAAACATTATATTCTCCATATGACCACGGAAGGCCGCGCGGCATCAAGCAAAGCGTTCATTGAAGATCTTGATGACGCCTAAGATAACTTTTTGAGGAGACTTTTCAGTCAGCAGAGCAATCGTTTCATGGGATGTGTGGCATGTCACACTATCTTGTTGAAACCAAAAATCGTCATTTTTATCCACAACTGCGAAAACCAATCAGAAAGCTGTATCTGTCGTCGTTCACAGTGACTTTTTATCACTTGGATATTATCCATGGCGAAAATAAACACCAAACTACAATCCACACTACAAAAAAGCTATCAGGCTGCTAATAGAAAGGATCGCAAATAACAAATATGAAACAAACACGACTTCTAAACATCATATGACAAAAGACGCCAAATTAAAATTCGTTCTTACTTCCTGGGCACCTTAAAATATTTTCAAGATTATACGACTTCCGGTTATACTATAAAATACTATAGTTTTTAATACGTATTTAGATTCTACATAAAATGCTGCGAAAAAAATTATTAAGTAACATAACGTCCAAATTTAAGCGTTTTCGAGATAATTGATATTTTTAAAACTTTTGTGCTTTTTCAAAGTTTACTTTATAAATACATATCTCCGACGAAAATAAAATTGAAAGGCTGTAATATTGGCTACATATAGCCGATACCTAAGGGTATCCAATAATGAATTATTTTTGAAAAAATAATATACAGGGTGTTCAAAATTTCAAACCACATTTGGTCAAATTTAAACCAACATATCTCGTTTTCTCAAATGGAACACCCTGTATATTTTTACATATTTGGACGCAGAATTTAAATATCTTCTTTACTTTTAAGATTATTAACATGTTTGTAAAAATATGTCAATATTCTGTGCAATAAAAAACAATGGGTACGTAATTTATTAAGCGAACCAAGAAAACAACAAACAATTCCTGTTTATTTAAATAGTTTAACTGTCTTTTTGACATTTTACATAGATAGAAGATTTTAATTTGTTATTATTTAATAAAAACCTTAAAATATAAATATTCAGCTAGTTCATACAATCAGTTTAATAAATGTTCAAAATGGCCACCATTTTATTCTAAACACTTCAAAATTCTACGGATTGTTTAATTATTTGTGGCTTTACTGATTTTGGAAGTTTCCTTGTTGTGTAAAGTGTGGATCAAATAATATTACGCAAAAAAATGGGTTTTCCTAAAGTTCCACTAACAGCTTTTTACAATACTGTAAACGATGTACATGGTCATTTGGATCCATTGCTTGCACTTTAATAAATGAATATGGGTGCATTTTATGCTTTTTTAAAATTCGCTGAATATATGATCGTGTTATTCCAAGATCGTTATGCGCAGATCTTTGAATTGAAGCATGTGCTCGAGACCTTTTGAGTAGTACCAGTTTACAAAAAGTTCGCTTCGATTCGTCTAAATTTCCATCTATTCATTGGTGTTAAATGGGGATACCTTTCATTAAATATTCTGCAGGTCCTCTCCACAACTCTTAGACTTTCGCCTGAATGTAAAATAAATTAAAAATATCTTTATTGGAGTAATTATCTCTGGGATTTATTTTAGCTGTATGTCACTATTGAATAAAGTAATAAAAATACGTTGATATTTTGATTTAAAAAAACAACTTGTTCTTTTTTTTTCTAGGTTCGCTTGATACAATGCATAGCCAACGTTTTTTAATTGCACAGAATATTGATATATCTTCACAAACATGTTAATAATTTTAAAAGTAAAGAACATAGGCATAGGGAATGCTAGTATAAATAAAATCACAATTAAATTCTGCGCCCGAATATGTAAAAATATACAGGGTGATCTATTTAAGAAAAACGAGATATATGGGTTTAAATTTGACCAAATGTGGTTTGAAATTTTGAACACCCTGCATATTATTTTTTTGAAAAATAACTCATCATTGGAGTCAGGTATTGACTATATGTAGCCAAAATTACAATCCTTCAATTTTATTTTACTCGGAGATATGTATTTTTAAAGTGAACTCTGAAAAAACACAACATTTTTAAAAATATCAATTATCTCGAAAACGCTTAAATTTGGATGTTATGTTACTTAATAATTTTTTTCACAGAATTTTATGTAGAATCTAAATACGTATTAAAAAATATAGTATTCCATTTAAAATAAGGAAGTTAGTGTTGACTTCCGTCCATAAACTTTTGTTGTGCGGTTTCGGTGGGACACCCTATATAATTAATAATATTATAAATTTTTAGTTCGTATGTTATGATTATGTAATAGACTCTACAAATAATTCTAATTATTTTTCTTTGTAAACAAAAAATCCTGTAAGATGAAGCTGAGTGGCCCAAATTAGTATACCATATGTCATTTTGGAATGAAATAGTGCATGGTATGCAGTAAGTAATACCATTTGAGAAGCATCTACATTTCTAAACAAAAAATAAGAGAATTAGTTGTTTCGCAAGTTTGTCACATTGTGTAAACCAAGTTAAGGATGATTTAAAATGAAGTCCCAGTAACTTCCCTCTGTATTTTTACTTTTCCTATATACGACGTAGTATTGTGATCGTGATTTTTATTTTGAAAATTTTTTTTTGCGGAAATATCCGTTTTGAGGTCCCCTGAGTCCATTAAACTAATTTCTGGAAAAAAAAATTGTGTCTGTGTGTGTGTCTGTCTCTGTCTGTCTGTCTGTCTGTCCGTGGTGCTGTATCTCAAAAACGTAAGGTTTTATCATTAAAAACTGGAACTGAAAAGCTTTTGGTAAACATTCATAAACCGGAAGTGGGTGTTTACTCGAGGCGTTTTTTGTTTTTTTCCGATATTTTTTTTAATATGAAAAATATTACAAAACTTTTCAAACAAAAGTTAAAGAGAATGAGAAACTGAACAAATTTTGTTAAAATATATTTTTCATAAAATTCTTAACTTTCGAGAAAAAAAAAATTAAAATTAAAATTTTTGACATTTTTTGCCAATTGCTAATAAACTATTGAAGCAACATGAAAGTTATATAACAAATAATTCTAGAGAATTCAAAATTAAATAAATTATTAAGAATAACCTTTTTGCATAAACCGCATAGTTTTCGAGTAAAATATAGGGAAAGTACTATGATGGCCACATCACCATTTTTTATATTACAGATCAATACTTAGAGTTCCAAAGATCATTATTTTTGTTTTTCTTTATTTAGGACAAGTTCATTAGCGACGAACCAGCAGCTTTTATAAAGATATCATTTGTTTCACATAATAAAGTTTCCATATTTAAATTTGAATTTAAAGCTGAGGTACCATCTACATATAATATCAGGTTTGTCTCATTAATCTATTTATTTAAGTCATTAATGGAAATTGTAAAAAATAATGGCCCTAAAACTGACCCTTGCAATACTTCGCGAGATAGAAGTAAAGTTGGTGACTTTTCTAATTCGACATATTGGTGTCTTACAGAAAAGTATGATTTGAAAAAAGTCTAAGTTAAAGGATATCAATTTATTTAATAATAGTTTGTGGGAAACGCTTTTGTCAAGTCACACAAAAGAGCACTAACATATTCATTTATGCTTGTATACATAAATGTCACAAATTCTATCAACGCTGTTATCGTGCAACGATTTTTATGGAAACCAAATTGTATTGAGCAGATTGTCATTTTCGAAATATTGAACATGTCTTGTTTTCAAAGCAATTTCAAATATTTTGCTTAAAATTGGAATGAATGATATGTCACTAACTACCAAAATCAGATTTGTCACCTTTTTTATAAATAGGAACTACACGAGATATTTAGAGTGGGAAAAGGTCATAGTTGTATCCATACTACAAAGGACTGCTTCAAAAATAGGTAACATGCTTTAGCAAACTGTAGCTTTTATATTTATTGTAATATTGCACTAGTCACTTACACTTTTACAATCATCTATCTAAATGAAATTATTAATCAATATTAACATTTATCAAAATAATATGGTAATATTATATTTTTGTAATTCATATAGACTGCAATGGAAGCACTTATCCATATCGATTGTTTTATAATATCTAGAAAATGTAATAAGGATTAAATATAGATATAGGCGAAAATAGAATTATTTGTATATATTTGTAGCAAAAGTTTTTATGATAAAAACAATATTTTTACATTATTAAAAGTTGCCAAAATTAATACTGTTTCCCTGATACAATAGTAGTGAGCGGCGTATTCATCCATTCCACTTCCCATGATGACTTTATATTTTGTTTATATTTTCTGTAGTAATATATTATCGAAATGAGTATTTCGGTATGTACATTCACCGACTGCCCAGCAATTTTAGCCCAAAAATCTACTTCCTTGTTGACAGAGATTCTGGAGTATCTTTTTGTCCATATTAATACTAATATTTTCACTTTTACAATATCTAAGAGCGATTTTAATTTAGTTAGAAAGACTAGACAAGTTTAAGTTGTAAATATTGTTGCCGTTTTTGTAATCCGCTTGTACTATATGTGATTAATTTTAGGTACTACGAATGTAAAACCTGTACCCTCACTTGATTTTGAACCGTCCGTATATATGTACAGATTATTACTTGTTGTTATTTAACCTGTAAGTAGAGCAGTATTTCGGATAGATGGTAGAGACCTTATAGCAGCTAATATTGTACTAGAAGTTAAACGCATATGGTTTGTCATACTTTTTCACCTACATAGTGTTTCTAGATTGTCAATATTTCAAAAACTTATTCAATTCATTTTTTGGCTTAAATATGTATTTGCTTGTTATGTGAAGTTTATTATTTAATTTTTTGGCTAATACTTTTTGTATTTTGAAGAATAGTTGTTACAGGTTATCCTAAATTTTGAAATTAAAAATCAGAAAATTTTAACGACCTTTATTACGCTTCTTTAATATGTTTCGTGTTAACTGTCTAGTCTTTGGATATATTTAATACAGTTTTTTTTTTTAATTTTCATTAAGCGTTTCCTATGTTTAAAACTAAATATCTAATTTTCTCTGTCTCTGACGCATAATTCAGGTTGAATTTGTCCGATGAAATGGGTTATATTGGCTTTGAGGACCGCTGTGATTTGTGGCTTATTTCCATAGACCTGCGACTTTAAGATTGCCCTTAAATCACTTGTGCAGAATGTCTTAATGTGGCATGCCTGAAGATGATTTTTTTTTAATGAAAATGAACACAGTTAAGTTGAATTTTGGACGGGTGCGAAAGGGCGAGTTCTTTTGAGCGATTCACAATTTTTCACTATTTACTCGACTGGTTTCGCTTGCCAGTATTTTTTTGTAACTCAGTCTTAATAATGCCTTAAAAAGCGAAACTAGTCGAGTAAACAGAAAAAAATTGTGAAACAATCCAAGTGATATTTAATTTAAACCTTCTTCAGTAATAGTTCAAAATGTTTCACCAAGTGATTTCTCACTTATCACTTGGTGAAACATTCAAGAAAGTTTATATTATTATTAAATTTGTATAGCAAAGTAGTTACCTAAACTAAAACTATAAATCTATCTATTAAAGTATAAAAAATATCTTTTTACGAACTATGACTCCAAAATTGTGAGTGCTGTAAAAAAGGTTTTATTACTAACATGTACTAGTATTTACGTAAATACTCAGGGGTTTTAGTTTTTGTTATTTTTAGTACCATTTAGTTTCTGTTATTACTAAATACTAAATTTATTTATAAGCACTTTATCAAACTTGCTTTACAAACATAATTCATAAAAGATTAAACAAAAATATACGAACAATTTCGACAGCAAGCTGAAAGGCGGAGTTCACTCTTGAAGAATGTTCTTCCACTCTAACTTGTAGGTCCTTTCCTTCACTGTTTCATAATACACGAACTCAGCTTCGGATACATAGTTTTAGGCAAAATAAACCTAATTTCTTTTTAAAAAGGGGGACATTTAATATATATTGTCACTTTGACATATATAAAAATAATTATTAGACAATTATGTGTAACATTAGACATTATATGTACCTATATTCCATATAGTATTAGTTTTTGAGATAGAAAATATCACAGGCATTTCTAAAATTATAAATAAATAATAAATACCATTGTTACGTAGCAAACGTGATTTTGAAGGTAAACCTTCATAAAAGGTTATTTTCTCTGACATATTATTAGATTCTAATCACTATCCTAAAAGGTATACTTCTAAGGTAAAATGCAATAGCACAAGTATTTTTGTTTAAATTTTTTTAATCTATTTTTTTATTTATAAATCACAATTTGAACCGTTTTATTTGAAAGTGGTGTAAGTCCATTTATTAAAGGTTAACATATATGTTCATTAAAGAAAACATAAGCAAAGTATATTAAGTCTGACCATGTTTCTACTGTTTTAACAATATGTATAATAATTTGATTATATAAATTTGTTTTAGGCGTATTTTACTAGACTGATGTATACTTACGAGCTGCAAATGGGCTTACACCACTTTCAAAATTAGACAGTTGTAGAAATCGTTTAATATCAATTTTGAAAAATCAAGTATTACTTAAAGTATACTTTACAAATAATGATTCGACACAAAATAGAAGTAGTATTTATAATTTTACGCGCTAATTACATTGTTAAAATTACAAGATTACAAAATAGTATTTACTTATGCTCTGCATGTAGCAGTGTTACGAAATATGCATGATGCACCGAAGGTATATAAGGTAGTAACTGCTTGATGTCCCAGGGCGACTTTTTTAAATTTTAGCGGTATTCCAGGATACGCAGGTAATACATTTTCAATTTTAAATTATTTGTCCTTCATCGAGGTTTAAATAAAATAGTGTATGGTGCCCATTTGAAAAATCTCATCCAACATATTTGCAACCAATTTACCTGTTCCCCAAGATTTTTTAATGAAACGAAATTCTCTCGATTAATTTCATGTAAAATGAATTTATCATGTTTTCTACATTGTGTTATTACATCATAATCATCCTGTGGTGTGTACAGAAAATTCGTTTTTCACAGTGTCATTACTATGATGCCAAATTTGCATCGTTTGGAAGGTATGAATGCCCCAAAAGTAAAAATTTGTGATCAATTATGTCAATGTTATTTTCCAACGACTGGAAAACCTACAACCACATCAATGCCATTTGTAAGTTTCGTTTTTGCCCAGTACACATGTCACTATAGGCAATAACATGGCATTGGGTCGCTACATTTTCTAAATGCCTCAAACAGCAAGAAGCTACTTCTTGCGATTCCCTCGAAGCAACAGTTTGGCCTCCACATACATTTTAACTTTATTGTCGTGGAAATTGTGAAAACCCTTGTTTAAAACATACACATTTGCTTATAATATGCGATTAAGATAGAATTTGGGGTAAGGTAAGGCTTTTTGTAAGTCAGAAGAGAAGGCAAAGTATTTATCAGGATTTTTTAATGCCAGAATTTTATATTCTTGTAATGCCTTTTTTGTAATTCAGCATATTGAAAGTGAACATCATGTCATCGTTTTTTCTTCGTCATCAGTTGTTATTATAATTTTCATGTTTAGGAAATCGTATTTCGCACAGGTATCTTTACGTGGCAAATGAAGGTGTAACTTGAAATCTCGTTTAAAGATTTTCTTCCTGTATATTCATTAATCAACTGATCTTAAGTTATTTTACTTGCATTTATTTAAGCAAAAATATATATAATACATTTTTCTTATATTTAATTCAGGATTTAAATAAATACATTTGTTCTGGATTTTGGGATCGAGTATAGTGACTTTCAAATGCCAGAAAGCTTTTTATGTGTTCTATCACTGTATTCATCACTAACTCACTGCAAGAGTAATCCATTTCCCACGCATGTCTATTAGAATATTCTCATGCGCTTTTAGGATACGATTAATTCGTCCAGTAGATATTTTGAAAGTATCAATGAAAATCTTCTTACACAAAATGTTTCCACTAGAAGTGACCAGGTAAAATTTATAAGCATATGCCTTCATAGTGGCCGAACTATTTCTAGGCGCTCTTCTATTGATAGTTTCACGTTGAACTTTACAATAGAAAAAATACATTTTGCTTATTAAAATCACCTATATTCCAGAATTTATCAAAAATGTCTATACGTTGTGTTTCATTAATACGTTCTATACATTTCTTCGAGCAATTACAATTTTTTGATTCAATTTTTTTTTTGCTGAAATGAATTTTCCTCTTTTCGTATAGTACTTTTGTACAGTATTTCGTTTAATTTTGTTTATTAGTTGCATATATTTTCCTTTATTTTGTTCTGCAGAATCTAAGTTCTCAATAACAATATCCTCATCTGATGAATATTCTACACCAAAATAAACGGTCCATTTATCCTTTTGTAAGAGCAGAGTGGCGCAGTGGAAGCGTGCTGGGCCCATAACCCAGAGGTCCGTGGATCGAAACCACGCTCTGCTATGTTTACTTTTTGACTAAGCCTATAGTCTTAATATATGAAACTATAAAATTGTTGAATACTTAATTTAAGAGCCCTTTTTTAATACAAATATTCCAAACTCGTTTTACCAAATGAATTATAGGTAAGTAGTTAGGTCTAAAAATGTATACCTAAAAATTAACAAAATATCTATCCATGATATATTTAACAATTATTAAATACTGTCTCATTTAATTTCAGAATTTTTTTTTGTATAGATCTACAGTACATTTCCCTTTTTACTGGCATTTCTTATTAAATTAATGATTACACATAAAAATAAGCATATTTACTACATAATTGTCTTGTAGCTCATTATTTATGGATGCCTTGATGTAACGGATAGACAAAATTTATTTATTTGATATGATCAGATAATGACCAATGGATAGTTAAACTGCGCCTACCTGGCGTTAAATCCTTACCCAGGCGTACGCGTTCTACTGAAAAATTACAGCATATTTCTCGTGTTACTTCCGCCGATGGGGTAACATACTGAAAACTATTTCCTGCAGAGCGAAACGAAAGCTATAGGCGTAATGGCGACTTTTAGCAGGTTATATCCGAAGCCGGACTTTAAACAAGTTGCGCTCTAATGATCCGACACGCTCTCGGCCACAGAGCAATGCATAATAAATAGGAAAATTCCCTTTGAATTATATCAAATTTTTCCTTGTTGAGGTTACACGTGGATCAATTAGCTAAATACCTGTAGCGTTAGTGTACCAACAACGACCTACATCACCTCAATTTTTATTTGCACAGCGTTTACGTTTGCATTGTGTAATAATGATACAATTTCCACCTATAATCTGAGACCGCTCGGTGCTTTGGTATTTTTATTGATTTATTTTTATTACACACCATATATCGGATAGCTTTACGAACTCATGCGCTATTGAGAAAGTCTTCAAAGAAAACGTTTATAATTCATTCCGTTATCGGACCTTATGGTCGGTCACCTTTCTCATAATTAAGCCGCACTTAATTAAGCCGTTATCACTCCAACTACCCCTTGTCTGGTTGATAAGACAAAGCCGGCAATTAAGGGTGAATTTTTCGGCAGGCTGTGCGGCTCCGGAACGCGCCCCTTCGAAATTATCACGTCCACAATACACCATTTACATTTTAATCGAATCTGGCTCGTGCTCATTCGATCAGATAGATCCGGGAATGGGGTGTAAGACACGCTCTTATAATTTTCTTAATGGCCAACCCATTTAAAAATTAGATCTAAATTTAAAATTCGTCCGACAATGTAGTCTGTACAGGTGTAATCCTTAATTAAATTTACGATAATAATATGATTATTTTAATACATCAGGAATTATAAAATCAGAAACCGTTATTATGTGGTTAATAGTTATTAAATAATTATACTATATTTTCAGTACACTAATGTATTTTATCGAGAAAATGAAGGTGAGATTGAAATTAAAATTTGTTGTCCTTGAATATTTATTAAATTACGTTACAGATAATATCAATTTAAAAGTTTCACTTTTCAATTTATTGGAGAAATTAACCTCTAAACTTGTTTTACAAATATTTTTCAAAGATATATGATTTCAGGAAAATATAAAGAAGTTAACTTACAAATGATTACATGCTCAGAACAGAAGTATTCGAACTACCGAATATTTTATTATTTTACATTAAGTTTTTTTTTTTAAACTAGAAAACCTTGTTACCGCTAAATTTGATTCATTTCTATAACTAAAGGAAACTGTTATTATCTTAAAATATATTAGCAAACATGTTCTGAAAACTAAAATTACGTGATTACGTGAGTATAAAAAAGCCTTTCAACATCCAAACAGTTAGCAACTGAGAATTATATTATAAATAACAAAAATATCATCGAAGCCATGTGGGCTTCTTTAACTAGATCTAACTAGCTTAATTAATAAATGTATTAGAACCAATACATTCCCTTAATTCTCAATATTAAAACAAAGCTATAGTTCGCTACCAAATAAATATAGAACAATAGCAATTCTCCTAGTGATTTCCAGCATATTTATTTATTTCTTTTATTTATTCATATATTATATAAAAATTATAAAAAAGATCATATTAACAATAATACTAGCAATGATTTGGAATTAAATAATATACAATAATAATATAATTAAAGGTAGACTAAACATAAGTTAAAACAAATTAAATATAAAGGCTAAACCATGGTTCACTATTTAAGTAATTCGCTTCTCCTATCATCCTAGAAATACGGTTGTTTTGGCAATCATTTGAGGTGAAAGTTTGTAGCCGGAATATCGGTCTCCTCCTTATTTGACGAAGGCAACTTGTTGAATTATAGGATAAAAGGACAAACAAATCTTCACACTTCATCAACCCATTAATAAGTTTGTGAAGGATGCACAGTTCATTCCTAAAACCACGATCCGCTAGAATTTTTATATCTAGCTTCAACATTATATCAGAGAAGCAATCTTGAATATGACATTTACCAGTTTATATTCCATTGTTCGTAAAAACTTCTTTTGGACTGCTTCTAATCGATTTATTTAGGTTGATTGATAAGGTGTCCAAACAATAGTAGCATATTCTAGATTTGGGCGTACAAAAGTGCAGAACAGATGCTGTAGACAAATGGGACTCATACACTTGCATATTTTTCAGACAAAACCCCATATTTGTAGTGCCTTATTGAAGATGATTAAAACGTGTGTATTATATCATAGTTAGGCATCAAAAGTAATTTCCAGGTCTTTTATTTCCACCACTGAAGGAGTGTAATATAATTATGTGTAATCTTGTACAAAAAATCAATAGAGTCGCTCTTTCTAGAGAATGATATGTGATTACACTTTTCTGCATTTAAAAATAATTTGTTTAAATTGCACCAATCAGTTATTTTATTTAAGTCTTCCTGCAGAAGAAATGAATAATCTACTGATTTAATAGCTTTAAATATTCATGTCATCAGCATACAACAACATCTCGCAATTCGAAATAACGTGTTCTATATCATTTATGAACAATACGTACAAAATTGGACCACAATTAGTTCTTTAAAGCATTTGACTTCTGTCAATTAAAAAAGAAGATAACCATCCAACATTAATTTCATTGAAAGTAATGTGGTTAATAAAAATTGATCATAAGACAGGAGGTTTGATACTGTTGAACGTTTAAGTATGAAACAATGTTGCCTGCTTGACAAAACAGATTTAGCCATCCAATAAATTTGATCAGCAAGCATCTTGACACCACTCTAAGCATACTTGTCTATAATTTGTAATTAAATGGCGTATATTGGACTCAAATAACTCGTTTTTCGTACTGTAGGAAAAGATCCATTGGTGAATGACATAAAAACATTTCACATATGGGCCCACAGAGTGAATAAATGCAGTTGATTAAGAGTAGAGGGCATATATCATCTGGATCAAGTATTTTACTTAATTTAAAACGACTGATTATGCTAATGATCTCTTCCTTCGAAACAAAAAAAATAAAATCGTTAACAGTAGAGTTTATAACTATTGTTTGAATTTGATAACTGATATGTAATATGTAATCCTTTTATTGACCAGATTGTTTAAACCGAAAATGAGCAGCTATTTTTCTCCTTAAAAACAGTTTGAATTCCTGTGTCACCCATTCAGGATAAAAATGAACTTTCTGTTTAACGATTTTATGTGGGATGAAGATTTTCATGTAGAATTTTGTATAAATATTCAAGCAAGACATTGATATCTGCATCCATTAGTTTGGCTTTCCATTCAATAGTGTTAAATGAATTAAAATTAAAGTTATTTAAATCATCAAAATTAGCTTGATGGTATAAATATATCTTTTTACTTGATTGTAATTGTTTTATATGGGAGAGGGATATTCAGTTAGCGTAAGACGAATGATGTTGCCCTTCGCTGGATAATAAATTGCTTGAAAGAGAAATATTGACATTTGCTGAGTTTGTCAAAAATAAATCCAGAAAAACATTTCTAACATTTGGAATTGCATTTGTCTGTCGTACCTCGTATGTACGGAAGAAATGTTATGCTTTGTAATTCTTGGGACTCGTTGGTGTTTTTGGGGCTCAATTTTTGTTTTAGTAAGAGTATTACAGTACCTGGGGATAAACAGTTTTGGACAAGAGATGTCTCGAGAGTGGCTAGTTCATTGTTTAGGTTGGATTTATCTGTTAGTCGGAAAGAGCGAGTTAAGAGAGTTTTTGCCACAGAGTTGGGCAGGGTGATGGTGAGAGGCGGCATTTAGATATCTGTTTGTATGCGTGTCTTTTCTATATACGGTGTGACCGAGAGTTCCGTCGGAGTTTTTATAGATAAGTATGTCGAGGAAGGCAATTGGTTGTTGTGTTCTAGTTCCATTGTGAATTTAATTTTGGGATGAATATTGTTTAAGTGCTCGAGGAAATTATTGAGCTTGTCTTTACCATGGGGCCAAATGACAAAGGTGCATCAACATAACGTAGCCATAAGGGGCATAATCTAGTGCGATGTTTTCGAAATCCTTCATAAACAGATTGGCGATCACAGGTGAGAGTGGGGATCCCATTGGTGCTTCTTCAATTTGTTTATACCGGTTTCCGTTCAACATGAAGTAGGTATTTGTGAGGCAGTGTTTGATGAGTTCTATAGTTTAGGTAGATTGTTTATATTTGGATCATAAAAGTTCAATTGTTTCGTTGATGGCAACTTGGGCGAAGAGGGATTTAACGTCAAAACTGACCAGAATGTCCGTCTTAGAAAGTTTTATCTGTTTGATGAGGTCCAGGAACTGTGAAGAGTTTTTGACATAAGATTTGGCTTGTTTGGCTGTCGGTTGTAACTGTCGGGCTAAGAATTTAGCTAATTTTTGTGTGGGTGAGTCAAAAAAACTGACGATGGGTCGGAGTGGTCTGTCGGGTATATGTATTTTTGGTAAGATGTATAACTTGGGACATTTGGAAGACTTCTCGCGTGGAATTAAAGATTGTTTGGTCTCGCTGTCTAAAGGTACGTTGTTGGATCAGAATCGATTAATTTATAGCTGGTGTCGGCCAAAAAATGGTTCATTTTTTGTTGGTATTCTGAGGTGTTTAGGACCACTGTAGCGTTTTCTTTGTCCGACGGTAAGATAGTGATGTTTTTGTTTTGTTTTAAGTTTTTCAGCGCTGCAAATTCATTATGTGATAGGTTTGGTTTCGGTGGTCGTGAAGATCTAAGTATATGGGCCACTTCTTGTTGAATAAGTGAAGTGGCACTGTCTGTTTTGTGGAGACTGGATTCGATATTGCATATAATATCTTCTACAGGGATTGTGCGGGGAGCAACAGCAAAATTATTGCCTTTTTATAGGACATCCATTGAGGCTTTGTCTAGAGGTTGATCGGAAAAGTTGAAAACAATTTTGCGGTGCTGAGTTCTAGAGATGTCGGTGGTGGAGACAGGTGGTGCTAGTTTTTTAAATTTCTGTTCTAGTTTGTCGGTCGACAGTGCTTTGGTGGTTTCGGTTCGGAATTCACAAAAGTGACCAAAGTGTGCAGTGAATTTTGTTTGATAGTAGAAGACGAAGTGTAAGAAGTTACTTGTCGGATTCGGCTAGAAGATATCGGGTTATGTGAATTGCTTCTCGTAGTACGGCTCGGCTTTCTCTGTTTAGGATGGAACGTGTTTGCTTCGAGTGGGTGTGATACCGTAATTTGGTAAAAGTGGGCAGGATGTTGTTGTCTCACCTGTCTCCACCACCGACATCTCTAGAACTAAGCACCGCAAAACGGTTTTCAACTTTTCCGATCAACCTCTAGACAAAGCCTCAATCGAGGCTAAATAAAAGACGTAAACTTGTGTGAAATTATATAATATAAAAGGTAAATAAAACATAATGTAGGTACTTGAATTACGTGAAGGTTTATATCATTTAATTGAAACAGAGTTAAATTCCTTTCTTCACTTTTTATTTTTTACTGATAAAAATCGGAAACTACTTTCCGGTTTTTGCCATCTAGGAATATATTGTAAATACTTTTTCGTGTGTATTTAGTTAGCTATTGATAATGGGTACATAATGCCTTAAATGTATATTTAGCAGTAAAAAATAAAAAGTCAAGAAAGGAATATAACTGTGTTTCAATTAAGTAAATAAAACACTTTGTTTAAAAAAATTTCGAAGATTTAATTATTTTGGAAGTGTTTCTGATCTATGGTAGTTGTTGTTTTTCAGATAGGAATCCTTGTTGGCATGGATGTTTGTAACTATAGTCAATATATCATATATTGGTTTGTTAATGTAAGTATTTTATGAGTATTAAACAAATATCTACACCTTTATCATCTAGGTACATACTTCGGTTAGGACTCTTTAAGCACCTTTTTGGAGAATAAAACAAAATAATACGTTCCAGTTGCGACATACACATGTATTCTACATTTATTATGAAGTTGAATTCCTAGGAGGTTTACGTGTGCATGGTTCCTTAGATCATTAAACGGTAGATTTTGGGTTTTATGCTGATTTAAATATAGCATATAACAGCTTTTCCACTTCATAATGGCATCAATTGTCGTGTGACTTGTTCTGGATACTTCCTCTTTCTTAGGTAGGTTTGCAGGTAGATTATTGATGTAGATCAGGAAAAGTAGCGGTCTTAAATTAATCCTTGTTTCACGTAAAAGTTTGTTGATTTTTTCCATCTATGAATTGTTTCCAGTTATTTATATCAGACTCAAATATCTTGAGCTATTCCTTTAATTCCATAGAAATTCAACATTCGCAGCAATAAATCGTGACAGGTGATGTCAAAGGCTTCTGACAGATCACAGCAAATTTGTTTTTTGTTATCCAATACTTTTGAGATATTGCTAAGCTTGGTTGAAACGGCTGAGCATGTTGAGTTACCAAATGTGAAAAATCGGTACTTTATTTCATTTTCCCAAATTTTTGACAAGATAGGAAGGATGGCAATTGATCTTGAGTCTTGAGGATCTTCAATACTTCCTATTTTTGGGATAGGTATACTTCAAGCTACTTTTAGTTGGTACTGAAAGTAGCCTTCTTCTAAGCAAAATATAGGCAACCATATTGTCTTGTTTACATGTGAATTTTAACTGTTTTACAAAGTACTTATTTCTTAGTGATTAAAATATTATACTAAGTGTAAAACCCTTACATCTAACTATAATTAAAATGTCGCATAGGTCCGATAATAACAAAGCAAAAAATCCCCGTGCGGATTTATTGTGTATTGGTGTATGCGGTAATACAGTAGCGAATAAAACTACCTGCCCTCGATGCAATAAATATTGTGATCCATCATGCATTAATAATCATGTATGTGATGTATCCACTTCGGTTACAAATGATCTTGCCACAGCAGTACAAAATTTACACAAATCTGTCGAACTATTAACTTTGGAATGTGATAAATTGTCTGCGGATTACGATAAATTGAAATACCTTATTGATGAAATGGCTCAAATTAGAGCCCAAAATGCTGAGTTAAAGGATGAGATCACTAAATTAACAAACAAAATATGCCTAATTGAAAATCAACATGCCGTTGTCATTCCGCCTGACGGCTTTAATCTTTTTGAAACTATTGGGAGAAGTAATACACTTGTTATGTTCCATTTGTTTATTATCAGGTAACTGACACGTGTTTCGGTCCGGTCGGAACATAACAAGTGTATTACTTCTCTCAATATGAAAATTTGGTTCCATCAAGAATGTAGCAAAACAAGTATAAAATTTCTGAAACTAATTCACCTCGTGAACTTTTATATTCACATAAAATTGTAGAAGAGATTGCTAACCGAAAAATTAGGGAAAACAATATTATTATACACAATCTAGTTGAATCGAACGCTGTAAAAGCTGAAGGCAAACACGACGAGGACCGCGTCCGTGTACTGGCTGAGCTGAAAAAATAAATAATAATATTGTCGTAAAAAAATTATTCCATCTTGGCAAACGCTCCGATAAACCACGACCACTTAAAGTAATCTTGGAGAACAACTCAACTGCTCTTAATGTATTACGCAACTAATCAAAAATTGACTCGAAAATTAAAATTAAATTAGACCTTACTCTTATGCAACGGGAATATTTAAATACGGTAATAACAGAACTTAAGGCCAGGCAATTGAACGGTGAAACTATCTTAAGATTGAAGTTCTTTAATCTTCCACACTATTCGAATTTCGTCTCCAGTGGTGAATTATCAAATAATATTCTACCATTAAATCATTTTATTTGTTATACCGGCCTTGTCCAAATGAAACATATATTAAATTCCAACGGTAGACTACTGGATCTAGTTATAACAGCACCATCCATCAATTGTAATGTAGAACACGCATTGATCCAGCAGCAGCTGAAGACTCACATCATCAAGCTCATAAGTTTTGACGCAAATTTCATCTTGTACATGTACATGACACTTTCAAATAAAGAGATATTATTATTATTATTATTATTATTATTAATATTAATCTAGTATTCCCAGGCAAAACATCTATATTTAGAGGCGATATTAATCGTCAGTACAATTTTAAAAAGGCCAACTTGAATGCTCTATATATGGATTTATAATCATGCCACGTTGATTGGAACACGATATTTGTAACAGTGGCTAACGTTAATGATATTTGCAACGACTTTTATAAAATATTATACTCATTATTTGATAAGCATGTTCCTAAATATAACAGTTGCAAAAAACGGTACCCTTCTTGGTTTAATTTAGAATTGATTAATATTTTAAAATCAAAACAGCATTATAGATCACGTTATAGGCGGCATCAAACCAGTTATAACAAGTTACGGTTATCAGAATTGCAGAAGAAATATAAATTTTATCAGTAGATCCGAAAATGAGATTTCTAACGAACCTGCACGCTTCTGGTCATTCATTAATAAGAAACGAATTTCTACAAAAATTCCTGGTGATATTATATATGACAACAAGTCACTAACAGGTACAAAAGAAATAGTTTCATCTTTTTCAATTCACTTTGCTAGCAGTTATGGACCATCACAAGTTTCCAACGCGGGATCGAGTAGAAATTCGTATATAGGCAACTATTATATTTCTGAAGAGACAGTGCTAAAATTTATGAAGAAAGTTAAGCCAAATTTAACCATGGGGATCGACCATATACCTGCGTTTTTAATTAAGGACTGTTCGCACGTATTATGTGTACGGATTACCCGAATTTACAATTTAATTCTAAAATGTGGAGTATTTGCGGACTGTTGGAAAACTGTACGAGTCGTTCCTGTTTTTAAATCAGGTGATAAGTACCATATTAATAACTATAGACCAATTTCACTCCTTAGAAATTTTTCAAAGGTCTTCGAATGTATTCTGTCTGATGTAATTTATAGTCTAGAGCAGCATGATATATCTAGTAATCAACATGGGTTTGTTAAAAAACGCAGTACTATGACTAACTTAATCATCATTACACAGAAGATATCATCTGAACTGGATCAACAAAATCAAGTTGATGTCATTTACACGGATATATCGAAGGCCTTTGACTGCATGCCACATCATATTATTATAGAATATTTATATAAGTACAATATCAGTGATAATATTATAACCGTAATTAAATCCTATTTGTATAATCGTCAACAAATTGTTGAGGTAGATGGCCATAAATCCCCTTCTTATACGGCATCAAGTGGTGTACCCCAAGGGTCCAACCTGGGGCCATTATTATTCATAATTTTTATAAACTCTGTTGCTAGAAGCCTTAATTGTGAATTTCTTATGTTTGCGGATGATATTTAGATATTTCGGACTATTCATTCATGCTGACTGTGTAGAGCTACAGTATAATTTGAATAACTTATTAAGTGGTGCAGTGAACATTGCCTAAGTCTTAATATAAAAAAATGTAACATTATGTCATTCTATCGTAAATCAAATCCTATAATATTTGATTATGGAATCAATAATAAAATTATCAATAGAGTAAGTGTAACAACTGACCTTGGTGTAGTATTTGATCAACGGTTGACTTTTATACCGCATTTAAATAATACTATTCAATCATCATTACAGATGTTAGGTTTCATTATCCGAAGCTGTAGACAATTTAAAAATGTCCTGAGTATTATTACCTTATATCGCTCATCCGTTCTTAGTAAAATGAATTATTGTGCACCGGTTTGGAGTCCTAATTATTTAAGTTATATCCATTTATTGGAGAAGGTACAGAAGAAGTTGTATTACTTTAAATTCGGGGTATATCCTCCAAATACCGTTAATTACGATATGCTGCTCAGTGAATTCTCGATGCCAACAATGTTACAACGTCATAGGTACATCAAAATCCTTACATTATATAAACATATTCACAACCATATTGATAATCCATTTTTTCTGAACCTTCTTCACTTCTATGCTCCTAAATTTTTTACACGTAATTCATTGACATTTTTTTACCGTAAAGCCACACATTTTTTAAACTCCCCTCTTTATCAAATGCTAAATAGTTACCACGAAATTAAATGTTTTGTTTCCATATTTAGTCCTAATCTTTCAAGGTTTTCTTCCGATATCAAGCGTATTGTAAAGTTGTAGTTTGTGATTAGAATAGTTTTAATTTATCATATGTATCTTATTTTTAAGTTTCCCTGTAACTGGATGTATTTCTGTTGGGAAATAAATAAATAAATTTGTTTATTATTTCAGAAACTGGTTTTTTAGTTTCTTCGGCAACGTTTTATTATTAATATGGGTGTCATAGATGTAAGGTAATTCTTTACTTTTGAGTATTTTTATTGTCTGAATTATTTCGTCCGGCGTAGTGATATGAAGAAAACCGTAGTGTTTTCAATGTTGACCGCCGATTTTTGCAGATAGTTGTCAACAGTAATTGCGTTATTTGGTGTGATATTGTTAATAATTTCTTCAGCCACTGTGATATAGTATTGACCAAAATCTTCTGCCGTCAGGACACCTTCTAAATGTAATTTTTTTAAAATATTTTCCCCTAATTTCTTTATTAATTACATTCCATACTTCTTCTTTCAATAATGTTAGAATTACACTGAATTTAAAATTTCACATGTTTTAACCACAACATATATTTTTTAAATTATAAATTATTTAGATTTGAATATGTTTTATAAGCAGGGCTAGGGAGTCTAGATTTTTTTTAATGTTATTTTAGAATTCATTCAAGTGGATTTTTATACTTATTTTTGGTTTCGTTTTGAAGTTTTGCTTCTGGATATGTATTTTTAAAAATAGTAAGAACCGTATTCAAGAAGTAGGAAAAGAATTCTTCCGCGTTACAATTTATAATATTATTCCAGGTTTTATCTTGCAGTGCCGTTTTAAACCGGTGTACAAATGCTTTTACAAATTACGCGTGATATAAGTTATTTTAGTTAAGTCGTTCAAGGATAAATATGTTATTGGGACGTTTACTTAGTATTACAATACATATTGTGGTACAATGTTATGCTTTAAATACATTTGGTTGAATCACATGTTTAATGACGCTTGTTTAAGTTTTAATTGTAGTTTAAAATATATACTAAAAAATATGTATAATTACAAACAAAGTGCAAATCAGAAGCAGCCAAGAAGACCATAAAAGCAGTCTAAAAAAATGTGGTTTAAAGAAGAGCTTAAATTTTGGTTCCGATAACGAGATATATATTTTACGTACCTTAAAATTGTACATTTGGAGTTCGTATATCATCTCCATCCTGTTGAATTTGACCTTCTTGAAGACTATGTTCGAGATAAAGTCAATCAATGTTTATTCAGAAGACGAAATTAATCAAATTGAAAGAAGATACAACCGCCGCAAACGTTAATAAACCATCATTAAACCACCATAACTTTTACCCTAGTTATTAACAAAAGTAAGATATTTTTTTTCAAAATAATATTACTTAATACTTTTTCATACGAAGTATTAAGTATTAGTATTATTTTATGAAATTTATAACGATATAGATGCCTCAGGAATCAACGATATTGCTTCAAAATCAGAATTAAAATTATTAGAGTCAGGCTCCAATTATTCAACGCACATACGTGATATTTTAAAGTAACATTAATTATAGAATCAGAGTTAGCTTTCAAAGATATTTCAGATTATGAATTAGATAAACATAAAATTGCCAAAATTATCAAGAATGCTTCTAATAAATAGAAAAAACACGAAAATATTTTCGTAAAATCTACAACAAATGGGTCTTATTAAGACTACAAGAATAAATCACTTTTTAAACAACTACTTCTCTAGCTAATACTTCGACAGACATTGAATAATACAAAAGTAATTTGCGTGTTAGAATGCTTCTATTAATAACATAAAAGATCAAACTACAATTAAATTTCTTAAACAAAAAAATCAAAATAATTATCTAACCGTAACTAAAATTGATAAGGGCAATTCAGTAGTTATTTTAGAAAAATCTTCTTATATCGATAAAATGTATTCATTTTCAAATAACCCTGAAATCTTTGATTTGAACTAAGATCCAACATCCAACTTTTTGAAATCTCTTAAATATTGATTTGATAATAACAATTATATTTTCTCTGATACTAATCAATATCATTTATGTCCAATGAATACAGTTGACACTAGCTTATACGGATTAATTAAATTCCACAAAGAGGAAGAACCTATCCGTCCTGTTGTTTCATTTATCAACTCCACATTCCATAATATCTCCGCTCATTTGTATCCGTTATATAAAGATTTTACACATTTTAAAGATCCCCACGAAATTAAAAATTCGTTAGAACTAACAAAAAAATTAACATCATTTAAATTAGAACCTAACTATGACTAGTATCATTTGACGCATTGAATATATTTGGAAATATCCCTTCACAAGATTGTATAAGAGTATTTCAAGAAAATCCTTTGATAAAAATAATGTTAACGTAACCATAAAATCTGAATTTTTAGAAGTTTTACATGTTATCTTAAATCATTTTAGACATCCCCACAAACATAAAATGGCTGCATTCAATTTTATAATACATCGATCATTGAATTTGCCTTTATACACTCTCTATATTGCACTTTGTCAGGGAAAAATGATCTATTGAATTCACAAAGCCCGTACCAATCCAGAATTTCAGTCTGTCAAATGAATTATCTTCAATTTAAATCCAGGTAACAACTGTATGTGAAATATTTAACTGAATAAAGTCATATTAAAATTGTAAAAATTGTCTATGGTGAGATTAGGTTAGCTGGTATTAAGACTTCCTGTAAATGTGATGTCAAGCATTAAATATTATTATAAACTATATCCTTATTATTAAGTATTTTCCTAGAGCATAACTTTATAATCATTAGTAAAGCAGTGCACTTTTTCTATTTGAAATCATTTAATCGGTTAGATAAGAAAATATTTTTCTGATATATACACTTACGTAAAGTACGCAGCAAACAAATCCTGCTCGTATGTTGTTACTAATTAAAAAACCAACCGTAGCTAATAAATAAAATATGATGATAGGGGCACGGCGGCCATTTAAAATGTATAAATTCTACAGATTACGCCATAAATATAAAATAAACACAATGACTTTATAGGAGGTATTGCGGGGAATCTATAAATGTTAACGTTGCCTTTAATTATGCGCTTTTTTCACAGCGTCCGCTTCGCATTAAAATTTATTAGTCTCCACCACATATCACCAGTTTCCCAAGATTTAATTAAAACCGACACGAAGTTACACGCGTAATACACTTATTTTATTAAATGACAGAAAGAGAAACGGTTTATATTATAATCCGAATAAATAATTAATAAAATACAATATTTATCTTATATTGATTCTGTTTATATTCGTTAAGTAACGTTAAAATGATTTAAACTTTATTAATTATGTAAACATTTTCTTTTAGACATTTTTTGCAACTTTTTTACAACTATAAGTTGGGATAGAAACCTAAAACATAACTTACAATAAAATTAGATTTTACAAACAAAACTAAATCTCAGTTTTTAAATTTGCAAACTTACACAACTTTAGTTTTTGGATGGTGGTGGGACTAGACATATATATGTAGAGTAGGTGTGTGTATACTACCCCACCTTTCTATCAGATAAACATAGGCAAAGGTTTTACAGTACGTTCCTTTAACTATAAATTTATTAATTATATAATAATCTCATTTACGTAATTATTTTTTTGAAAAGCTTGGAAAACATGGAATTTGTGAAGGTGGGTTTCCTATAAATTTTGTATGACAAAGTATATATCATTAACTACTTGGATATTTCAATCTCTACAGCTAATAATAGTTTGTCATATGAAATTTATAGAAAACCCACCTTCACAAATTCCAGACACCCGCAACAACCCAAAATGGCAGCCTTTAATTCAATGATCTATCGAGCACTACACATACCATTGTTAGAGGTTTCCTTTAAAAAAAAAGAAATCAATATTATTTAGAATATCGCCAATGTGGTAGACAAAATTTTAAGTAAACACAAAATGAAACAATTAAAAAAATTACTATTCGAGAAAACTCACCAACCGGACCTTGTTTAAATCTTTAACTTATTAACTTAATTGCAGTGTTAAAATAAAAAAAATACTCAAAATACATATCAACATAGCATTTAAACCATTTTGTAAAATACTATATTTAATGCAAAAACTAAACAAATTAATTTAGAAAAATCCGAAATTTGTAGACTAACTTGTGCCAATTGTTAGAGAATTTACATAGGTCAATCTGATAGGAATTTTAAGATACGGTTAAAAGAACCCTTGCGCAAAATGAACTTTCTAGAATCACTAGAAATACTTAAAGGCCTCGCTAATCCGGGTATTCTATTATTTAACATCCAGGTTGAACTTATGTATTCTCTAATTTTCGATAATAATAATAATAATAACTTTATTGCCCAACAGTATACACCAATTACAGGACAATATAATTTACAAAGTAATTATGTATAAATTAATACTACTACTAAAATAGAAATAAATGAAACTTTATTTATAAAGCATAAAATAAAATAAGCATATATAACAATCCATTTTGTATGAACTGCTCACTATATAAAAATGCCAAGAAACATCTTAATGGCATTTCTGCTCATATTATAAATAGGGGATTTTTGCAGAGTGACGGTTCTTGCCGTCACAGTGATGAATGTTTGACTGTGCCGCGATGCCAATCTTGGTACATAAAAGTTGATTTTAGTTAGAAGATCCGGACAATGTATCTCGTTATGAATTAACTTCTGCATGTACCTAGCACTTGTTGACTCTCTACGTTTTGTCAAAGACTCTACATCATGTTGCAAAAGTAAGAAATCGTAATCAATCCCTCTTTCCTTTTAAATGATAAAAATTTTAAGCACTTGCGTTGCACTTTTTCAAGTAACAGTGATAAATGTATATAGTCAGGGTTCCAAATTAAAGACGCAAATTGCAAGCGACTACGTACAAAGTCATAATACAGATATTATTAAAATATTTATTTGTACGCATAATGAATCCCATCATCCTGGAACCTGGTGTGCATATAGAGTGAATGTTGTTTGAAGGTAAGTTGACTATCGAAGAGTACGCCCGAGTCCTTGATTTCAGTAAGTTTATTCAAAGGTTCACCATTTATATTGTAAATATAATTCTGACATAGCATGCGAGAGGGAGCATAAGTGACAGTAGCACATTTATTTATATTTATTACTTTCCCTATACACGTAGTATATAGGGGGAGTATTGTTTTCGTGATTTTTTTTTCAAAATTTTTTTTTGCGGAAATATCCGTTTTGGGGTCCCCTGAACCCAAAACACTAATTTCTGGAAAAAAAAAATTTGTGTCTGTGTGTGTGTGTGTCTGTCTGTCTGTCTGTCTGTCTGTCTGTCGGTGGGTGCTGTATCTCAAAAACGAATTATCCGAATGGCATGAAACTTTAAACTTAAGGTTTTATTGTTAAAAACTCGATCTGAAAAGCTTTTGGTAAACAACCGGAAGTGGTTGTTTACTCGAGGCGTTTTTTTGTTTTTTCGTGATATTTTTCTAAATATGAAAAATTTTAAAAAACGGATCAAACAAAAGTTAAAGGCAATGGAAAACTGAACAAGTTTTATTCGAACATGTTTTTGATAAAATTCTTAACTTTCGAGAAAAAAAAATAAAAATTAAAAATTTTGACATTTTTTGCCAATTGCTATCAAACTATTGGAGCTACATGAAATTTACATAACAAATAGTTGTAGAGAATTCAAAAGTGCACAATTTATTAAGAATATCATTTTTGCGTAAACCTAATAGTTTTCGAGAAAAATATAGGGAAAGTACTATGATGGCCACATCACCATTTTATTAAGTTTGTTATCACGACACCACCTGTATATACAGTCAAGATTATCTTGCAGTTTAATTGAATCATCAACCTTACTAATACTTGAAAATATCTTTAAATCACCCGCATATCCTAAAACATTGCAAGTTAAGGAACCAGTCAGATCATAATTAAAGATCACAAATAAGAGAGGCGAAGATTAGAGCCTTGAGGCACCCCGGAAGTTGAAATATTTTCATAGGACTTATGCCTATTGTAGTACACATAATTACTTCATGTTGATAAGATTTCATCAGGTTCAGAGTGAGCTGACCAAGCCCAAAAGTTGCGAGTTCATTTAACAAAATTATATGATTTACGCAAAGAAGCGCACGGGAGAAATCTGTATATATTAAGTCTGTCTGCTTACGTTTATTAAGTAACTCGCTTATAAACGGGTGACAATTGCCAGGTTAGTAATTGTGGATCTACCCTACATAAAGCCATGTTGATGTAAAGCGATTGAAGATTTTACGTGGTTATACAAGGACGTATATAGAACTTGTTCAAATATCTTCGCAAAATTTGATAATATAGCTTTCGGTGTATAATTACCAACATTGGATTTATCACCCTTCTTATATACAGGGATCACTCGTGCTCGTTTCCATAACTCCAAAAAAGTATCCGTTCGAACTGCTAAATTAATGATTTACATTAAGGGTTTGCAGTCTTTGATGAAGAAGCTAGGAAGTTGATCATCTCCGGGTGTATTGTTACTTTTAAGTTTATTAATAGCAGATAGAATATCAATTTTATTAAACGGCGACAAATGAAAATAGTTACAGTCTGAGTAAGAGTGTTGAAGGATTAATAATTGAGGTCGTGAAGTAAATATTAGAGAACGCAGTGGCGAAAGAATCCACAATATTCTCTGGCTTGCTATAAGTATTACCACCATAATGCATTTGAGCGGGTATTCTAGAGGTACCGGTTTTGGAATGTACAAACTTCCACAACTCCTTACGTTTAATATGTTTAACTTTAGCTATATAAGCTCGACATGTTGATTTTATTATGTTCTTACGTCTCAGACGGTTGAATTCTGAAAATAAAACTGTATTGGTCAAGCTCCATTTGCGTTTTGATAATTTGATAAGTTGAATTGCCGAAACTATAGTCAATATATGTTATACAAAGTTAAAGTGATTTACTGATTTCTGATTAAGTATGTATAACAAAGTAGAAGCCTCTATCGATATGAATATTTATCGGTAACAGAATTCGAAAAAGACCGTTCTAAACTAGTTACCTAAAGTATACATAGATTTCTTATATTACAGTTAAAGTTTCTACTCCAAACCAACTAAAATCCTTAGTTTATAAGTTATTGAACCAAAAACTTACTTACTTTAATGTTAGGTATTTCGTTAAAATGTAGGATGAAATAAAACACAATTTTCTATGTTTTTACCACGGTATATTAGTCATTTTACATTCCTTAGAATTATGTTCGACTATAGTTTTGACCCTTTCAAGTCATTATCAAGTCATCGAATTCAAAGTCAAAGTCTTCAAAGAGTCGAAACTATAGTCGAACATAATTCATTGTTGTAAAGTCACTAATATACCGTGTTTAAAAACATAGAAAATCGTGTTTTATTTCATCCTACATTTGAAAATGAAATACCACATAGTAACGGTCACCATCATCCTGTTTGTTATTTCGTTAAAGGCTTCACTCGATGATGACGAGTTACCCCAATCTTCAACGAATGCATTAAAATAACTTATTTATGCGTTTGGAATATAAGATTCAGTTGTGAACGTAATACGATTTCATTTGTAAGTGTTATAATCCGAGAGACTTATACTTCTTTGATTTTTCACATATTTTTTCTTATTTGCTAAGACACGTTGTCTCTCTTAAATTTGTAGACTGATCAACCATTAACAAATAATTGATATTTTCTGGATGCTAGCGGCCTTTAATTCGTGGTACATCTTAATTAACTTAGAATTAAAACACGGTGGTAAAACAAAGTCACAGTGTTTTAATTGCAAATTAATATTTTCATAAACCCAGTCTTCTATACCTGATAGGAAGGATGCAATTTTTTTTTTTATTACCGACACTACTATTTTTCGGCTGTTAGATAATTTGTTCATTCCTTTTATATTATATGCATACAACGATGCAGCTATTACTTAGGATGCATTTGTTTGATTATTACTTCCAAATTACATTCCGAAAATTATAGTCTTTGCAAAATATGTAATTTTCCTAGTGATATAAATTAAACATATTGAAAATTTATTCAAATTGATCTACTGATCTTTTGATCTTCTAGTATCTTGTTATATACAAGATATTAGAAGGGGATATTAAATGAGATTGCATTCTTCTAAGAAGAATCATACGAACGTACCTTAATTATTTTGTAAATAAACATAGGTTATTGGAGGATCTGGAAGATGTAATTTTCCTAATGCGACGGAAGTATCAAGAATGATTGGAATTTCTAGTCGGTACCGACGATTATTTTCCAGTAATTTTAGAATTATTGACCCTATTACCCTATTACTTTTTTGATTTTTAATTGTATATGGAACGGTGATTGTACTGAAGTTTTATAGATTTCTTACCTTATTAAAGCTCCAATGTTCTGCGAGGCCGACAAATGTCAGTAATTAAAATTTACATGTTGTAGGATGTTTTATGTATTCCCTTCCGCTTTTTTTCATGTAATTCATTTTTCTTGTTAATTCCTTATTTATTGTGTGTTTCTTTCTTGGTCCTTCTCTCTTGTTTATTAGTGTTTCTTTCCTCTTACATTCTATATATGTGCCCATGCCATGTCATCTGTCCCTCCTTTATTTTTTTATTTATTGATTTTATCTCTAGGTTTTGTATCCAGTAGTATCCTTAACGTGAATAGGTTACTAAAAAATAAATACAACTAGGTAAGCGTAGATATAGAACACTAAAGAAGCATTTAACAGAAAGTTAATACAAAATTTTCGTTGTTTCAAATTCGATCAAATTAATTCGCTTAAAAAATATTTCTGGTCACTTATCTCAATGATATTTACGTATCCAATCATATTTTGATGTAATAGCTTCGAAATATTCCATCGGAAAGGCAAACTGAATATCGCCCAATATAGATAGTAGGATAATAAAGAACAACAATGTCACAATTGCCCTTACTGTAATATTGAATCTAACCCTCGATAATTTCCATCTGTATTAAGCGCTTCCTATTTTTAAAATAAAATAAAATTATGTGTGTGTATGTAGACCTGCGACTTAAGAAAACCCTACAAGAAAAATTCGAACGGGGTCAAATCGCACAATCTCGGTGGGAAGTTCACATCACCTCCACGTGAGATGACCATGCCCTCAAATCCCTTTTTCACAATGCATTGGACGCTCTTGGATCACATGTGGATTTGTTGACGTAAACATTCATCTATACGTCTCATCGCTGAAGATGATTTTTTGATAAAAATTAGTGTCAATTTTTAACTGCTTTATGGCCCATTCGGCGAACAAACGTCGTTGTCTATTCTATGGTCATTTACCTTCAGCTCCTCAGGTCAGTTGAATTTTGTACGGGTCCAGGCCCAAGTTACTACGCAAAATTCGCCAAGTTGTGGTCAGCGAATTTCTTGTGAGCGACGAGAAATTAACTGCCAGATTCTCCTGCGTTTCATTGCCGTGCCGGTGTTGGTTCATAATTTACTCAACCAGTGGATTCAAATTTTTCTGCCACACTGCGAATTGTCCTCTCAGTATGATTATGGCGACCGCAAAATGGGCGAAGCGCTCGGAAATTTGTCCGAACAGAAAACCTATTTTCATAAAACAATTTTATCATTTGCACGTGTTGTTGAACGCTATATCTATCCATGGTGATTTTGCAAAACAAACTGAATACATGACAGACAATTCGACAGATGTAGCTGCAACAATATCAACTGCCAAAGTTGATGATGGTTTATGGAGGGCGACCAGATGATCGCAGCATTCGTTGGTTATTTGTGTCACCTCCTGACCTTTTCTCCTCAAGCCAATCTAAACTTCTTGTGAAGTCGATTAGTGGGCCGTATGGAGTGTGCTACTCTTCACCGAATACGGACCACCTTAGATGTTTGAGTGACTCGCATTCTCACAGGATGTGTCTTAGGGTTTCCTCTTCTTGTTCGCATTTCCGACATACTGAATGTTTTTCCACTGCTATGTTATGGAGGTGCTTGTTTAGTTTGGAGTGGCCAGTAAGGGTACCGATTAGCAAACTGTCTCTTAGTAGTTCAAACTGTTTCTTTGAAAACTGAACATCAAAGGCTTCATTTTAACAACACAAGTCTAATCATTGTTAAGAAATTTATTTAATAATTTGCTCTTCGTTCTAGGGTATTTTATGTATTCCCTTACCCTTTCTTCTCATGTACTCCCTTCTTCTTGTTGATTTCTTATTTATTGTGCTGTTTCAGCCCCGTCTTAGTCCTTCTCTCTTGTTTAGTCCTATTTCACGTGTTTCATATATATTCTCTTGGTGTTTCTTTTCTTTCCTCTTTCATTTTCTTTATGTACTCATGCCATTTTTTATCTGTCCCTCCGTTATTTTTATATTTATTTTATCTCTAGCTTTTGTTTATATATCTTTTTTCTTGCCCTGACTCGTATATATATACATCTTTATTTCAGTAACTTGTACATAAAATTTTATTGATACATTTTGTTCTAGCTTATTTTGTTAGTACGTCACTATCTGGGCTATCGACCATAGGTCTTTCTGCCCTGTCGTTAAAAAAATATATAAAGGGGTAAAAATTTGATGCTAGTTACGAGAACTGTCCAGATGATCCGAACTAATGAATTCGTGAATTGTGCTTGTACTCCTGACTCTTATTTTTCTTGTCTATTTTCCTAAAGAATTATATATCCATAGGGTTTATTTTTTATTCTTCTGCAATTTTCCATATTTCGTTACTGTATATTATCTTAAGTCTTATAATTTTTGAAACTATTTCTGATTTCGTACTTTTGGCAATTTCTATTCCACTGAAGAAAGTGATTTTTAGCATGTTAAATAGTTCTCTTGGTATTCCTAATTTCCTTTCTATGTTTTCGTTGTTTTCAATTGTTCTTAGATATCTGTATGTTATAATTTCTTTCGTTCTTTGATTATTTTAGGGTATATTTTTAATTGTGGATGGTTTTCATTTTCTGAATGTTTATTTTTATATTGATTTAGAGTCAATTCATGATTCAATATTTTTATATTGGGTTTTATGTCTTCCTCTGTCCCTGCATTTATAACCAGGACGACTGTAAATATTTCTCAGTATTTTTTCAATAGATGGGTTTGGCTATCTGTATCTCTAATTGTATAAGTCCGATCGGGTTCCATTAGATGGAAAAAAGAGATTAGAAAGATTAGAAAGATGAGATTTCGTACCAAAAAAACTTTTCGGCCATTTTGTGATTAGTTGACTCAGTTTTATTGAGGTTACGTGACAGTAGCAAAGAGAAAACATGCTATATTTTACAGTTTTTTTTCGTTAAGGCGAAAACGCAAGCCAGGCGGCTGAAAATGTGAACAATATTTATGGTTCTGATATTGTAACAGTCAATCACACGAAATTTTGGTTTCGTCGATTCCGTTCCGGTAATTGCGATGTTAAAGATGCACCACGCACTGGAAGGCCAATTATCAAAAATATCTATAAAATTATTAATATTGTCGAGTCTGTCCATCATATAACCACTGATTCGATTACCAAAAAGCTAAGAATTGCACAAAAATCCCTTTGGAACCATTTTAATAAGACTGGATATTAAAAGAAGCGCGATGTATTGGTGCCACCAAAGTTAACGCAAAAAAACCTCATGGAATCTGCGAATCGCAACAAAATCGACCCATATCTGAATCGGTTGGTGACTGATGATGAAAAATGGATCACTTACGACAACATCAAGCGAAAACGGTCGTGGTGGAATCGCAGCCAGCCGGCAGAAACGGTGGCCAAGCCAGGATTGACGACTAAGAAGATTTTGCAGTCTGTTTGGTGGGATTGGCAGGGAATTATCTACTTTGAGTTGCTTCCCTATGGCAACACTCTTAACTCGTAACTGTACTGTCAAAAATTGGATCATCTGAAGGAAGCAATCCTCCAGTAGCGGCCAGCTTTGGCCAATAGGAGAAGAATTGTGTTCCATCGGCACAACGCACAGTTCTCCTACTGTGCACAAAAACGTGGTCAAAACCCCAGCAAATGAATTTTCGAAATAGGGATAGTTGAGTAGTCAGTCAGGTAGAGGACTAATGAGTGCATTTCATTGTGAAAGAGGAAACGTTTTGACCGTATACCTTCATCGCTGGGTCAGTTGGAAGTTAGCCTTCGTGGAGAGTGTACGCGTCGCGCTCTAAAAAGATGAAAATAACGGTGACTTCAAAAACCCATAAATTTCAAGCGTTCAATTTCAATTCTGCGACATGGATACGAATTCTGGAAGAATGTAGAAAATATTTTTACATTGGTTGAGTCTAAACTTAATGTATAAATTATTGAAATGTAGGATAAACTTCTGTATAAATAATATTTAATAATTTTGAAAACTTATATTTTCAACCATTCGAAAAGTTATAATTTTTATTTATTTTTATTTTTTTATTTATTTATATATTACGGGAAACCCCTGTTACAATAAAGACAAATATATAATTATAACAAAAACATAAAATTAATTAACAATTGAGAGTACATATCGCTTAAACCTAGACACATTTTGCAAAGCTCATAGTCTAGGCTTTTAGTTTATTGTATAACCTTGCGAAATTTACAAAAGTAACCTGCGGAAGACGAGCGTCTTGTCCGTTATGATTTTTTTGCATCGTGCGGTAGCCGACCGTGCACGCGGCACCATTGAGCAGCCTCTACCTCAGTATGGGTGATGGCAACACAGTTCGGAGATTTTTTGAGAATTTGATAGTTTCTGCTGCGATAAGCGGGGTCAACGAAGAAGTAATTAAACGCTTCTACGTAATCCTACAAGTTATTTTGTGTGGCCACGAGATAAATTAAGAAAAATCTGAACAGTATGTTATTGAAACGGCAAGAAAGACCGTTGCATTATACCCTTGGTACCACATGCCTACTTCGGTGCACAAGCTATTGATTCACGGTCCACTGATAATAACTCATGCACTGTTACCAATCGGCCAATTATCTGAAGATGCTCAGGAAGCTCGAAACAAAGATATCAAACGATATCGAGAAGATTTCGCTCGAAAAAGTTCCAGGGTTAAAACAATGGAAGATGTTTTTCATCGGCTCTTAGTTACTTCTGATCCGCACATTTCGAGTATCCGAAAACTACCACAAAAGAAGCTGAAGAGTTTGTCGCCGGAAGCTGTAGCGATGTTGATCATTCCTAAAGTCACTGCTGCAGCAGACGAATTTTGCGCCGCGATTGAAGCCGTATCGGGACTTGTCATATGTAAAAACTCGTAAAATGATTCTGACTCCGACTCCGATTATGCTTTCGATTAAAAATCAAATTTCCTACCCTACTTACGATTTCTGGAACATTCCCAATGTATTTTGGAAATAAAAATATTCATTGCGTAAAATGCCCTGCTCACGTTTATTTTATTATGATCATTATATTTTATATAATATCTCATCTATTTAACAGGATACTCGGCCATTTTGTTTAGAATCATTTAGATATCGGATTCGCAATCAGCGACCTTGATAACCTGCATATACCAATTTTTGTCAAGATTTGACACCTTTTAAACATCCATGTCCGCCATATTGCATCGGCCATTTTGTTTACGATAATTTGGCTTTCGGATTCGTAATCAGTATATACCAATTTTTGTCAAGATCTGGCACCTTTTAACATCCATGTCCACCATATTGGATCGGCCATTTTGTTTACGATTATTTGGCTTTCGGATTCGTAATCAGCGACTTCGAAAGCCCATGTATGCTAATTTTTATTTCCATGAGAGGCAATTTGAGGTTTTGGCCACGATTTTGGGCTTTTCTCCTACTGTGCAACGCCAGGCCACACATATCGAGAGTGACTCGCCAGAAACTCCGGCAGCTTGGTTGAGAGGTTCTTATGTATCCATCATTCAGTCCAGACCTTGAACCAAGTGATTACCGTCTGTTCCTCTCCATGGTGAATAATTTTGCTGGTGAAAAATTGGCTTCAAGAGAGGCTTGTGAAAATCGATTGTCTTGATTTTTTGCCAATAGGGACGAGGGCTTCTATGGGATAGAAAATGGCAACAAGTTATCGGACAAAATGGCGCCTTTTTGACCTAAATCGGAGCTAATTAAAGTTTTTGATTCATGCAAAAATAATGGATTTTTTTTTTATCTACCTTATATTACTTTAAAATTATCACTCATCCTTTATTTTAAAACCTTTATTGTTTATTATTGCTATATTTTTGTTTCAATACCTATGTCTTTCAGTTCCTCTCTTTTTGTCCTGTCGATTGTTCTAAATCTACAAAACATATGTGTATTTCTCTGTTCTTATTTATTAGTTTCTCGCTTATGTGTCTTATTTTGAATATCTGATCTTGCGTACTTCTTTGCCTTCTAAATCCATTTTGACTATCCTCTATAGTTTCATTTAATTTATCTCTCAACTATTTTTCTAAAATTCTTTTAAATAATAGGTAAGGCATTCATTAATCATTTAACAAAAATTATTCAAGTAATATTAAAATTATTGTTAATATTTTGCTTGTTATATTGTTTTAGTGATGTCTTTGTAATTTTCACAATTTCTTTAATTTCCTTCCTTATGTATGTGGTATACAACTCGTGTGTTCCATTTCTTTAGTATCTTTCCGTTTTCTACTATTATGTTCAGTAATTCTTCTAATTCTTTTATTTCTTTATATTTCCATCATCATTTTAGGAGTTATTTCATTTACTCATGAAGCCTCTTCATTTTTAAGTTTTTTTTTAAATTAATTCTTTACTTTATCCTCTTTTATTTTTTCTATTGCTAAATTATTCACATTTTTTCTGACTCATATTTTCTTTGTTCTATCTTCTGTTTCTTTTTCATTCAGATCTTCGAAACATGGTCGCGATATTCCTATGATTTTACTTCATCTGTATTAATGTTTACATATTTGTCTTTAATGTTTATAATGTATTTTTTCTCTCCTAGTTGCTTTAATGTTCTCTAAACTTTGTCCATGATTCTCGTTTAGCGGTTTTAATATGTATTTTTTACCCGTTTTTCTTTGTATTCTTCGTAGTTCTTTATTATTTTAATAATTTACAGTTATTTATTTCAACTTTTTTGTCTTTTATTTTCTCATGATTTCTTAATTTTCTACTTTTGTTGTTCCGTATCACTTTTTCTCTGTTTCCAGTATAATTATTTCTTCTTTTCTTCTTGTTATTTACTTCGATTTGTGCTTCTTCAAGTTTATGTCCTCTTATCTTAGCTTTAATCTTTTTCTTCTCTTTTCTGGACTTTCTCTATTTTTCTACGCCATATCTACTCTTAGTGATTGCCAGTCTCAATTTCAACCTGTCTTTTTACTTTTACGTTCTAAACCTTGTTCTATTATTTTTGCTGATTAGGTAGTAATATTTGTATCTGGTTGGGTGTGTTCTCAAAAATTTATTAAAGCCTTTGTATTTAAATTTTGAGTTCGTTATTATTAGGTTGATTTTTACCCAACATATCTCCTAAACTGCTGTGTTTGTTCCCTGTCCTTTCATTTGGGTCTCCTTAGATCATTATATTTTGTGTTCCCTCATCGATTTCTGTTTAAAAGTTCTTGTAAACTTTATCCCTATGCTTTTTCTTTGCTTCATTTACTTCTTATGCAACTTATATCCACATTTTTCTTCTATTATTTTAATTTCTATTGTCAACAATGTCAATTGTCTTTTTATTAAGTAATATTTGCTTTGTTAAGTGTTTTATTTTTCCCCTGATCATACCTAACTAACTACTAACCTCTATGTATTCCTTTTGTTTTGGTTTTAGTTATTCCTATTATTTCTATTTTTTGTTTTCTAATTTCTTCTATCAGTTACTTTATGTTCCAGGCGCTTATTATTATAGTTTATATTTTATTACTTCTATTCTTCTTCACCTACTTCCTTTTTCTTACCCTGATGTTTTCTTTTCCAAGTCGAAAACCGTATTCTTAGGCTTTTGATTTATGTTCTTCATACCCGTGCGTTATCTTGCTGTTTTTTGCACTAGTGTTGTCTGTTTCCTTTACTAGAGACGTTTCATTCACGTTTTTGTTCCATTTTTATTTCTGGTCGTTGATTAGTTTGTTTTTCTATTCTTTCGTTTAGTTCTGCTTTTTATTCCTCCCATGTTCCCTTTATTCTTTTTTGTCTCTTCTTAATTCTTTTATTACGTCGTTTAGTTGATCTATATGTTTCTTCAGTCCTGCCGATTCTCTTTTTAATATTACTCGCTCCGCCTTTCCTTTTTTTTTGTCTTGGCCATCTCTATTACGTTTCTTTAGAACACATGGGTGTATATAAAATTATAGGTCTTCATTTTACATTTAGAATTCCTTGGTCTCTTAGTAAATGTTCACATTTGGTGTAAGTATAAAATTAAAAACAAAATAATATCGAGTGTCTTATTACCAAAAAAGCTCTTGTATTAAAATACGCAGTTCAAAAATTTAATTAAGACATTAAGAGATGATTATGATACTCAAATGCAAATCTCATACAGTTTATGCAAAAAAAAAGATAGAAGTCGCAATAAGGGTGACGCTGATATAAATGGTATCTATACTATTTATGCCATCTGACTAACTCTGCATTCAAGCGCGTAGCGCATTTTTCACATGTAATCTATATTTACAGTGTTATTGTCGTCCGTCCTTCGAGAGCTGAAGAGGTTGAAGCTCGGTGGGCGTTCAATAACTCACTGGCCGATACCATCTCGATGGCCTTATAAGTTTTACCATTTCACCAGGGGCCGAATAATGTACACGGCGGAGAGAAAAAAAGACGAATGAAAAAATAAAATAAAAATCATTTATTACAAGTTTGATCTCATTATGCCGCCATCGCCGCCGCCGCGCACCAATCTCCCGGATCGCGGACTTGTTGCGCCACTGAAATGAGTATGATCGGTGGCGCAGATACCGAAGATACCACACGGGCATGTAGATATTGCCGTTTATAAATTGATACTGCAAATTCATAAATTATTTATGGCGCGCCCTCGACGGATGGCCGACAGTATCTTTTGCTTTGTTGCGAGCTTGCCACTTTGAAATGTGCGTGATGGACGACTTTCATTTCTGCGGCACCATTACGATATCGCGAATATATAAATATCAAATCACCTATCTATTTTATCTAATAATAGCTCAATTATGGCTGTATGTTCATCGCATTCCTAACTAAGCAATTATGTCTTGCTAATTTTACTTATCCGGACTATCACAGGATAAAACATTCTAAAACGTTGTAAAAAAATCTTATATATGTAAATAAATCTATTTCCTGATTTATTATAAAAAAAGTATAATTACTTAACTTACATATTTAGAATTATTACTTAGATATAATTCATTGGTAGTTGCCTTCATCTCATCACAGACAACCGTAGTGTCTATAAATCTGACAACAAGTTCAATTTGTTTATCAATAAAATTAATAACAAAATTTATCATTTATAAATTTAAATATTTCCTATAGATTTACTTAATTAGTAATTGATTGTGTCAATTATTTCAACATCATCCATTGTTCCCTAACTAATAATAATTTCGAGTGGGTGAATAAGAACGCACGTATATTCGAACCATTTATTAAAATAGTAGTTTGATTACAACCGACCATAATGAATGCGAATAACACAAGAACCACCTAAGAGGCCCTATAAATCATCTTCGCTTAAATAAGCCGCGCATAATTATAATAACAAGGCCGTAAACTAAGCCGTATTCTCAGTGATTAGTTTTTAGGTATGCAGATCGGAGTTTTTCCTTCCATCGTTTTACGACGTATCAATTTATAGACACGGAAACTCACACTCCACTGATTACATCGATGAAAGTCTATACACACTCGCCACAACAGCAAAAGTCGTCTTTAACGAATTAATTGCTTTATTGAGTGAATATATAGATTAATTTATTGCCAGATAATCGCGTGGTGTTATTAAAGCGTAACCTTAGTTTTAGAGCACTTAATCTGTGCCAAAGACATATACTTACTTACTAACTTCCTCGTACGTACGTATCTTTTGTATATTATATGAATTTCATCATATATTTTTATATTTATCTTCGTTATAAATATTTAAAAAAAATTCATATAACATTGTATTTGACGCGATGAAAGTACAACTTCCATTTCTCTTCTAACATCCCATAATTCTTAAAAAAATAAGAATGTTGTATATGAAACATTGGTTGTAGAAACTCTGCCCAACCTATAAAATATACATACCCAAAGAGTACTGCAATGTATATCGACTAACAAAGTATATCAATAATAATTAAATTGAATTACTTACGTAAAACGAACTTTATAATAAAATAAGGTAATAAAACATGTAAAGAAAGGTTTTAAGTGCTTCATCAAATTAATAAATACATTAACGCAGTTCTTGAGATCCTGAGATAAAGTTAACGTGTGCGTATTTTTATTATGTTGTATAAGAATAAATTTAAAATGCAATATACATAATGTAACTCTACGATTTGCGATATAATAATATTCTATAACTATTATCTGCAACGTTTAAGCTAAGTACAAATTTCAAAGAATAATACTATTTTCTAGTGAAATTGATGCAAAATTAAATACATAAATAAACCGGATCTTAAACCAAAACAATCTTTTCAACCAATTTCGCACAAAACAAATATGCAAAATGATGAATAAAGGAATAATATATATAACATAATTGTTACTACCAACATATTCAATCATTAAGAGTTAAATTTCGATCTACAAATCATAACTAAAGTGAAACCTTAAATAAGAGTGATTCTAGATCTATTTCTTTTTAGCTCATATTGACAGATTCATAACATTAATTTCCGATCAATATTACTTAATGTAATCTTAAGCAAGTGACGCTTAATCAAATTATCGATTACATAACTGGATTTCTACTATATAAATACAATTAAGAGTTCTAAGAATGTTAAAGATTGCAAATTATTAGAGAAACTCATTTGCCAGAAATATATGCGACACGTAATATATTTAAGATTCTGTTAACTTTTGCTGATAATTCTACAGAAATATAAACGATTAATTATGCAAATAAAAACCACTAACATAATACAGAGTGTATTTCATTAGTGTAGGGAAATAGCTGTATCACAGATTCCGAGGGCCAAAATATGTTGCTTTAATACAATTTATGTATACCCAAAAGTTTACGGTTAGATTTAATAATAATAATAATATTTCTTGTGTGTTATTTGTTCTCATTAGCCATTTTCTGGAGCTTTGGTATTTTCGTATTGATTATCGTGGTATATTTATATACAACATATACTAGAGCAAAAATGATGATGATTCGTAAAAAAAAGGTTATTATAAAAGTCTTCAAATAACCAAGCCACAGGCAATCAAATTTAAGAAATTTAAACACATTTTTCCAAATATTTTCAATACCGTTCGTAGTAGAGTCCTGAAATTTGGTACAGCCTAAACTAACATTCATTCTTTGGGCAATTTGCATTATTAATTACAGAGACACATTTTTGTAATTATTTTCTTTAGATAAAATCATTATAGGAGTTTTCATAATTGGGGGTTGGGATAGTGGACATCCACCCACCCTACATTAACATAATAATTTGATGAAAAGCACAGCATTTTAATCTTTGAAAACATCAGCGATAAAATAGGCGAGTTTTTTGAAAACTGAAACTGTGTCAGGAATGTAAAGGCAAATATATTTGTAGGGTGGGTAGCTGACCAATCAGTATAACCTAAGCATAGGATTTATGGATTATTTATTTGATAATCTTAAGGCTGATATATTATTTATTACGAAAATATTTTCTGTTTTATGGATACTTCTTCCAAAATTTTAATGCGTAAGTTATAAACATTGTAGGTTAGAATCGTAGCCACCCACCTACCCTAAAACATTTAGAAATTTAATCTAAACACTGATTTTTAATTGATGAAATCATCTGCAATAAAACTGGTGTGATTTTTTGGAAACTAAAGGTGTGGCAGGAATTAAAATGTAAATAAATTTGTAGGGTGAGTGGGTCTCCAATAACACACATTTCAATTAGTAAAAGATGCCCGTGTAATTTATAAAAAATGTATTTATTTAATAAGGCGTTCGCATTATTAAATACAAGAATATTTTTTGTAATAATTTTCTTAATTTAGATAAAATCATTGTAGGAGTTTTTAAAATTGGAGATTGGGATAATGGACACCAACTTACCCTTCATATACATGGAAATTCAATCAAAAACTCTGACACACCTTCCAATCAGTACAACATTTTTTGTAGGGTTTATAGATTTTTCCGTTGAAAAAAATCAACAAAAATTAAACTTTGAATTTTGGGGGCGTTCACTTCGTAGTATATTCTCAATAATTAAAATGTTAGTTGTGTAATATGGAGACCATACAATGCTAGAATTCTCTAACTTAGAGCGTATCAAGGAATAATAAAGCAATCTTAATATATATATATATATATATATATATATATATATATATATATATATATATATATATATATATATATATATATCAAATTTAGCCTCTAATTATAAATAGAATATAGAGAAGTAGAATTAAGTCAATATAATTTATGAAATTTAAGTAGGGCCAAAAAACAACACCTAGATCTTTAATACAATGAACCCTTTACAAAACTAAACCATTGAAAATATATAAAAAACATTAATATCTCTATTTTTTCTAGTAAATCTGATTTGTTTACATTTATTATTATTATTAACGTATAAATAAGTTTGTAAATTATCGAGAACTTATTGATTATCAAATTTATTACAAAGTTGAGTTAAAGATTTAAATATTTTAAATCATCTGCAATGAACAGATATTGGCAATTTTTTAATGAATCACTAAGATCATTTATAAAAAGTAAAAATAGTGTGGACCTACTATGCGTTCCCTGTGGAACCCCTGATGGTACATTTATACATTTTGATGTTGTATTGCCTATTTTTAAAGCATAGACATTAAGTTGACAATTCCTTAATTTATTAATTAAAATTTTATGGTTTACTCTATCAAACGCTTTGGAGAAATCAGTGTATATAGCATCGACATAATGTCCATACTCCAAGTCATCGAATATGTAAGATTGATAAGCCAATATATTCGTCACTGTTGAACGTCCTTGGAAAAATCCGTGCTGTTACGGAATAATTAAGTTTCTTGAGAACCACAATAATTGCGATGAAATTAGTTTATAAAAAACTTTAGGAAGCGCTGACTGATGAACCACTAGGCACTATAAAACTATGTTTCCAAAGATCAGGGAACTCGCATTGAGCCAAGGACGCACGAAATAATAAAAATATTGGCTCCGTGAGAAAACACTTAGATTTGCTTAATAAATCCTCTGGCATTCCATCAGGACCGCAACTATATTTACTACAAGGTGACGCAAAAGTAATGTCACAGTTTGAATTGGCTGCTATTTTGTTATAAATGAAAAAAGAAGAGCTCTGTTTTCATCAAAAAATTATTTGAAAGTGTAATATTGGTTACATTACTTGGAAAACATTATATCGCTTAAATGGCCTCCTCCCTAGTTGATGCATAATTGCGTTCGTTTTGCGGTATTTTGTATTGTTGCTTGCAAAACATCTGACTCCAAACTCGCGATTTCTTCTTCAATGTTATATTTTAAGTCTTGTAAGGTTCGTGGTTTATTGTGGTAAACGCGAGATTTGAAAAAGCACCAAAGGAAGAAGTCTGGTGCTGTTAGATCTGGCGATCTGGACGGCCAGTTCAAATCTCCAAAAGGGGATATCACTCGACCTGGAAATTAATGTCTCAAAATCTCCGTAGTTACCCGAGTTGTGTGAACGGTTGCTCCATCCTGCTGAAACCAACAATGATCAAGACCCAATGCAACAACTTTCGGAAAAAACTGAATTAGCATCTGTCTGTAACGCTCGCCATTTACGGTTACGACGGCGCCATCGGCGTCTTCAAAAAAATAAGGACCAATCACTTTTTTATTGCAAATGCCGCACCAAAGAGTCACTTTGAGATGATGCAATCTTCTTGCATTACATGTAGATTCTATGTGCCCCAGAAACGCAAAAAGAACGACGAAGAAATTCACGTTGCGTTAAAACAACAGACTTAAAATTTGTCAAATAAGCAGTAACAATAAATCCACGATCTTGAGGTGTGTATCGCTTCATGGCTTGTTGACAACTAATTCACTATATATCTGCATCATAAGTGTCAAAGCACACTGACATTTGGCGCCATCTGAAAAAATGGCGGCCAATTCAAACTATGACATTACTTTTGCGCCACCTTGTAGATAGAGATGATAGTTCACTACTAATTTCTGTACTGAAGAGAACGAAAGTTCGAAACACGTGTCTGCAGATGGTTATAAAATTGCGTATTGAATTATTTATTTGCTTTTGCTAATTTATCTTTAATTAATTAATTAACTATTTAACGTACATTCAATCATTTTTAGTTCATTTACAGAAAGAAATTTGTTCAAACTAGTGTTGCTTTGATAGCCTTGCTATTTTGTAACACGCAAATTACTTTTGTATCATTCAATGCCTGCCGAAGTATTAGCTAGAGAAGTAGTTGTTTCAAAAGTGATTTGTTTCTTGTAGTCTTAATAAGACTCATTTGTTGTAGATTTTACGAAATATTTTCGTGTTTTTTCTAATTATTAGTGAAATTTCATTCATATCAATGTATAATTTATCACAACACCCATTATAGCCACTTAGTTGTTGATATTCTGAAGAATCCATTTCGCTTTCTATTGTTATACTGTAGTTCTCGGCGAAGTTGTCCGCAAGAGAGTCAACAATAGCATCAACACTGGAAATGGGGCATTTTTTGAATGTCATAATCTTGGAAAATCCATTTTCATTGGTAATTTTTTTAATATGGCTCTAAAATTTCATTAACACAACTATTTACAGACTTTTGTACATGTACTTTTAAGTAAAGAACACTTCCACCAAGACGGCACTTGGTGCAAGGAAGATTCTCTAGGTTTGGTCGTAATGCGCTAGCGAGAGAAGTGTCCTCATACGGCGGGGTATGTATTTTATAAGCGCTTGACTGCAGTGAAGACGATCGTACTGCAATGGTACGTACGCTAGGGTGGTAGACAAGCGCGAGAGTGTCTGTACGTCAAGCATAGTTGCTAGTGGCAAGCATCCAGGGTGGATGTTACAGTATCCTCCTCTTGATGAAAAGTCATCGTAGACAACTCTCCTTGGTCTTCCTCTTCGACGCAATAGTCCAACATATGGGGTGAGTGCTGAAGAATGGTACATACCAATCGCAACAGGGACGCAAATTCGAAGGTGATGGGACCCAGAGACTGCAAAATAACGTAAGGTTCATCTCTTAAAGGGTGTATAGTTACCCAAACTTTGTCTCCAGAGACATACTAAAGAGTGGCTCTCCTGCCGTACCGGTACAGGATGCCATTAGCCATGGCGTATCCTTTTCTCCTCCAGGGGACAGAATTTTCGGTGGCTTAAGTGGCTTCTAGATCATAGATCTTCTTCAAATCGTTGTCCATGAGCTACGCGTCTCTGATGTCGGTCTCAAGGGGTTGATGATCGGTGGCAACAGTAATTTGCGAAACATCCAGATATCCCCTAAATTTGGTTATTGCGGAGATTGAACTTGTTTAATTCCGCGATCACTCGGGTTAGGTGGTCTAGGTGTTAATTGTTGTAGTCCGATAAAATTATAAAATCATCCAAGTACGTTTCTTTCGTTTGAATTGGTAACACACAAAAGGAGTAATGAATAACGGTTTTGATTGCTTTTGGGTTCTTACAGAAATCTGCCAGTATCCGGTGCGTATGTCGATGCTGGAGAAGTTAGATGGTTTACCCATGATGTGCAGCAAGTTGTTCGGCTTGTAAAACGACGGACAGTCGATATGGACGAGTAGCTATCGGGGTGTCTTGTGTTACAGCGATGATGTGTTTTATCTATGTGGTTGGTGGGCTTCATAACTCAAATAAGACAGAGTTGGCTTGGAGCATTTGGTTAAGTTCTTGTTTCTTTCGGGTGTCTAGGTCTACTGCTTCATCTTCGCGGAGATACACATTGACAAAAAATAATACTAAAGGCAATCTATTTCCATTGGCTCGTTGTGGAGTCATTCAGGCGTATTGTTCATTAGGGGTTTTGTCATATAAGGTGGCACATCCTGATTTGTTGTTCTTCATCTATCTGTTCTTCGGTGTCTTCTAGCGGGTCGTAAATTTCTCTTGGATATATCGAGTGCAATATCCGTATTTTCCATGAAGTCTACACCTAACAGCGTGACATTGTTTGTGCTGTCAGGGAAAATGATGAAAGATGTCCACATCCAGCGGTTTTTAAGGTTCACCATAACTTCGGTGCTTACCTTATGGGTTTCCATTGGCCAGCGTAACCCGCCCTTGTACCTTATTGATTTTGGTGCTGTACTGGAGAAGGTGTTTGTACAGAGAAGCGGAGGCAATAGAATTTTCAGCTCATGAATCTAGGAATGCACTTCCTGTGGCGTTCTTCATATTCACAAGGACTACCGGGCTTCGTCGTTGCAGGGTATACTATCTGAATTCACAGCGCAAAATGCTAATTTACTGTTTCCATTGACTGCCGAATTGCACGTTGTACATTTTGAACGTATGGTTCCTGGTTTTCCGCAACCGTAACACGAATGTCGGAGTGGGCGTTTTCTCTTCTATCGTCCTTGGTTGATTTTCTAAGCCTTTCTTCCGTTTGCGATACTCAGCAAAGACGTGGTCATGGGCCCGACTGCTGTGTGCATTTACCCTCGTGTAATATACGGTCCCACGTTGGGAGGCCAGTTTATAAGGGGTCGGATATGATGAAGAGGCGTTGATTGTTTTATCCGTATATTAACACAACTATTTACAGACTTTTGTACATGTAATTTTAAGTAAAAAACACTTTTACCGAGACCGTACTCGGTGTAAGGAAGATTCTCTAGGTTTGGCCGTACTCAGCGCTAGCAAGAGAAGTGTCCTTATCAGGCGGGTACATATCATATAAGCGCTTGGCTGCGGTCCAAAAGGTAGCTGCAGTGATGACGGTCGTACTCCATTGATGAGTACGCGAGGGTGGTAAACAAGCACGAGAGTGTCTGTGCGACAAGAATGATTGCTAGTGGCGAGCATCGAAGGTGGATGTTACAATTTCTATATTATTATAATATCTTGTAATATGCAACTTCGTTGCTTACATTCGTTCCTAAGTCTATGGATTTGTTTGTCTACATCTCTGCTTCAGTGTTTAAATAGTTCATGAGCACATCTTTTGTCCTTTGTTAATTTAATTAACGTAGAATCAAATGGCATGGGATATATTTACTGCATTTATTATTATTATATATTATCATAATATTTTTATAAGAACAAATACATTTATAATGTAATATAAACGTTCATAGACACCATAACACATATACAAATACACAAACAAAAAACTCACAGACAATTTCCACAGAAGCTTTAAGAACTTAACTAAAATCAATCTAACAACAGAAGGATAAAACCTCCTTTACAAGCAGCAGCTATACATTACATGAAAGAGAAGAAAAAGCTCACTGAAACAATCATACTCATTCTCACGAAATACGAAATCAAACAAAATAATTTAAATAAAACTGTAAAATCACAACACACCAAAAAAAATAGGGAATGAAATAATAAACTCCATACATAACAAACTTACAGATAACAATAGCATCATCGTAGGAGGTAACAAAAACGCCGAAATGATTATAATAGAAAAAGAAAAATACATCAAAAAGTTAACAAATTACATTGAACTACCTAGAAACCCTTTAACAAAATACACACAAAAAACAAAAAACTTACTAGTCTCACGAAAAAGACCATTCAAAAATATAATGAAAACTACATACTATAAGCACCCATGAACTCCCAACGTTACGTGGTACAATAGAAAGACACAAAATCAAACACCCGATCAGATCCATATCTGACAATACCAATACACCTTCTGAAACTCTTGCCAAAATGTCAAAAACTACAAAAAATTTCGGACCTAAAACCTACATACACAATAAAACACATATGAATTAAAGCAACAAATAAACAGCACAAGAATTAACACCAACACCGCCATAATATATTTCGACATAATAATAAAGTTAATTTACACAAAAATATTCCAGCAAATGAAAAACTAGATATGCTCAAAACTAATCTAGCGCAATATATAGCCATAATGGAAACAAATCATATTATAAATCTAATAAGACACGTAACTGAACAGAATTTTTGCATATTCAATGGCAAGACTTACCAGACGGAAGATTGTTTACCAATGGGATCACAACTATCCGGATTCCTTGCAGACTATTTTATCAATAAAATCATCGACGCAAAAATTATGTATAAGACTTTTATTTCATGAATGATTTTCTCATTTACCTCGTGGTGAAACATTGTGGAATAATAGGTAATTGATTAAAACACTTGGTTTGTTTCACTAAATTTTATATTCACTCGACTAGTTTCGCTTTTTACAGCATTTTCAAGAGTAACTATTGGAAGAAAACCGCCGATGTTTATATATTCAGGTAATTCAGGTAATAAGTGATTCGAGAATTGGGGAAGACCAAATCTCTTCGTTGTCGTTAACGATGTGTTTTCCCGCTTTTATTGCCCTATTAATTTTAAGGCCTTCTCTTAGATTTAAATTAAATCCCTTATTACCTGAGTACAAAATCTTAAAATTATCTATATCTATAAAATGACTATTATTGATACAATGTTTTGAAATACCCGTACATTGTTTGTTATATAAAATAGATTTCTTGTGTTCTAGCAGTCTTGTATGAAAAGTTCTTCCTGTCTGTCCTATGTATATTGCGTCGCATTGAGCACACTTAACCTCGTAAACACCACACTTCTTGTTTTTATTTACAGGCGGTTTGTTGTTCACTAGAAAATTACTGAGACTTGATTGATTTGTACAAATGATATCAAAATCCCTTCCTTTAATATTATTAATAATTTTATTTGACAAGTCTTTAACATAATTTATTTTATTCCATGTTCTATTATTATTTTCTTGAATATAAAAATATTTCATTAGCTGTTTCTTACGTTTTTTGTTTAATAAGCTATCAATAAGATGGTCGGTGTAACCATTATTGCGGGCTATTGTTTTAATTATAAATAATTCTTTATCAAAATCTTGTGGGTTTAGCGGGATGTTTAATAGACGATGAATATATGCGTTAAAAGTACTAAATTTAATTTGATTAGGATGATTGGAGCAATTGGGAATTATGGTGTCAGTGAAAGTTTCTTTTCTATAAATATTAAATTCTAATTTATTGTTAATTGTTTTTCGGATGGTCAAATCTAGGAAATTTAGACTATTGTTAACTTCTATTTCGGATGTGAATTGGATTTTGGGATTAATTGAATTTAAATATGTTTCAAACGAATTTAGTTGACGATTTGTGCCTATCCATATGCAAAAAATATCGACATATCGTCGCCAGAATAAAATATTGTTTATCATTGTGGACTTATTAATTATTAAGTTTTCAAAATGGGCCATGAATATTTCAGCTAATAAAGGTGAAAGGGGTGACCCCATAGGCAAACCATCCGTTTGTGTGTAAAATTTATTATTGAATGTAAAATAATTTTGGTTTAAGCATACTGTAATTAATTTAATCATTTCTATTTTCTTGTTAACGTCGTTATTTGAGTTATTCACTAGATCTATTAATAGAGGCTTTAAATCTGACATTGGAATTGAAGTGAATAGACTTTTTATGTCGAAAGATATTAATTTAGCACTGGATGGGATATTTAATGTTTAAGTTGTTGAACTAATTCTATGGAGTTTTTTATGGCAAAGTCTGATTTAAAATTTAAAAATGTTGGTAGATGTTTACTCAAAAATTTACAAAGTTTGTAAGCTGGTGCATAGATGTATGACACAACAGGTCTTGTTGGGACTGTTTCTTTGTGCAATTTCGGTAAACCATAGAGGACTGGGGCTTTAGTATTCATTGTAATTAAATTATTAAGTTTTTCTTTGTCTATAAGATTCGGGCATGATTTAAGTGTATTTTTTATTTCTGTTTTAAATTTATTAGTTGGATCTTTGTTTAATTTTTTAAAAATGCCAAATGCAGAGAAGAAGCAAGAGGACTAGGATCAAAACAATACGAGGAGCAGTTACGCAAGTTGAAACAACTAAGAGAAACCCGAAACTCCAACCGAAGATTACCCACTAACACTGAAAACTCAATGTCACCCGGTATGTACAATGATATCAAATTCTATCCTAGAGTTGTAAATCTCACAAATGTATTATTTGACAAGTCTGAAACTACATTATTAGAAAAAGGTCTAAAATATAACCCAACACTAAATACAAATAAAGAAATTGAAACAGTTGGTTTAGATGCAGAATTAATTTGTAATAAATTAAAATTAGAAAATACAATATCACTTACTAAATTAAAAGTTGCTAAATTAATCCGCAATCATAAAACTAATTTAAAAAATCAAATCTGTAATAAAAATAATTCAGAACTCAAAGTCATAAAAAGTATTCAAAATAAAATCAAAAACAATAACCTAGTTTTAACCAAGGCCGATAAGGACAACACAATAACTATTTTAACTATGGAGAATTATTTACAAAAAACAGAATTGCTATTCACATCAGATATTTAAAAAAAATTAAACAAAGATCCAACTAATAAATTTCAAACAGAAATAAAAAATACACTTAAATCATGTCCGAATCTTATAGACAAAGAAAAATTTAATAATTTAATTACAATGAATACTAAAGCCCCAGTCCTCTATGGTTTACCGAAATTGCACAAAGAAACAGTCCCAACAAGACCTGTTGTGTCATACATCTATGCACCAGCTTACAAACTTTGTAAATTTTTGAGTAAACATCTACCAACATTTTTAAATTTTAAATCAGACTTTGCCATAAAAAACTCCATAGAATTAGTTCAACAACTTAAACATTAAATATCCCATCCAGTGCTAAATTAATATCTTTCGACATAAAAAGTCTATTCACTTCAATTCCAATGTCAGATTTAAAGCCTCTATTAATAGATCTAGTGAATAACTCAAATAACGACGTTAACAAGAAAATAGAAATGATTAAATTAATTAAAGTATGCTTAAACCAAAATTATTTTACATTCAATAATAAATTTTACACACAAACGGATGGTTTGCCTATGGGGTCACCCCTTTCACCTTTATTAGCTGAAATATTCATGGCCCATTTTGAAAACTTAATCATTAATAAGTCCACAATGAAAAAAAATATTTTATTCTGGCGACGATATGTCGATGATATTTTTTGCATATGGATAGGCACAAATCGTCAACTAAATTCGTTTGAAACATATTTAAATTCAATTAATCTGAAAATCCAATTCACATCCGAAATAGAAGTTAACAATAGTCTAAATTTCCTAGATTTGACCATCCGAAAAACAATTAACAATAAATTTGAATTTAATATTTATAGAAAAGAAACTTTCACTGACACCATAATTCCCAATTGCTCCAATCATCCTAATCAAATTAAATTTAGTACTTTTAACGCATATATTCATCGTCTATTAAACATCCCGCTAAACCCACAAGATTTTTATAAAGAATTATTTATAATTAAAACAATAGCCCGCAATAATGGTTACACCGACCATCTTATTGATAGCTTATTAAACAAAAAATGTAAGAAACAGCTAATGAAATATTTTTATATTCAAGAAAATAATAATAGAACATGGAATAAAATAAATTATGTTAAAGACTTGTCAAATAAAATTATTAATAATATTAAAGGAAGGGATTTTGATATCATTTGTACAAATCAATCAAGTCTCAGTAATTTTCTAGTGAACAACAAACCGCCTGTAAATAAAAACAACAAGTGTGGTGTTTACGAGGTTAAGTGTGCTCAATGCGACGCAATATACATAGGACAGACAGGAAGAACTTTTCATACAAGACTGCTAGAACACAAGAAATCTATTTTATATAACAAACAATGTACGGGTATTTCAAAACATTGTATCAATAATAGTCATTTTATAGATATAGATAATTTTAAGATTTTGTACTCAGGTAATAAGGGATTTAATTTAAATCTAAGAGAAGGCCTTAAAATTAATAGGGCAATAAAAGCGGGAAAACACATCGTTAACGACAACGAAGAGATTTGGTCTTCCCCAATTCTCGAATCACTTATTACCTGAATTACCTGAATATATAAACATCGCCGGTTTTCTTCTAATAGTTACTCTTGAAAATGCTGTAAAAAGCGAAACTAGTCGAGTGAATATAAAATTTAGTGAAACAAACCAAGTGTTTTAATCAATTATCTATTATGTATAAGACAACCACTATACACAATATTTAAAACTATGGAAACGTTACGTTAGTGACATATCATGTTTTTGGTAAGGCCCCATCAAATTATAAGAATTTAAAACATATATTAACAATTTACAAACCAATATTACATTCAATTCAGAAATAAACAACGAAATAAACTATCTATATACCACTATCTTAAAACAAAACAAAAGCATAGAATACAAATTATACCGCAAACTAATGCATAGTGCAACCATAATACCATATACTTTATACCGCCTTCCTAAACAGAAACTAGCCGACTGCCACAAATTAGCATACGGACGTAATAATGTTCTAATGACAAGTGAAAATTACAGGAAGGATTACGAAACTATCAGAGAATTAGCCATAAAACATAATTACCCAATAAACTCAATCAACAAAATACTAAAAACACGAAAAACACACTTAACACGGTCAATAATAAAGACAAGAAAAAAATACACATATCGCAAATAATCACACAACGGTTCATTACGTCTAAAAATTGCAAAAGTATCACACAATAACAAAATAAAAGCTGCCACTTACATAGGAGAAACGACAAAAGAAACCCAACCGCATAAAATTTCGGAAGACACCTAAATTCAATAACCACTACTGCATCATTCACAATAACATTAAAATATTACATCAATGTAAAAAATCATTTAAGTTTAACTTACTTGAAAACTATGAAATAGAGGAAAACAGACACGATCCCCTCACCATCTCACTTAATGGCCAAATATTCCTATAAAAACATAAAAATGTATCACCACGGGTTAAGTGAGAATTCAGTCATCGTAACAGTGCGTTATTTTTAACCATATTATTTATTATATTTAATTCTATAAATAAAGATTTTCTAGTTTTAGATCTTGTAAAAGGAGTTGTTTAGGCTTAATCAAATTATGTAAATATATTTCATTTATTTAAAAAACTCATATATTAAATAATTATTTTTGACAGGGATACACTTCTTACTTTAATTAAATGTTAGGCTATTCATTTCGGCCACGAAAAAATATTATTCTAGAAATCTAATGATACCTATTGTCTTCAGAATGAAATACCTAAAATTTAATTAGATTTATAAGAGTTATTTAAATGCATTTATAAAGCAGTCACCAGGTAACAGTGAGCATAATCATATCGACGTTAAATACGAGCCGATCTCCGTTAAAAATGTAAATCCAGGGACCCCTATCAACGAAAACAACACTTTATGCCCTTGATGCCCTGTAAGCCCGTGTTTGTTTACAACCCTGCGAGCGGGCGATATTAAATATCATCCGGGGGTTGAATCCTCCAGCTGTAGGATTACGGGCGGAGAATGTGGCGACCGCGAAGAGTTCGTGCCGAGAGAAAGAAGCGAGGTTTGGATTTGACAGGCTGTTTAATTGGTAATTAAGCAGAGCGAAGAGGGCAGTATGAAGAACGAAGAGCGAGAAGAGATGCGCAGGTGGCAATATGAAAGCACCTGAAGGGGCGGATCGGATCACCTTGCGCCGGGGGCACCTGCCCCGCAACCTCCATATCTGACTGACATGTCCATCCGTGTCGAATCGACTAAACGTTTTGTACTCGGAGAAATTATCAAAACAGACACATCTTTGAGGTTTTCCGAGTGTCCTTATGTATTGACAATTTTGCAATCACCACTTAATGCGGATTATGTGACGTTGACTTAATTCACCAAATAAATTATATTAATAATAATTTTAGAATATATCAAATATTCACAACACTAACTTTTCATCAACCGATTGTAAAATAAAATTCAAAACTATTTTATCTGCGCAAATTGATATCAGGTTAACATGGAATATATAACAAACCACCCAATATTTTGAGGTTGGGCAAAAATTAAATTGTAAAGTTATTTTAAAACAAAATAAAACAGAAGCACAAGTTCTAAAAGAAAAGATCGAAGATCCATTCATTTGTTCTCATCATTGCCGTTACTTTAAATAATAGACCTTATTAAAAGGCAATAACATGGGGAAGAAAAAAATAAAAATATATAAATTGAGTGGATTAGGAAATATGCGATGATGGACTGTAAGTGACAGTAATTTATGATCTTGTGAAGTAGTAATCTAAAGGAGCTAAGTCTGGATTATAGAATAGTTGAAAGTTAATCCATATAAGCAAAGAACGTATACAAATATTTTAGTGGCATAAAAATTCTTAATAATAGTTGAAAATCATCTTATTTCTGTATGTTTTTAAACTGTAACTGTATTTTATATATTTTTTTAATCTTTTTGTATCTGATAGTAGATAATAATTACATGCATATATAAAATGCACATTATAGTAACGCATATCTGTTGATTTTCATGAATCATTTCGGAAGCCGTGGACTTTCCAATTTGTTAATATAACTGACATATATACGGCGACCGCCGACATCAATTAACTCCCGAACGATCAATCCGGCACTCTTTTGTTTCGGGCACCTCTAGAAAGTGGACTAGTTTCGCGAGACGTGCGTCTCACCCATCGGCATTATGTGCGGATGACGTGACCTTTACGCTAATTATTTTCGGCTCATTATTTAGGAAAACACCGCGAACACGCCGCGCCCATTATTGTTTCACCCGCTTGATGGATTAACAGTTTGCCGAGATAGAAATATCAGAGCCGACAGTCGGCTTGTTGCTTAATATCGCGAAATTGGGTTGATCGGTTTATTATCGTGCGCGACATGAGAGCACGCTGTTCATCGATGATAATTATTTTGTCAGAAATTTATATGGATAATAAATCACACCACATTATATTTGAATTTTTTTAAGTGTATATTAAAATCAGTGCCATGTTTCTATTTATTAGATACCACTCATATAGTTGGTTATTTTAATCTAGAATATCTAAATTTTTAATAAAGTTGATATTTTTAATCAACAAATTACAATAAATATTTTACAATATTCAGCATTTGTCAAATTTTCAAAGCGTTTAGACTCTTTTGATATATTATTGATTATAATAATAATGTACCTTTACACTTTACAATGAATTGAAAAATGCACTACGTTTTAACCACAAATATACTGGTTAAAACATAACATATTTTGTCCATCTTAATGTGTCATCATTGAAATTTTTCTTTGCCACTATATTTTATGATAAACATTTTAATAAGGAACATATTATCTACCCTTTCTAAAATATTTCAATTCATGTTTTCAGAAATGAAACAAGCAGAGTTCTAAATTTTTTTGCCACCAATAAAGAATTATTAACGCATATGACCAGGGAAATGGAATGCCTTAAATTGGACAAAAACAACGATTTAACATTAATTAACCCAATAATGTAACCACTTCACAAATAAAACGCAAATCTTAAGCGTAAACTCGATACTTTAATGAGAGAGCATGATGACATTTGCTACACATTGAATTAAGATGATAAACAACAAAGAACAAACAATCTGATAATTAATGGCCTTCCGGAGAATCATAATAAGGATACGTGTAAGCTTATTGGCGATCTACTAATAGTTCTCAATATTTAGATCTTGGTCAGTTTAATTTTATCAAAAATTATAATAATCGAACCTTGGACTTAATTATCAGTGCTTGATAAATCGACTTGACTCAATTAGGTCGAAGATAAACGTCACCCAGCTTTAAAGTTTATTATTGATCTACCCGCATAAATGATACCTCTAGCCGTAGATTAAGTTTACAAATAAAATTCCATAATTTTTATGACTTAATTAGTGGCATTGATAGGACTGATGTCTTATCATTCCATTCATCCATTTTATGAAAAACGTAGTTCAAACGGAAAATTCCTCGTTCTCAAAAATTAAAATCCCTTATTTCAATTCTTTAAATTGCGTTACTCTAAATTGCGATGCGAAGTAACGTGTTTTTTCTGGGTTTTCTGGGTTCAAGTTGGGTCGAGCTTATAGGCCAACGTCGTTTCCGAGGAATCTGTCCTCAGCGTTATTTTATTTAACGTTGCTATTAACGACATTGTCGAAGCAATTAGACCTTCTTTGAAGGCACATTTATAAATTGATTATTTAACCATATATTGCTCATCAAGGACCCTATCTGCAGCTGAGAGGCAACTTCAACTTGCGATTAAGAAAAACACAGTTGTGCAATTAGTAATGGTTTTAACATCAACACAGATAAAACCAAATATGTACACTGTCATCGCCTTAGGGTTATTTAAGTAAACCCCTAACTAACTGTTAATAATTTACCGATATTAGTGGACGACAAGGTTAAATTTTTGGGACTTATATTCGACTCCAAACTAACCTGGAAAACTCATCTTAACACATTAAAGGCAAAGTGTATGCGTGCGATGTAAATCCTTAAAATTCTGTCGCATACTACATGGGGTGTCGATCGTGGAGCAATGCTTTGACTTTATCGTTTATTTTTTCGTCCCAAACTCGATTATCGTTGCATTGCTTTAGTTTAGTGAGAGAATCATACCTTCAAACAGTAAATAATGTACATAATACTGGCATTCCTTCGGCTACCGGAGCTTTTAGAATCAGTCCAGTCATTAATTTGAATACAGAAACTGGAGAATCTTCACTAGCCTACCGAAGAAAAATGTTTATGTTACGTTACACCTCAAACGTGGAAAATGGGACAAGAGGAAAGTGCAGTATGCACTTGTGTCGCGATTGCTCACAAGCGTCTTTCGCACTTCGGCAGGGACCGATTATCCCCCGAAGAAGTGAGCAGTATCACCCCCAAAAAAGTTACCAGGTTCATGGTGGACTGCTTGGGAAGTGATTGTTTAAGGGTAGAACAATAGATCTGCAAACGTATTGTAAGCACATTTTCTGCAAATTTATTTTAATTTCCCAAATATAAAAACGTGTGATACGAATCACCCTTTTTGGTGAATCCCACGACCACAGGTAAATGTCTCGTCAAAATTTTCTAAATATTCGACACTTGCCACTCTGTTTCAACAACATTTCCTCACTTTTGTATACGACATTCAAGACTCGTGTCATCTCTTCACTGGAGGATCATGCTCAGCAGACTCGTCAGGATGTGCTTTCCTCATTGATGATGATATTTCTATGTTCCGGCCCGTACACTGTAGCGTTTTTACCGAAGAAGCCGTCGCTATTATTGAGGCTCTTCGGTTTACAATGACATATGCCAATCAGAGAATTATCATCCAGACTGATTCGCTTAGTGTATTAAAGAGCTTGGATAACTTCTTGCACATAACGCACTTATTATGGAGATTCATAAGCAACTTGCCCTCCACTCGTTGCGCTGGAACCTATTTTTACTGGGTTCCCAGTCATGTAGGAATATCGAGTACTGATATGGCGGATAGAGGTGCTAATGAAGCACGCGCTAATGGCACTCCAAGAAGTATATCAACAGTCTGTAACATTACAAACAAAAAACGTCATCAAACCACAAGGGTTTCAAAAGCTTTAGTGAGGTCTAAAAAGATATTTGAAGAATAATTATTGTTTTCAAAAGTATCTATAATAAATTCTGTTAAATTATTGATAGCGTCGCTAGTAGGTGTAGCTGATCTAAAACCAAACTGCCAATTATTAAAAAGATTGTTCGATTCAAAGTAATGCTGCAGTTGTTGTTGTTGAATTGATGTTAGTGGATTGTGCGTGAACAGCGAGATTAGTCAATTAAAAAAACTCTTGTCGTTTCAACACTTTTACTTCTTACTTAATGGACATTTACAACTTATTTACACATGTGTTCTCTATTATTACTACCGTTAGACTCTCGTCGCAGATCGTTTAGGCCGCCCTGGTAGCCTCGGCCACCCCCTCTTATTCTAAAGCGCAAGGGTTCAGAAGAAGGTAGACGGCGCTTAAACATGCCGCCCCCCTTGAAACGACCATCATTGATAAACTATATTAAATTAACAATGACAGAAATAAACACAAATAACAATTTCAACAGGTAGATACAGTTCCTTCTACAAGTAAATCATAATGATTTATATAACATTGGATGTAAAGAAAATAAATGTTATTTCTCACAATTTCCTTCAAAAGGAAGTACGCAAACACGATTCACTGCACGTTTAAATTCGCCCGAATTTGTGCGCACTGTCACTGCCCGCACTAAACCATCAGCTCCGGGATGCAGTTCCTTGACTCGCCCAGCAACCCAGCGCATCGGGGGTAGATTTTCGTCCTTTAAAATGACCAGGCATCCTACTTGAATGATGTCCTTATCGGGAAATCTCCACTTGGTCCGGCTTTGCATTTGACTCAGGTATTCCAGTGACCATCTTTACCAAAAATGCTGCCGCGTGTATTGCAAATGTTCCCATCGAGTCAGCCTGTTAGTCGGGACGTCCATCAAATTTTCAGACGGTAACGCCGTCATCGCATCGCCGATTAAAAAATGGCCAGGGGTTAAAAAGGACATATCATTAGGATCGGGCGAAATAGGGGTCAAAGGACGGGAATTAAGTATTGCTTCAATTTGTGAAAAAATAGTATACAATTCTTCAAAATTTAATTTTAATTGACCCATTACTCGGCGTAAATGATGTTTTATGCTTTTTATTGAAGCCTCCCATAACCCTCCAAAATGAGGAGACCTAGCTGAATTGAAATGCCAGGTGATGCCATCATTGCAAAATTCACGCATTATTTGATTTTGATTTACCTCATTCGCAAAAAAATCGTATAACGTCTGCAATTCATTATTAGCACCAATAAAATTGGTTGCGTTGTCCGAATGGATATTTAAACATTTACCGCGACGCGATATAAATCGATGCATAGCAACCAAAAATGACTTCGTCGACAAATCGCTGACTAATTCAATATGTACGGCTTTAGTCGAAAAACAAACAAAGACAGCACCATACGCCTTAGTAGTTTTTATTTTACGAATTCCTTCCTTTATCCAGAAGGGGCCGCATAAATCTATGCCACAATTTAAAAATGGCCTCGCAATTGTCACTCTTAGAGTAGGTAAATCCCCCATCATTTGACTTTTGATTTTGGGCTTATTTTTGAAACAGATGATACATTTGTTAATAACTTTCTTTACGTTATTTTTTAATGACAACGGCCAATAACTTTGTCTAACAATGGCCATAGTGGTTTGTACACCCGCGTGCAAGTATTTTAAATGCGTTTCCCTTATTATCAAATTTGTTACAGGATGATTTCCGGGTAAGACAACTGGATGTTTATTATCAAAATCCACGGCTGATTTTGATAGTCGGCCACCTACTCTAATTAAGCCATTCTCAATGAAGGGATTTAGATTTTTCAACTTGGAGTTTTTATAAAGTTTGTCTTGTTTTAAATGAATATATTCTTCTGCAAAGACTTCACGTTGTACTAATTTTAATAACACATTGGTTGCCTCTTTAATTTCATTTACATTTAACTCTCTATACTGCCTGTTAATTTTATCTTTACAATTTTTATAAAATCTACGACAATATGCAACTACGCGAATCAATTTTTTCCATGAAGAATATTTAGAAAAAATACTAAAATCTCGGCTACCTGTCAATGCACAAATTGCGGTCGCTGACCTTTTCTCAGGCAAGTTCTGATAATCAATCATACATTGAATTTTTAAATCATCAGTGTCTTTATCTTCCATAAGCCAATGAGGATCAAACCACCATAATTTTGAGTTATTTAACATATTGTTTGTTACTCCGCGAGATACTAAATCGGCAGGGTTTTCTGATGTCTTCACATGTTTCCAAGAATTAATATAAGTTAATTCACGTATTTCGGCGACCCTGTTGGCCACAAACGTTTTCCATACAACTCCCGTAGACTTAATCCAACCCAAAACAATTGTAGAATCAGTATAAAAAACGGCTTTGTTAATTTTAATTCTAAAACTATGTTTAACCTTGTCGTATAATCTAGCTAACAGTAACGCCCCGCATAATTCCAACCTAGGCAAACTCACAAACTTGATCGGCGCAACTCTCGATTTTGCGCATAAAAGTTGAGAACTATATTTGCCGCTTGAATTATTTTGTACTCTTATATATAAGCAAGCACCATATGCACTCTCGCTTGCATCTGAAAATCCGTGTATTTCAACGTGATGTATAAATTCATCAATTATTATGGTACGATTAATTTTTAACCCTTGAATTGACTTGATCGTATTTTCAAATAATGTCCATTTTTCAGACATTGCGCAAGAAATTTCATCATCCCATCCTAATTTCTTTTTCCATAGCTCTTGCATTATTATTTTTCCTGTTAAAATTATAGGATTCACGAGTCCTAATGGATCAAATATTTGAGCAATGAAAGAAAGTATTTGACGTTTCGTTACTTTTAATTTAGTTCTTTCTGCCGGTATAGTGAATAACAGTGAATCTTCCGTTGAATCCCACAACAAACCCAAAGTTTTATTATTTTCGTGTTTATTTAAAAACACAGTATTCGAATTACTTCTTTCAAGATTTAATAAAAGTGCAGGATTATTAGAATTCCATTTGTTCAACTCAAAACCGCTCGCGCCTAACAAATTAATTATTTCATCCCTCACAGAAATAGCTTCTGCTTCATTGTTAAAACCGGTAAGCAAATCATCTACATAAAAGTCTTGTTTTATTCTATTGGCTGCAGTAGGAAACATATTTATATTTTCATTCGCTATTTCAGCTAAACAGCGTGTTTAGGCCGCCCTGGTAGCCTCGGCCACCCCCTCTTATTCTAAAGCGCAAGGGTTCAGAAGTAGGTAGACGGCGCTTAAACAGTTGTTTAAGAATTATTTTAATAATCTTACCAATAAAGGGTCTGAAGTTAACGGGATTATTTGCATCTTCTTTTTTAAATAACGGTATAACTTTAGATATTTTCAGTGAGGATGGAAAAGTACTTTCTCTCATACAATCATTTATTAAGTCCGTTAGAGGAACTAATATAATATTCAGAACAGTCAGAATTACTTTTTTATTGATATCATAAATATCTCAACTATTTTTATTCTTCAGTTTAGAAATAGTATCAGGGACCTTGATATAACTGACTTCTGAAAATTGGAAAGTGATATTATTATTCATACGTAAACATTCTACGATTATGATTTTTGTATGTTAACATATTGTTGTTGGATGAATTTAATGAAGTTAAGGAAGCAAGATAGTGATTAAAATTATTAGAATTAACGTTGAAGATGGCAAGGATGATTTATTTCTATTTTGATTCATTACTTATATAAGAATCGTTGCTGGAATACGTTTTTAATTTTATAGTTTGTTTATAGGTTATCTTGAATTCGTCTCGAATTTGTTTATTACAGTCCGACATGATTTTTGGTGTTTTGAATTTAATAAGTGTCTTTAGCTAATACGGGTACGTTGATTCTGAATGTGAATTTGGATTGAGCCCATCACGTGAAGATTTTTCACAAAATTAAAAACAAACCTTGTGAGATATTTTGTACTAGAACAAAGAAGTACCTTTATGATATTTTCTAAATTGCATTAAAATTATTTCTTTAAAATACTTGATACATCGATAGAAAATATTTTAGTATAATATTATGTTTATTTTATTTCAATGACAGTACTGTTCCATTTTCGCATCTGTCAAGGTCAACTTGATGGCATCGACAGTTGTTTATGAAATAGTTAGTTAGCATCAGTTGTTTGTAGCATCGAGTTGTGTTATAATGCGTCATAATGTCATCAAGAAAGTGCAAAAACAGTCCTGATATATTTTGTTACGTGTGTGGTGATTAAACGATAGCAAAGCATCAACGAAATATAACAGAATTTATCAAGAAAACTTATCACGCTTACTTCGGTGTAAAGCTCCGGACAAACCTTATTCTCCACACAAAGTGTGCTTTCAGTGTGTCGAATTACTGAGAAAATGGAAAAAAGGTACACGTAGCTTTTTACCCTTTAGCATTCGTATGGTACGGAGCGAACAAAAAAAAACATGGACACAACTGTTACTTTTGCTCCTGCGATGTCAAGGGTTTGAATTCGAAAAATAAACACACTATTCAGTATCCTGATTTACCGCCTCCTAAACGACCTGTACCTCATGGATCAGGAATTCCCATTCCTCCACCTCTTCTTCACACCATCCAACAGCAATCATCAGATGAAAGTTCAAACGAAAAAGCCGATGAAGACGAATTCAATATATCGAACTCGAATGTGTGTGCACGCGAGTAACAGTGGTCCGGTTTCAAAGCCCATAACTAATAAAATACACAACCGAATTTCGTCACAATTGGCAGGCATACTTATCATAACGTAAGTCACAAATAGCTTAACTTTCAAAGTTATACCGTCCACGGAAGGCATGTAAAAAGGACTTTTGCTGTCGTCGATTAACGGCATTCCCGATCTATGAATTTTATTAAATCGTTTTTGCGGACGCTGTTTTTCTGCGGCAAGGCCGTCTCGAGCGATTTACCGGCTTAAAGAAATAGCTAATAATAATAACGATTCTTCGGGTCAACACACTTTTATTTTCATTATCCGTGGTTCATTATAATTATTTTATGTTATAATTATTTTATACGTAATTTATCCATTCCTGCCCTATGTTTCTTTTATGTATGAACCGTGGTCTGATTTGTTGTGTAACTAGTTAGTCACTGTGAACGACCGTACAGTGTGAAGAGTGCCCCTGTGTTTATTTTCCTTATCCTTAATCATAATAAATCGCCCGCGTTCGCACTCAATATCTGGAATTTCCACAATTTGTCCTTTAGACATTGTCACAGTCTATTTTAATTTTATTTTAATTTAACGCCCCGAATTTCAAACAGCTCATTATGCCAAACAATTTTGATAATAGACCACAATCGTTATTTTGTGGTGGATGCAAAAAACCGGTGTCTAATCCTAACACGTGCTGCAAGTGCAATAAATCATTTCATCCCTCCTGTCTGATTAGACATGGTTGTGATCTACAAAGGTCTCCCAGCCCAACATGTAATAACCAAGCTGATTCACTTAAGGAACTCACAAATACTGTAAAATTATTACAACTATCCGTAAATAACTTAACCGATCAATTTGAAAAACATCGTGCTGACAATGCTGATCTCAGAAATTTAATTTCGGAAGTCATTGAATTACGAAACGAAAACGTGTGTCTGAAAGCTTCAATTATCGAGTTGGCGGAGAAAGTTGCTAGACTTGATAGCTCCACTTTATCAACTATTCCCGGCACTTCTATTCAACACGATTTGGTGAATGAACATCTTTACGAAGAAATGGAGGAGCGCAAGCGGCGCAGCCATAATGTTATGATGTTCAACGTCCCGGAATCAATCGACACAGAAACCAGCAATCGTATCAATGACGATAAGAATTTAGTTCTTGATGTTATCCACAAAGTTGGCTCTGGGTCTGTACCGCTCAAAGTGATCAGAATGGGTAAACGCTCTAAAAGACCACGACCGGTTAAAGTGATTTTCCCCGATAAACCTTCTGCGATTGACGTTTTGAAACGAAGTAAATCATGCAGTGTCAACGATATTAGGCTTAAATCGGACTTAACTCCCAACCAACTATTGTATCTCAATAATCTGAGGTCAGAGCTAAATGCAAGGATCAATAGAGGTGAAAATAATCTGACAATACAATACGTTGGCGGCACTCCCAAAATTGTGCCTATAAAAAATCAGCCTGCAAAAAACTAATTACAAATAAAGTTAACATTTACTTCCACAACGTCGGTGGCATTAAGTCAAAATTAACTGATATTTCATTAAACGTGGCTGCTAGTAATTACGATGTAGTCGTGCTTATTGAAACCTGGCTCTCGGACGACATCTGCGATGAGGAACTTAGCTGGAATGGTTATAGTGTGTTTCGCTGTGATCGATCTGCCGAATCGAGCGCTAAAACTCGCGGAGGTGGTGTCTTAATTGCGGTTAAAAATTATTTGTTACCGTCCTTGATTCAGATTACCTGTAAATCAGTAGAGCAGATTTATGTAAGTTTTACCATTGATAAAAAAGTGATAGTGATTGGTGCCCTTTACCTTCCTCCTCTTTCGTCTGTCGATTCTATGTTTTCTCACTGTGGCACGCTGGAAGAACTTTTTCTGACTAGATCAATTGATAAGCTCATTTTATGCGGCGACTATAACTTACCAGATGTAAATTGGAACAGTGACGGCACCATCAATTCGGCCTGCAATAAACTGGGGGAGGCGCTCTTGGAAGTCACATCATTTCTAAACCTTAATCAAGTCAACAAATTACCAAACGACAGAGGTGCACTACTAGACCTGATTTTTTGCGATAGTGAAAGTGATAGTGTATCAGTCACTAGAGCCGAGGATTTGTTATGCGCTAATTCCTATCATCATATTGGTTACCTTATCGAGCTGTCGTTTAATGAAGTATTTGGTGGTTGCTATGCTGAATTATATTTTCATGATTTCCATAAGGGAAACTACTCGGCAATCAACGACTATTTTGCGTCTATGGATTGGTGTGCGTTCTTCAATAGTTGCGATAATTTTGATGACACTGTTAATAATTTTTATGCAATCCTAAACATCGCCATCGACCAATACGTTCCAAAAATTAAAACCTCTAGAAATAAGTATCCCAGATGGTTCAATGGTGATTTGATCAATTTAATTTATGATAAACGAAAGGCTCACTCTAAATTTAAACAAAGTAATGAACATTGTGATTATTTAGTCTTCTCTAATTTAAGAGCTGAATGTAAACGGCTGAACCAAATACTGTACACGAACTACGTAGGTAAAATTGAAGCTAAAATCAACACGGATGCTAAACAATTCTGGAGATTTGTTAACGATAAGCGTAAAACGAGTGGTTTTCCTAATCACTTGTTTTTTAACGATTCAGTAAGTAACTCTGTCCAGGAAACCGTGAACCTCTTTGCGAACTATTTCGCAACCGTCTACTCTACTAGTTCTCCTCACTGCTCAACGGAGTTCAATAGTGTTAGATTGGTTAATCCTAATTATAAATTTTCCATCCCAACAATGTCGGTGTTCAACGCGATCAATGATCTAAAGATAACGTCATCTTGCGGCCCCGATAATATACCTAGTGTGTTCTTAAAAAAATGTATTTTCACTTTATCCAATCCTATTTCCTTCTTATTTAATCGTTCCCTTGAATTACAATACGTCCCTACATTATGGAAACGTAGTTTCATTCTTCCTATTTTTAAAGCTGCATTCAATCATGTATTCCCAAAATACTTGACAGTATACTGGCTAAGCAGCTGCAGTGGCTAGCAAAGGGGGTTATTATTGATCAGCAGCACGGCTTTCAACCTGGTAGATCCACCGTATCTAACCTTTTGGAGTTTCAGACAATTGCTATTGATACCCTTTCGAGTCAAGGTCAATTAGACGCGATCTATACAGACTTTTCAAAGGCGTTCGATAGGGTGGACCATACCATTCTAATTAAAAAACTGGAGGCTTTACATTTTAATGATAGTATCGTACAATGGATCAGAAGTTACTTGTCGGGTAGATCGCAATGCGTCAAAATTGATAATTGTATTTCTCATGATATCGATGTAACATCTAGTGTGCCGCAAGGCTCCCATATTGGTCCAATTCTTTTCAATTTCTTCATTAACGATATCTTTGCAGCAATACAGCATAGCCAGTTTTTATTGTACGCGGACGACTTGAAGATGTTTGCTACTATTAAAACCTTTTCCGATTGTCATAAGCTCCAAGAAGATTTGGACAGGGTGGGCTTATGGTGTGCCAAATCGAACCTGCACCTTAACATATCTAAATGCAAAGTTGTCTCGTTTTGTAAAGCTAGGAATACAATTACATACGATTACAAGTTAAACCTCATCGAACTGATCAGATTAAGCGAAATTAAAGATCTGGGAGTTGTTTTCGATACATCTCTCTCCTTTAAGAGTCACATTTTAACTATCACTCAAAACGCCTCTAAGTTATTAGGATTTATTAATAGAAACTCCAAAGAGTTGTCGTTATACTCATATAAAACACTTTACTGCTCTCTGGTTAGACCTAATTTAGAATACGCTTCTCAAATCTGGTGGCCTCACCAAAGTTATTTAATCAACAAAATTGAGTCGGTCGAAAGGCGCTTTTTAAGAACCTTAGCTTATAGATCTGGCCTGGTCAATCGTACCTCTCAAGATCTTGATGCTTTGAGATGCATCTTTAGTATGCGTTCCTTACACGTTAGAAGTTGTGTTACGGACATGTGTACTCTCTATAAAATTTTAACCAGTAGATTTGATTGCCCTTATCTTTTATCACAACTTAATTTATGGTTTCAGTCACATGGTGCTGTTACTAGACAGATGAAACTGTTCAGATTAAGCTTTCACAATTTAGTTTACGCCTACTCTAGCCCCCTTTCAAGATTCATGCGTGTAGCCAATAAATTACAAGGCTTTCGTGATTTTTCTCAGTTTAAAAAGCACCTACTGCGTATTAACCTCGATTGTGTTCTAGAGTAAGGGATATATCGCTCTATTGTATTACATCAATTTGTAGCGCTTTTGCGTCTTTTTAGTCATTCAACTATGTCAATCCTTTGTTCGTTATTTTATTTTTTAAATTTTTAATTGTGTTTTACTGTACATGTTTTATATATAAGGTAGTTTAAGTTAGTTAAGACTAGATTTAAGTTTTTTAGACCTATTTATAAATTGGAGATTGTCCGTTTCTGAATAAATAAATAAATAAATAAATAAATATAGACCAACCTCAACAGTTTATCCAAGCTGAACTAAATGACTTAGTGAGAGATTTGGGCCTATCGAAAGATGCTGCACAAATCTTAGGATCACGACTGAAAGACAAATATTTGTTGGCTCCAGGAACCACATTTTCTTGGTTTAGGCATCGTAAAAAATAGTTCGCGGAATATTACTCTGAAGTGGGTTCACTGGTGTATTGTAATAATATTCTTGAAGTAGTCATGAAACTGGGAGCTGACAATACGATTCCACATCATGGAGGTTATTTATTGATTCTTCTAACAGTAGTCGGAAGGATGTCTTGTTGAACAATGGTAATACTTATGCCTCGGTGCCTGTTGCTCACTCCGGGCATCTCAAAGAAACGTATGAGAATCTCGAGCATTGGCTAAATACAATAAAGTATAGCGAATATTGTTGGCAACTCTGTGGAGACCTAAAATAATATCCATGCTTTTGGGTCAGCAGTCTGTATTCACAAAATATTAATCTTTTATTGTGTGAGTGGGACAGTCGAGCACGAAATTTGCATTACGTTAAGAAAGAATGGCCATTCAGAGAAAGGCTTGTACAGGGACAAAAAAATGTGCTGCGTGATGCATTAGTTGACCCAAAATTAGTTCTTTTGCCTCCCCTTCACATAAAGTTAGGATTGATGAAGCAGTTTATCAAAGCTTTAAATAAACAAGGTGGCTGCTTTAAATACCTGTACGACAAATTTCCTGCACTTTTTGAAGCTAAACTTAAAGAAGGAATTTTTTTAGGCTCTGAAATTCGAACCTTAAAATCGGACAGATTCTTCCAGAATACAATCACCCAGGATGAATCTGAAGCATGGAGTTGTTTCATAGATGGTTTTTTTTGCAAACAACAATTTTTCAAACTACAAAGAAATTGGAGCCAACATGGTCGAAATTTATAAAAAACTGGGATGCAATATGAGCGTCAAACATCATTTTCTGTATTCCCACGCTGACTCTTTTCCCGATAATCTTGGAGCTGTCTGCAAGAAACAGGGAGAGAGGTTCCATCATGACATAATGGAGATGGGATATTAAAATGATGACTGATTACTGCTGGACATTGAAGAGGGACTCGCTCACAAAAATTCACAAGAGAAAACTACAAAACACGGTATTGAGGGAATAAGAGAACGATTTTGTTAAAAAAAAACAACGATTGTCTAACGTAGATAATACTGCATTGTTTTTAATGAACACTTCAATTTTGCAGTGTAATTTTCTATTAAAAATAGCTTCAATAAATATTTTGTCAATATTTTTGGCAGTTTCTATGAAAAAATGCCAAACACACTTTTCCTGAAAACCTGACGTGCTAAAAGAAAGCACAAATTTGTGATCAACACACCCCATTTACTATAGGACACCTATTAAACTTGAAATACTTTTTCATAAAAAAAGGTAGGCCTGTGTTATTAATAGCTGGATGCTTTTTATAACAATTGTTGAGAAAAATTAGATGTTCCCTCATAGTTTTAAATTTACTATCGAACCAATTAGGGGTGAATGTGCTATTATTCTTAAGAAACTTGGGTTTCAGGGTGGTTTGTTAACTTTTCAATAAATTTTGTTATTTATACAGGGTGCGGCAAAACAAACAGTGCAGTTTTGAAGGGCTATTAAAAAAAACAGCGCAATTTAAAGAAATGGGGTTTATTTTATCTTAATGGGTACATCATGCCGTTTTATGTATTAAGTCCTGAAGATGACATTAGAAAGATGATGACCCCCAGCAGCGATACATTGATGAAGGCGATTTCTGAAATTTTCGGCCGGATTTTGGCACATCTCGATGGGTGTAGCCGCGATTTCCTCCCGAATTCGATCCCTGAGTTCTTCCAAGGTGCAAGGTCGATGCCTAAAAACCTTTTCCTTCAGGTAGCCCCACAGGAAGAAGTCGCAAATGCTCAGATCAGGGGAGCATGCGGGCCGCTCCACATCACCTCTCAGAGAAACAAGGCGCCCAGGGAAAACCTGTCGCAGTTTCGTCATTGAAACTCGAGCAGTATGGGCCGTAGCCCCGTCCTGCTGAAACTAGATGTCTCCCAGATCTGCTTCTTCCGTCAGTTCTTCCAAACGAGGTAAAAAAAGAAATCCAACATCTCTTTAAAAAAAATAAGGCCCAATCACCCCAAATTTGGAAATTGCACACCACACGGTGACTTTTGGGGGAATGAAGTGGTCTCTCGTAAAGTTGCCTTGGGCTATTTACAGCCCAGTATCGAAAATTTTGTTTATTCACCCCTCCACAGAGATGGAAGTGGGCCTCGTCACTACTGAAAAAAGTTGACCTCGCATGGATCCGGTTCAACATTTCTTGGGAGCGTTCTCCAGACCAAACCATGGTAACGTCTAAAAACGGCACGACCACCCCGACACAATGAGATCCCTCCCAGGTAGGTACCCCCACCACACGGGATGTACTCGGCGTTCCAAACTGCACTGTCTGTTTTGCCGCACCCTGTATTTAATTCATGGATCATAGAATCCCAAGTCTGGGCAGATATATTATAAAATTTAAATAAACCATATGCTGTTATAGACCTATATTGAACTATGCCATTACAACTGGGCGAATTTTTAAATTTAATTTCCACAGCAATTGTAATCTGAAAGAACAGGGTCAAACACTGAGTGTTCGCAGAGAGAAGGTCTTTTAAACCATTGCATATATATATATATATATACATCTGCAAAGTTTAAATGAAATAAATTCTTACTGTCGAAATTAATATTGAAATCGCCAGTTATAACCATTTTTTGATTATTAGACGCAAATAGTTTTTCCATTGTGGATAAAACGTTATTGAAATTAGCAGTCGGTGCTCTGTAAACTGTAATGATAACAATATTGGAATCTAAGGTTTGAATTGCCGATATTTCAAAATCATTTTCAACCGAAAGTTTGACTATATCTTCCCTTTCTAAACAGGAAATAGAATTGAGGGCATAAATAGCTGTTCCTCCATGTAACATATTAGATCTACAAAGAAATGAAACACATTTAAAATTTGTGATATGCTATTCAATGCAAATAATAAAGTCAAACAAAAAAAGGTTTTTTGGCAAGAAATTGTAACTGGGGATGATAAATAGATTTTCTACGATAAACCTACCCAAAAAAACTGGTCAATACTCGATCAATCGTCACTTGTTAACTAAGTTATTGATTTATTGTAATGATAATGTTACAATCGTAAAAAAGTATTTATAAAAGCGCTAAATTGGGTTATTTAACCCTACCCACCGTATTTGATGGACCTTGCTGCTTCTGATTGTTGATTTTTTCGACAGATGCAGCACTTTTTTTCGAAATCGAATTCGAGGTGTGAATAAAAGTTCTAAAATAAATGCATTTTGTGAACCAACAAAAAAAAACGTACCGAACAGATTTGTGTTCTCAATACCATGACCTTATTCTAATTTTTGTTTTTGTTATATTCTTCGTATGAGTTATAACTGTAGTCTTGTTTTAATTTTTAACTGTTTCTGTTAATTCCTTTACCTTCTCCTTTCTACGTCGTAAATAGCAATTTCCAATTACTTTTTTCTCTTTTATAAGCGTTCTATATATTTCTTTTTCAGCCGATAGCTTACTAGATATCTTTTTTCTTGTTCTTTATTATCTCATTTAAATATATTATTATCTATTATAATTATAAAATAATTTGCGTTTTTATGAAAAGTTTTTGAAATATAATATTATCAGCTCAATAAAATAATATATATCGATAGTAAAAAGCTTCTTATGTTGTTATCTTAAAACTAAATTAAAATTAATAATATTTTATGTTTTTTTACAACAAATATTTTTAAATAATGAAATAAAATCTGTTTAACCGATCCTAATGCTTTTCATAACAAAAATTAATTGTAGTTAAGTTTAAAATTGCCTCAAACTGTCTCATAGTTGGTGTAGTAGTTACTGCTTCAACTTATTGTTACACATATATTATGTATTAAAAAACTATTAAAATGAATTATGCAAAATTATAATTTTGTTTTTTATTTGATTATAATGCACAAGATCATTTTTACTCTATAATTCATAAAAGCAATTCACTGATAAAAAGCGATCCTAGACATAAACTCTAGCAAAAGCACACCGTAAGAGGTAACTTTATGTTCGTTTTATTTAGGTTCTGTCCTTTTATTTATTTATTTTTTCCCTCAAAAATATTTATAAAGGGAGATAAAATATAAATAAAAATAATAAATTTTTCATTATTACTTCTAATTAATTGCGTAAATAACAAGTGTACCATTAACTAAATATTTAACGATAACCGGCCGGGAGTGAAATCTACCTACATAAATTAGACTTTTTTTTGTGGTGTGTGATGTATAAATGATTGGTCGCATTAGGGTGGGAGCGATCTGCATGAGAGGGTAGCCCCCCGGTGTGCCCCGCGGGCGTTCGGTCAACGCAGCGGACTACCAAGTGTATTCCCGCATTCCGCCACAAAATTATATCGCAATTATGTCCTGATTAATATCGTCCATTTGTACATAGCAGATGACTAATAGAATGGCAACAACCGTAACAGGTCAACTCTTTTGTGTGCCGAGTGCAGCCTTCGACAGTTCAAGATCGAAAAATATCGCTTTCCGATGGCCAATTAATTAGTCTTGGATTTATCGCTGCACATTGTAATGCTTTATAATGGTAAATGTAGCTGAAATAATTATAATTTATCATCGTTACACCGCCGTTTGAACAATTACACTGTTCCTACTTCCTTCTTTCGTAGAAATATGAGTTATCTTCCGTTAATGTCAATAAGATTAACATATATTTTTATACCTATATTCAGATTAAAATTTACAATCTCTATATGATTTATATACCTTACAAACCACTTAAAATAATAAAAACAAAAATTACTTTTAAAATATTTGTTCAATTTTCAAGTTAACAAGTAGATTGTTAATAATATAAAATAATTATATAATGCTAAAAGCAAATATACTTATATGTTTGAAAATAAAATAGATAGTTGCCCTTACATTATTAACACACTTACAATCTAATCTGATCGTGGACACGTTTACATTGTGACACATCTTGATTTTGCAGTAAACGACTGCAGAATTAAATATTTACAGCGTTAATTAAATATTTAATTGTGGTAGCAAATACGGTGAAAACTAAGAAGGCGATTCTACAAATATAATCATATAACAAAGTTATTGCATTCAATTTCATTTAAAAATATCTAATAAATCTCAAGCTAATAAAGGTGTAAACATGTTTACGAAATCATCAACAATTCGGCCCTCGTAAAGCCTCACCTACACCACAAATAACAGCAATTGTCTTTTAATTCATTATTGTCTACGGGAAAGTTAACTAATCAAGACAGAAAAAAAAACCAATGCGTCCAACCCATTCTGCCAAGTACAATTAATTCCTCGTTTGTACAGCCCGCGATGAAAGTTTATTGGAGAACAATTAACTTTAATTACGCAAGCTTCTTTCCGAATAATTCCGACTAACCAAAAAAAAAACCTTATAATTACTCAAATGCACATCAAGGCCTGCCCTACGGCCCCACTACACCTTGAATTATGTGTAACGATCATTTGTCGAAATCATTTAAATTCCTAGCACTTAACCGTTAACTACTGAAATTATTTAGGTAGGTAATGATCCGTAAAATAATTACGTTACATAATTGTACACTCGGGTTTGATTAATAAAATTGATTAATGGCGCTAAATGCGGTGCTTTATAAATAAATATTAACAATGAAGTGCAACTGCCTGCAGTTACTTACTTATTGGGTGGTCCAAATAATGGCTTATTTTAAATTTCACTAAATGCCAATTAATGTCTTTATTATATTCGTGTTCAGCTTTAAGGTATATTTAATGAATAATTATTAAAAAATATTACAGAAGGCTAAATGTTGGTATACAATAAAGAATAAGTAAATGAATTTAATACTTTGGGTACTATATCCTAACAAATCTTAATGAACTTATTGAAATAATTGCTATCTGCAAGTCTTTTAAAATAAAGCTAGTTTGAAGTGTGTTCATTCGGAAATATTTATTTTTCTTATTGGCAAAAATATATTTATGGACTATTAATTTACATTGCTTTACAAATTAGATATAGAAGTGTTTAAAACATTCTGGATACAGATGCGCATTATATTTTACACAAGTAAACTGCATTAATTAATCTGAATATAATAGGTGGGGCAAAAGTCCCGCTACCATTTTGATTGCGCGCCATTTTGGTTCTGTGACGTTTAGCTAAGTTTCGCTTTAACCATTGGATTGTGTAGACGTCCAAATTTTATTATGGATAAATATACGCCACAAAAACGAGCAGAAATAGTGACAATATTTATTGAAAATAATCGTTATTATTATTGCCACTCAGCGGAAATTGCGTCAAAAATATCCTTATCGTTCAGTGCCTCACAAAACCACAATTTATTGTTTACATGCGAATTTTCGACAGTACGTAACGACAGCAGACAGGCCTCGTTCTGGAAGACAACGGACGTCTCGCAATGCTGAAAATGTGAGAAACATCAATTCGGAGACGTGGTTACCAGTTACACATTTCTGCACGCAGTTTGAGGCGAATTTTGAAGACTGATTTGACAATGTTCCCGTACAAAATTCAATTAGCCCAAAAATTGCTACCGAGAGATCATGATCAACGAGTTGAATACAGTACTGCAATCCTAAGGCTGTCTGTTGAAATTGAAGATATTTCGTCTAAATTGATAATGAGCGATGAAGCCCATTTTCTTCTCAGTGGCCACGTCAATAAACAGAACAGTCGGTTTTGGGGGACACACAAACCTCAATTAATTCATGAAACATCATTGCATCCACTAAACACAACTGTATGGTGTGGTATTCATGCTGGAAACATCATTGGTACCTATTTTTTTTTTTAAAATGACCAAGGTGTTGGAGTTACTGTTTATGCTGAACGGTACCAAGACATGATTGGAAATTTTCTTTTGCCTGAAATAGAAGAGCAAGGACTAGAGGACATGCGGTTTCAGCAAGATGGGGCCACAGCACACGCAGCTCGTTCAACAATTCAATTATTGAATGACGTTTTTTCACAAAGACTAATTTCACGAGGTGGCGATTTAGTATGGCCAGCCAGATCTCCGAATTTAACAGCAGCAGACTTTTTCTTATGGGGTTTTTTAAATTCAAAAGTTTATGTGAATAAGCCCCAAACCATTTAACATCTTAATGACAATATCCGTTAGGAAATTGAAGAAATTCACAACGATATGTTGAAGGATGTCATGAAAAATGCCTTAAAAAGATCCGAAAGTTGCATAGCGAATCGCGGTCACCATTTAACCGAAATAATTTTTCAATCATAACGAAAATAAAAAATATATAAAGATCAAACTTTTTATGAAAACCAAACATTCCATCTTTTCTTTGAGCAAAGTTATAGGCAATCAAAATGGTAGCGGGACTTTTGCCCCACCTTGTATAAGCCAAAGGATATATCTTCCAACTAATTACCATATTGCTATTTAGATAATTAGTAAATAGTAGCCATCACTATTTCTTATCGTTAAACGGGATATGTTAATTAACTTTATTATTGTGAAGATCTACACTTTCCTAATTTTATTGTAATGGGCAAAAAATTGGTTGTGAAATAAATGCTTTTCCAAAAAAACAGCGGTACCTACGTTAATAATTAAAAATTGATATGAAAGATTGGGTCATCTGCCCTTATTTTCAAAATCAGTGAAAAACAGTACTACAAAATGGTCCAGTAACACTAAAGAAAGAGCTTCAGCAATGAAATAAAACAATTAAAATGAAGTAAAATATTTTGATCCGATTAATTCTAGCTAATCTAATAAATCGTATATAAACGAAATGCACTGATTTATGTTAAAATTATTCAATGGCGTATAAGAAACAGGCAACGTTTCCAAAGAAAAATGAGGCCAAGATATGTTAAGATAATAAAATTATTGACCTAATTAGCCACACTATAAAAATCTTTCCAAATATAATACAGAATTGCAGTTGCAGGAAACTTATGACGCCCAGGTAGGTTTTAAGAAAGTTATAGGAGCCAAGAAGCAGACACTAGTTGATTTACATATATTAAATATAAATATTTAGATATAAACTATGATATACTAGGGATGGTCAAGTGAAAAAGTACGAAAGTGTGTGGGTATATTTGAATTCTTTATTCAAAGTATTAACCATAGGTCTGAGTTCCCAGAACTCCTATGGCCTTGACGAGACTCAGCATCCTTGAATTCGCCAGCTGTAGTTTCAGGTGTTTTGTTTTTCAGGGGACACATGGACATCGCATAACTATAGAAAAGTGTAGACAATTTTTACAATAGGTTGCATTATCAGAAGGTATGCGCGCAGTGTGTTCCGGCGCAGCTCCCGACGAAAAAAAAGGAACTTCGTATGACAAAGATCCCACTTTCCTGGAGCGGACCGTCAGAGGTGATGAGAGCTGGTGCCTCTACAAGTCTATTACAAGCCAAAGATAAAGTGGAACAGCATGCAGTGGAGACATGCATTGCTATCTTCCCCTAAAAAGTTCAAAGCTGTGGCGTCTACGGGCAAGGTGTTGCTCTGTGTCGTTTTTTAAATCCAAGGACCATTACTTGCAGAATTTCTCGAGCAACGAAGAACAATTAACTCCGCTGTGTACTATAAAACACTCCCAATACTACGTAAAAGAACAAGACTGGGGTTGCTCACAGCGCGTGTGGTTCTGCTCCATGATAACGCGCGTTCATACATCTACAGTCAAATAAGCAGTACTGACTAAATAGGAGGATCTTTAGCAACCACTTCATAGCCCAGACACATCACTCTGCAATTTTTATGTGGTTGATTCCCTGAAAAACATCGAAAAGAGCAGCGTCAAACTCAGGGACGTTGTGACTGGGTTTTGCCATGGCTACATCAGTTCTAAGAATACGAAATCCGTCAATTATTCAATGGAGGAGTTGTGCTCAGGAAGTATATTTTGAATAAAGTATTCATTTATATCCCCAGTGTCGTTTCGTACTTTATTTTTGAAAACCAAAAATATATATGAAATAAAAATATAATACCAGCATAGATATAAGAATAATTTCTAATTTCTACTAGTATCAAATACACAGAAGATAATGTGGAAATAGAAGTAAGTATAGAAATTGAGATATGTTGGAGAAACTTGGATCAGTTATGCTATTTAAGGTGTACAGTAAAAGCATGTTTAAAGATGCATTATGAGAGAAGAAAAAGGGTATCATTATAAATGGCAAAACCATTAACAAGATATACATTATGCAGATGATCTCCAACATCTACTTGAAATCACAAATTGTTAAACTATTACATTTTTAACAACTATAAAATTCAGAATTGAATTGAAACATCATTGTTTTATAACTTTCTGTTAAAAATAGTTCCAGATTTGTTATAGGTGTAACTGAACAATAACACAGGCCTACATTTTCTTTCATGAAAAAGTGTTTCAAGTTTAATAGGTGTCCTTTAGTAAATGGGGTGTGCTAATCGCGAATCTGTGCTTAGTTTTTTTTTCAGCACGACAGGTTTTCAAAAATATTCAGAAAATATTTATTGAAACTATATTTAATAGAAAATTGCACTGCAAAATTGAGTTGTTTATTAAAAAACAATGCAGTACAATTTACGTTAAACAATCGTTGTTTTTTTGAATGAAATCGTTCTCTTTTTCCCTTAAAACTGCGTTTTGTAGTTTTCTTTTTTTGATTTTTGTGAGCGAGTCCCTCGTCAAGGTCCAGCAGTAATCAGCCATGATCTAATATCCTCCCTTAGTAACGTCTCTCCATCTATTTTATGTCTTGATGAAACCTCTCTCCCTGTTCCTCGCTGACAGCTCTACGATTTTCGGGAAAAGAATCAACGTGGGAATTTAGAAAATGAAGTTTGACGCTCATATTGCATCCCAGTTTTTTTATAATTTTCGACCATGTTGGCTACAGTTTCTTTATAGTTTAGAGACTTGTTGTTTCCAAGGAAACCGTCTATGACTTCTACGAAAGAACTTCATCTTTCAGATTCATTCTGGGTCATTGAATTCTGGAACAATATGTCCGATGTTAAGATTCGAATTTCAGGGTCTACAAAAATTCCTTCTTTAAGTTTAGCTTCAGAAAGTGCAGCAAATTTATCGCACAGGTATTTAAATCAGTCATCTTGTATATTTAAAGCATTGACAAACTGCTACGTTAATCCTAACTTTATGTGAAGGGGAGGCAAAAGAACTAATTTTGGGTCAACTAATGCATCACGCAGCACATTTTTATCCCGGTACAAGTATTTCTCTGAGTGGCCATTCTTTCTTAACGTAATGTAAATTTCGTGCTCGACTATCTTAGTCGCACAAAAACCATGGATACATTGTGAATCCAGATTGCTGACCCAAAAGCATGGATATTATTTTGAGGTCTCCACAGAGTTACCAACAATATTTGCTATACTTTATTGTATTTAGCAACAGCTCAAGATTCTCATACGTTTTTTGAGATACGCGGAGTGAGCAACAGGCACCGAGGCATAAGTATTACCATTGTGCAACAAGACAGCCTTCAGACTTCTCTTAGAAGAATCAATAAATAATTCCATGATGTGGAATCGTAATTGTCAGCTCTCAGTTTGATGACTACTTCAGGAATATTATTAAAATACACCAGTGAACCCTCTTGAGAGAAATATTCCGCGAACTATTTTTCACGATGCCTATACCATAAAAATGTGGTTCCTGACGCTAACAGATTTTTCTCTTTTAGTCGTGATTCTAAGATTTCTGTAGCATCCTTCGATAGGCCCAAGTCTCTCACTAAGTCATTTAGTTCAGCTTGGATAAACTATTGAGGTTGGTCTATATCAGGATTGAATTCGTCTTCATCGGTTTTTTCATTTGAACTTTCATCTGATGATTGCTGTTGGATGGTGTGAAGAAAAGGTGGAGGAATGGGAATTACTGGTCCTTGAGGTATAGGTCGTTTAGCAGACGGTAAATCAGGATACTGAATAGTATGTTTATTTTTCCAATTGAAACCCTTGACATCGCAGGAGCAAAAGTAACAGTCGTCTCCATGTTTTTTTTGTTCCCTCCATACCAAAGAATGCGAAAGAGTAAAGAGCTACGTGTACCTTTTGTCCATTTTCTCAGTAGCTCGACACTTTGAAAGCACACTTTGTGTAGAGGCCAAGGTTTATCCTGATCAAGTTTTACACCCAAGTAAGCGTGATAAGCTTTCTTGATAAATTCTGTTATGTTTCGTTGATGCTTTGCTATCGTTAAATCACCATACACGTAACAAAATATATCAGGACTGTTTTTGCACTTTCTTGATAACATAATGACGCACTAAACACTTAGAAAACAAAACACAACTCGATGTTACAAAAAACTGTCGCTAACTAAATATTTCGAAAACAACTGCCGATACCATCATGTTGACCTTGACAGATGCGAAAATGAAACAGTGTTGTCATTGAAATGAAATAAACATAACATTTTACTAAAATATTTTCTATCGATGTATCAAGTATTTTAAAGAAATAATTTTAATGCAATTTAGAAAATATCAAAAAGGTATTTCTTTACTCTAATACAAAATATCTCACAAGGTTTTTTTAGTTTTATGAAGAATCTTGACGTGATGGGCTTAAACCAAATTCACATTCAGAATCAACTTATCCGTATTAGCTAAGGGCATATCAAATTTAAAACACAAAAATCATGTCGGCCTGTGTAAACAATAATGTAACCCATCGAGAAAGTAATTTTATATTTAGATATTTAATTTAGAAAACAAGTGCTAAATAAACTGGAATTGTATTGAAATTCTTGTGCTCGTCTCCACAACTTAATCGCATAACAGCAACATTAATAACATAAGAATGCGAAAAAAAAACTTTTAAAAAAGATTGCAAGTGATTTATTTTATTGTAAATCAAACAATTGAACTAAAGTGGCATTTCAACTTTCTTTTAAATATTGTAGTTATGAAAATAAGTATCTAATGCTACTATATTTGATTCACTTCTCACCTACCCATCCTGACTTACAAAGATACTTTTGTTCCATTCAATATCTGTCGAGGTATTAGAGAGAGAAGTAGTTGTTTCAATACGTGATTTGTTTTGTAGTCTTTGTAAGACTCATTGTTGTAGATTTACGAAATATTTCTTGTTTTTCTAATTACATATTACTAGAAAGTGGTTGTTGAGAGTTATATTCGTCGGAACCCTTGTTATATATTTAATTTACTTAAGAGCAATATATATTTTAGAAGACATTCTTAATACAAATAAAAACATTTACTAAAATACGTTCCTTACTCCCGAACGTGATTATTTCTGTAGAATTCAATAATCCGTCTCAGGTATTAAATCGGATTAATTAATATTAATTTATTCTAAGCTCTACGTTTTTACTACTGATAATTTTTTTTCTAAGCTAATTATGTATTTATTTAATTTATTATTAGTATCAAAGTATACATGTACATATTGATATTGTATTATAGGGTAACACAGGTAAAGTAAATGGGTGTTATCCTAGATCCTAAAGAGAACTGAAGTAATCATCTTCATACCAAGGCACAGCGTTCTGGCAGTGTCGGCGAGTTGTTGGGAGATCATAGGAACTATCACCCGGAATAGTATACTGCCGTTGTAAGACCGGCCCTAACATATATAGCAGTCGTATGGTGGCCTAGGGTTAAACTCAAAACTTCAACAAGTAGGCTATAGCATATTTAATGTCATGTATGGGAATTGTTAACGCCATGCGCACCACACCGACGATAGCACTGGAGGCGTTATTGTATCTTCCTCGCCTATATTTACACATACAGGAAGTGGCGTAGGTACGGCCCTAAGGGCAATCCTTGGAAACGACTCAAAGGGACGCTCTTCTAGGAAAGTATCAGGACCGTGCTACTACGGCCTATCATTTCGAAATACTATGAAGCTTCTAAAGCTACAAGAAGAAAACAATAAAGGAACAGATGCAGACATATATGTGCCGAACTGAATCTGGAACTAAATATACCCCTCGAGGAACACTCTACAATCGTTCAGGAATACTTGGTTGGTTCCAAAAAATAACTGGACTAGGGATAAAAATAGAAAACTTCTGCATCCACACTGACCGTAAAATCAGCCTTAACACATCAGAATGTCTCATCAAAATAAGGCAATTTAATGTTTAATTTATGGCACTGAAGACGGCAGCTACAGACAAAAAATTCTCTATTCTGGATCAAGGTACACTAAAACAGGAGAGGGAACGATAAGGCGAATGCTCTAGCAAAAGAGGGAGCACCTTTAAAAACTGACAGGAGGCCTGTGCCCATATCCAAAAACAATATCTCAAACATATTCCAAGACATGACTCTAGCAGCGCACAAAGCAAGGTGGAAGATTGTCTCCACTTGTGCTCATTGCGGAAACACAATACGAACAACCAATGCAAAATCCTCAACTTGCATATTGTGTGACTTTTTCGGCATACCTTTTATCGTATCCATATGCATTACAGGAGTAATTTCATATATAGTTGAGTTATTTCTTAACTTAACGTTATTTTGCTAAAAATATTGATGTATAATGTTAGATAATTATTTTTTTAATGCCAACTATAATTTCAATTTGATCAAACCATTGTTTCAAAGCTTTCATAATCTCTTGAATCTTTGCATCTCATGAGTTTTCTATTTCATTAGTAAAGGTTATTATTTTATTTTTAGTTGATATATTGAAAATATTGTTTATGTAGGACATTGACTAACAAGAGCCTAATATCGGTGCCTTGAGGAAAAGCACAGCCAATATTTTTATATCATTTATTTCTATACACTGGATAAGTCTAGCAGCTTTTAAGCAAGTTTAAGGGGTTTATCTTCAAGATCCTAAAAAGCATTCTATGATCAATGCTATCAAATGCTTTTGCTTGGTTTAGAAACACACACACACAAAGAACGATTTTGCGATTGAGAGAATTATAGTTACTATTTGAAATATTTAGTATAATATCTTGAGTAGACTTTCCTTTCTAGAACCTGAATTGCCATTCGGATATAATATTATATTTTGTAAAATAGCTAGTCAATCTAGATATAATACTTTTTTTGTAACCCTGTCTCTCCTACACCATGAGCTGGCCATATGGACTTGTTTCCGAAGCCAATTTTTTTTATATTAACTATATTTGAGAAAAAATTGGACTGTAATTTATATTTCCTTGTAAAAACCAAACTCAAAGCTCCAACAATGCTTAAACATTAACACTAACAATATTAAACAATGTCAATAATCTTTGCACAATGTACCAAATCTTCTGCCGCCGCTAGACCATCATCCTGATGTTTCACATTGTCCGCGTATGCGCAGTAAATAAAGTACAGACCATTGTCCGATTCTTGATTGTCGCTACAGAGAAGCTGGTCTCGTTCTTAACTCTCTAATGCTGAATGAATGTTAACCCAGAGAAATGGTTTTTTATGTAAGGAGGGGGAATCCAACATGGGCACCCTTTTAGATGGGTAGTGTCGGACTCTTACAGACAAAGACCTCTCCTGCGATCAGTCATTGAGTGACTAGTTAAATACCATATAATTTTTCTAGTCAGGAACTTCAGCGAAAGAAATCGCAATGAGAAATCTGAAACCATCCTTTTAGTATGAAGCCCTTAGAATTGTGAGTGGAGCCACTGAGGTGGCGGCGGGGATTTAACATGTAATAATCCACTTAGATGCAATAAAAACGGCCCAAATCGGATGAAATCAGTTGTTGTGATTTACGTCGTGAAATGAACCAAGTTGATATCCCAAACAAAGACTAAGGCCCCAACAATGCTTAAACATTAAACTATGCTCATAGTCTTAAAAATACAATGAGAACGACACAGCTTATTTGGTGTCATTTTCGCCGCAGAATGAACCCCAGCCGAACTTAAAGCCCCAATAAATTTCAAACATTAAACAATGTCAATATCTTTGCACAATGTGCAAAATCCTTTTCCGCCGCCACCACGAGACCTTCATCCCGATTCCTTGCGTTGCCCGCGAATGCGCCATAAATAATGTTGGAGTTGTTGGAATCCGTTGCCCGATTCTTGATTGTCACTGCGGAGCAGCAAGTTCACCTTGCTCGGTGGCTCGCCCTCCAATAATGAATGTCAAATTGTTTGAAAACAGAATTTTAGTATCAGTCAAGTTATTACCATAGCAGCATTGTGGGCTCTTCTCTTACTCATCTTATTATCAATCTGTATCACAAACGAGATCAAAATCTTTTTAGTAAGCAGAATTATTCGGTTTAAAAATCATTGGGCCGGACTACACATCGTCAATTTTTACAAATTAATGCACCCGCTAAAAAGATTTGATCAACGTTTTGAAATGTTGTACTTATAACCTATACGCAGGTGATACCCAACTGTTATACTCTTTTATCTTAATTATCACTAATCTCACAAAACATTCTTTAACAAAATAACAGTAATTATCATATTAATATCGTCGTCACCAAAGTAATAAAGAAATCATAGTCAAAATATTGGCCTTCTTGAATAGTCATTTTTATGAAGTTGTTGTACATACTAAATAAATAAAATACATAAATAAATTTTTATGATTTTTTGATAGTTAACTGAGACCTCAGTTAATTGTGAACTGTGATTTTACTCCTGTGGTTCTTTTTGTTATTGATAAAGAGACTGTAATTAGAATTTTTTAGTAGGAGGAATTGTTCCATCACACTAAAATTATTTTTAGATTAATTAATGATTATTGAAATTAACTGTGAGAGATTGTGAAATTTTGTGATTATTAATATCAAATGCTTTTTTTCTGAGTTTAAAACTTTATATGTTTAAATTTTTTAACTCAGAAAAAACATATAACTTAATTGGGGACATTATGGCTGTTTTTGCTATAGATGTAGTAGAACAAGATTTAGTGTTTACACATATTGGAACAACTTTATATTGTTAACATTAGGAATTGAATCGGATGTCTTGGAATGTGAATCTGTACTTCTTCATTAACTTGTTTTATAATGTTGAAATTTTACGTCACTGACAAAAAGCTAAATCTACTCGAAGTTATGGATATTTTCAAAAGAAATATTAACTCCCAGGTTAATATACAAAAATCTATAAACCCCTAACAACCTGCCAATATTTACCCGACTGCCCATTTACACCTGTATAAAAGTAAATAGTTTAATAATTTGTTTCACATCATAGTAACCTCACTAACATTACGAATTTATTGTATCAACATTACCCTAGGATGACAAATTTTTTTAGATATATCGGCGACACTCAAAAATGTTAAAAAAATCAATTGATTTATTGATTAATAAATAATTAATTAAATTATTGACATATTATGGATGTTTCATGTTACTAAGTTGTAATCAATGTTAGTCATTATTTGAACTGTTATGATAATATAAATCATAAAAAGAAATTTATGAATGGAGCTTTCGTAATGAGCTTTCTACGGAACAATTTGATTATTAGCATTAGACTATGTGAGGTTGTGCACACCCACCCACCCATCTGGTAAAACGCTAATGAACAGTTATTTATTTATGGGCGAATCAATTTGTTACGAGCCCGCGCCCGTGTAGGTTTCTCGAAACAATGAGCTTTCAATTCATAATGAATTTTAGATTAAACAATGCGCCGCATTAACATATCGAAACCAGAATATCTCCGATTGATATATTAATCGTGCCTAACATAATTCCTAGCAATGTTCCATGTGCAGCCCGACGCGACGCCCCCGATTATTCTTGTTAACTAACGATATCGATAAACTGCAAACACGTGGGTCACTTGACTGCCAACAAATTTCCCCATGTGATTTATGGCACGCGCGCAGATTTTTAACAGCCAATTGAGAATTGCGACGGCAATTAAGCCCCGGCGGAATTTATAATTGAAATTTCGACATCCGAATCAAAATCTGTGGCAATGTTCCCCTTTAAGCGGACATGCTCAGGCGTGTTTGTTGCATTGTGTTATTGTGTTCTTGGTGGAGGCGACTACTGTTTCTGTTTCTCTTTCGACGCCCGCGGGACTTTAACTACTGTGCGAAAGTGTAACAGCCCAAATCCGGCACGGCTGCGATCGACATTTATCTAACACAATTTGTTACATTATTACCGCTAATAACATACGGGGCAGATTGATTGCGTCGATAGTTTTTAGTGGCCACTTTTCTAAGCAAATAATTACAGTGGAAAGTAATTATTATTGAAACTAACACCTTTGCATTTTATAATGACCTTTAATGACACGCGTTTTCGTTTCTAGATATGATTTGATTATACTGTTCGGCATATACAGTTGTCGCTTACAAAACATACTTAATGTTCGCTTCATTAACACCATCATAGATTTGAAGTGTTAATGTGTCATTTGAACAACAACATAAATTATAAGCTGTAATGCATAAATTATACGCAGGTTCGGTATTAAAAAATTATTTAGATATTATCTGTTCTCCTATTAATAAACCAGCGATTTCTAATTAATTAATTAACTTATTTATTTATTTAAAAATGGTGATTTCACTTCAAAAATTAGTTCATGAAATTCATAATTAAAAAGTAAATCCGTAGTTATAAATAAAAAATGCATAATTAAAGTTTCTATGAATGAAAATCTTTATTTTATTAAATTTAAACAAAACATTTCTTAAGTTTTACATTTTCTACAAAAAACTACAGGGACGTAGCCATGAAATTAAATAAATTTGTTTATTTAATAAAAAAAAAACTAGCTAAAGCAAAACAGTTTATGAAAAGGCAGAAGATTACACTTTTTGTAATTTTGTAAATTTTGTTGTGAAAATTGTCATTATCATTTTTAGATAATAGAAATTTGTATAAGACAAAGAAATCCTCAAAATTTAAATGGTTTTAAAGATTTTATTAAAGATAGGGAAAGTATATACTTTCATTACGGAAAAGAAATGATGATAAAGTGTAATTTAATAAAAGTCAGAGAAAAGTAAATATCGAATATTTATAGAGATAAAAAGAGAAAGTAGTAATGATTTGTAATATTTGTCATTTTTAAGAAAGGAGAACAAAGATTAATAAATAAATAAATAAATAAAGTTTTTAGATAAAGAAAGAATATACTATGGTTTTTGGAACAAAGAAGAATTTAAGACGCGGACTGTAAAGCAGAAGCAGGAAAACAAGACGTTGTATATGGGCACGAATAAATTAAAGAATATAATTACTGAAATCATAACAGAAATAAAACAGAACGCATAGGAACAGAAAAATTAATTGATATAAATAACAATGGAAATGAAAACTAAAAAAGAGCATTTGATACAAGGAAATGTGGGCTACTTAAAATAATATCAAATTAGAAAAGCGATTCGAAAGAGAGAAAAAACTAAAGGAAAACATTATAATGATGATAATAAATATAGTACTAGTTAACATGTTGTAAAGACTTTCCTGGAAGATAGACTGAAAGTAAAATCAGGAATAGGAATAGCTTCTATAAAAAATAAGAATGAACAAATTTTTCATGCAGAAGTAAGTCCTGGAATATAAGTGTGAAAGAAAGATTAACACAAAAATAAATATAAAACATGCAGACTCTGGGTTCCAAGCGACCTCAGTTTCGATAGCCCTATTATGGCACGTGAGACTCGGCTGTAATGGACCAATGTCTTTCTCTGGCTACTCGTGAGATATACATGGCCCAAAACGCTAAACATGAACGACTCCCCAACGTTAAAAGGCGCCAAAAAGGAGCCAAAAGGAAACTTGCGGAATAACAACTGAGGATAAGCCGCTGAAAAGCAATGAAGCTTGTCGTGACCTTGAAGGTCCAAATATCAAAGACCACACAGAATGAGTGAGTCGGCCACAAGAGGATGAAGTTCCTCATCAAGAACGCCACGAAGCCATGGTAAGCTCGGGTAAAGGCATTAGTTCGAGAGAACACCCGGAGAATCTACCAAGACCTCTCGGTCAATAGGAAGTACACTGGATACAGTCACGGACAAATGGGTGAAAAGGCAAAAAGCGACAGTCACCAACATTGTGTCTTAAAACCCGACAGCAACTGGTATTAAAATAGGTATAATCCTAGAAGGCTTTTTAGAATGCTTCATGACCACGGAAACAAATTGAAGCCGTAAGTGAGACCGTTGTGGATAAAATAAATAAGCATGGAAAAAAGGGAACAGCGAAGCACAACTTCCACCAATTTCACCATAGACAAAGGTGGCTCGCACAGTCATGTGCTGATCGTGCTGACTTGATAAAAGGCATATCGGTCTATCTCAAGTTGTCAAAGAAAGGCAAGATAAAGATACTGGAAGATACAGAGATGCCTCACCCCAGGGTATTGATTTAATACTTTACCAAGATCGACGGATATACCAATGAGAAGATAATCTTACAGGTTAAGGCCCAGAATGACCTTAAGACTTCTAAGGCTAAGGAGAAATCTAAAGGAACTAAAGTTGAAGTTTACTCTGGCGGTTGATTCACAGTCCGCTGACAGGGTCGAGAAGCTGGGCCAATAAATCAACTGTCGATTTGGCAAGGTTGAACTAAGTTCCAAAGGTAAGAGGTAGCTTAGGTCAAATGAGCCTTGTCCAGGTCCAGCTACTCAAAAAAAAATGAGGAAGGATTCTCCGGCATCAATAATGACAAGGGACACAAAAGGCCCTACTCAATCGATGGTGATAGATAGAAGATAAATTCTAAAGGCAAAAGCTCCGAAACACAAAGTTTATTGGCGGACATACGCTGTATCCAATTGAATCTCCATCACTTCATCAAGTGTTATTTACTAGAGATTAAAAAAAATCAAATTCGACATTGGATTCCTGTAGAAGCTTTGGATCACTAAGGGAAAGTAAGGGGCTTGCCCCTAGATAATTTCAGTCTAGTGTATAAAGCAGACTCCATTACTCCAAGGGCAGCTGTAATACTTAGAAAAGACTTTAATGATAAATTCATTCCAGAATTCACAACCCAACGAAACCTTGCAGCAGCCCTAGTAGAAGTTCTCACAAAAAAGGTAAGAGGCGAGTTGTCATAGCCCCGCCTTACTTTCCAGGAGAACAAAGCAAATCTTCAGCAGAGAAGATAACTGGTAGTGTTGTGCAGAAGAGGTAATAAACACCTCCTACTGGGCTGTAATTCCAACGCTATTATTAATAGAGGTAAAAAGACAGAAGGTGTTGCACATCACTCTAGCTTACGCCTTCGCAGCAAGCACTAAATAAAGATAACGCCAGAATGGACCAGGTCATCGACTTCTAGGAAGTTAATTGACCTTACCCAAGAAATTGAATTCCAAATAGTAGGGTATTATTACAAACGATCTAACCAAGTGCTGTTAAGCTGTCTATAGCCAATTTAAAATAATCTAACGACGAAAATGTGGATGAAAATATAGTACAATTAAAAAATAATAGCAGGAAATAAAAAAAAATATATGGCATATAAACGAAAAACACAAAAGTCTAATAAACTGTTAAAATATTAGATAGAAAAGATAAGAGAGTTTGCGGTGGAAGAGAAACAATAATGATAGCCTTTATTTAACAATCTCACATATTACAAGAATTATTATTATTAGAATTTAAGAAAATCTTAAATACTAATTTTCAATAACTTATACCAGTTCCACGAAGGTTGTCTTGCTTCCCACTATAAGGCTCCCCTAAAGCCTGTTCTAGAGTGAAATCATGTGTTTTCCTTCTCCACGGAATTCTTGATATTCTTTTGATGTCGCCCTCCCATCGATGACGCTGACTCCCTTTTTTTCTCATGTATTGTCTCGGACACCACTCAGTAACATCCTTGGTTCATTTGTCTTTTTTGTTCCTCATCATGTGACCTGTCCATTTCTACTTCAGTTTTTTTTTTTAATGAATAATGTTACGTCTGTTACTATGGTCTGCTTACGAATAGTTTCCAGTCTTTTATTAATTTTATTATGTAGTTTAACACTGAGTAAGCTTATTTCTATACTATGTTGGCCAGTCGTTAGTTTACGTATGTTATTTTCGTTTAAATTCTATGTTTGGCATCAATATGTCAAAATGGGCAGAATACAGTAATTAAATATTTTTCCCTTTGCTTTGAGTTCTATATGAGGATTTTTTACTATTTCTTTTAGTGACTAGTATCGTTTCCAAGCCAGATTGATTTTGTTGTTTATCTCTTTTGTTGTGAGGTCTTTGGGTGATAATATTTGTCCAAGTTACGTGAGAAATACGAGATATTAAGAAGAGCGAAGACAACAATAATTGGCCCACAGGAACTGTCAATCATGATCGTGGTTATCAAGGGATTCTTAAGAATTACAGTAAGAACAGTAGTTGAAACGTTGAGGGAGACCACTAAAGTAGTCGAAATTAGAGGGCGGAAAATAAAAAATATATCTAAACCGATAAATATTATAGATTCTGGTGAATAATTATATAAGCTATAAATATCAGCAGCAAGTGTAAAGTATATATGTAGAATTTTGCAAGAAATGGATTCTAGACCCCAGGCGTAGAAGGAATGTGCGTGTGATTTTTAATGCACATATATGATAATTGAAGTAAGGGATAAGCGATTAAAGAAATGTCTCTGGATAGGGGAATATGTGATACAACTTTTAACGAAATAAGTGATTAAAATAGCGGTGAAAAAATTAGGCCGAAACATTTATTATTAACAAACAAACAATAAACGACTTGCTAATGTAATTGACGAAACTATTTAAAGAAGGTATAGTTTATGGAGGGTAGTGAAGGACTAACTGGGTTAAACATCAGCAGGCCGTTTAGTAAATAAACGTAGAAATGTTGTATAGTATTATTATATTTGATGTAAAAGGAAAGTATGTGGGTGCAAGAGCGATTACGGTTCAATAATGGAAGAATACAAGGTAAAGGATTAATATTAAATAGATTATTTCTAAAGCCTCGGGGTGGTTTAGAGAATGGATGAGAAACATTGATCCTTAGTACGGCAAAGATCGTAGAGAATGACGGAAAAGGGAGAATGTCCTTAAATTTCAAAATAGCGTATGATACAGTGCCAACCTAGAGTTTATTAGAATGTTTAAGTAGGAAAGAAGTGACTAATAAACTGGTAGAATGTTTAATAAGATTGTATGGAATAAAATATGGGGTTTACACTTTTGCAATAATTATGCCAGATACATTTAGAGAAAGGATAGGACTTTGAAGGCGGCTCTTTGAAAACATTGCACTATAATTTTTTATACATTATTACATAAAGTAGAAATAAATTAATCAGTTATACACAATATTAAAACAAAATATTAATTGTCGATGAGCGGAGTTCACACTTACAGATGATCTTCCACTCAATATCTAAGGTTGGGGTAAGTGAGCGGGATGATTATTAGAAGAAGCAATGTGTGGATGTTGGCCTATGCTTATGGTTAGAAAAAATGAAGGAAGGAAAAATATATTATAAAGAATAGACAAGGAGTTTGTGTGTGAAAGTGCAAAAAACACTGACCGATCAGCTTGTCATCATTTATTTTAAAACTACTAGAAAAACTAGTAGACAGGCATATACGGGAAGGAGTTTTAAAGAACTCACCACTACACCGTCAACAATATGCCTACCAAGCGGGAAAGTCATACGAACTAGCAATCCACCAGCTATTGAGCAGATGCGAAAGGACCCTACAATACAAAGACGTTGCGTTAGGGGCCTTTCTGGATATTGAAGGGTCGTTTGACAACACAACCTTCAAACCGGTCAAAACGGCGATCGTCCCTTTTACTAGACGACGAAAAACCAATGACATAAAATCACTACGTATGTATGAAATGGAAGTTTCAATCAAAAATGAAGTAAAATATTTAGGGGTTATACTTGATACCAGATTGAACTTTTTGCGACCCGTAAAATGGTAGGACGCACATGGGGACCGAGACCCAGCATGACCAAATGGCTATACACTGTGGTCATAAGACCTATCGTGACATACGCAGCGCTCGTTTGGGGAGAAAAGACCCAAACCAAAAGTGCAGCAGTAAAACTCGAAAGAGTGCGAAGACAGGCGTGTCTGCTGATCACTGGGGCAATGAGGACAACGCCCACGGCAGCCATGGAACACATATTATCGCTACCACCACTACATCTATTTGTAATGATGGAAGCTAGACAGGCAGCCTATAGGATGCACATAAATGGACACACTTTGAATATGGGGCCATCAAGACCAGCAACATTTAAAGTACTACAAGAAGAAGGGACACTAAAAATGAGGTCCGATTTCACCAAAATCGTACACCCATCCCGCAGATTTAAAACGATCATATCACAGCGGAGTGAATGGACAAATGGAACATACCCGAGAACGAGTAAAGGAACCATCTGGTACACAGACGGGGCCAAAAATACTAAAGGAACCGGGGCTGGTATCTATGGAGGCTGCAACCGGAGCAAACAATTCGCGATTGCTCTGGGGAAGCATGCCTCTATCATCCAGGCCGAAATAGCCGCCATTGACTGGCGTGCACATCACATAATGGAGTCGGGACTTAACAAAGGACCAATTACCAGTATGACAGATAGCCAGGCAGCCATAAAAGCGCTAGCCTCACCGATAGTGCAGTCCAGGCTGGTCATGAGTTGCATAAACAGATTGGACGCACTGGCAACAACAGGAAAAACACAGCTAGTATGGATACCCAAGGACCAAAAAATTATTGGACACTTGGGGGCCGACTTGCTGGCTAAACAAGGAGCAGCAGGTGAATTCATAGGACCTGAACCCGCTTTCGGTATACCCCATGAAACCGGAAAGGAAATAATCCGACGCAAGTTAGCAGAGGAGCACAAAAAGGCATGGCAAAACCAAAATGGAATGAGGCATACGAGACTCTTCCTAGATGGTCCGGTACCTGACAGCATGCTGAAGCTATCTAGACTGAGTAGATTGAAACTAAGAAAAATAACAGGACTAGTCACTGGGCACTGTGACCTGAACAAGCACAAACATAGGATGGGCATTGAGAAAAGCCCCCTATGCCGTGGGTGTCTGGAAGAAGAGGAAACTCCCCAACACCTACTGTGCACTTGCGAAGCATACAAACAAAAACGCAAGGCGAAACTCGGCAAGCCTATGCTTCCTGTAGAACGGCTAAGGAATATCCCCTGGCAGAAACTCCTGGACTTCTTAGAAGATACAGGAGTTCAAAAGGAGTAAAACAATCAGAGGCGCACAAAAGGAACACGGAGACCGCAGTGCAGGGACGCTAAGCGACACCACCTCGTGAGGACAAAAAAAAAACATTGACTTAAAGGTACTTACTGCTTCAGAAAATGAACATAATTATGGGAGCAATATGTGTGGATTAAAGGTAGAAAGATTGTGAAATAAAACCTTACGTTTACAGATTGAGCTTAAAATATCCAGCGGTTTTTAAGATACTGTAAATATGGATTTACTTTCGAAAATTCTTCATACAGGGAAAGTAAGAGAAAAATAGAAAATATTTGACAGCTTGGTGGAAAGATCCTGAAATTTATGAAAAGAAATGGTGATGTGGCCATAATAGTACTTTCCCTATATTTTACTCAAAAACTATGCGGTTTATGCAGAAAGGTTATTCTCAATAATTTATTCAATTTTGAATTCTCTACAATTATTTGTTATATAACTTTCATATTGCTTCAATAGTTTATTAGCAATTGGCAAAAAATGTCAAAAATTTCAATTTTTATTTTTTTCTTGAAAGTTAAGAATTTTATGAAAAATATATTTTAACATCATTTCTCAGTTTCTCATTCTCTTTAACTTTTGTTTGAAAAGTTTTGTAATATTTTTCATATTAAAAAAATATCGGAAAAAAACAAAAAACGCCTCGAGTAAACACCCACATCCGGTTTATGAATGTTTACCAAAAGCTTTTCAGTTCCAGTTTTTAACGATACAACCGTACGTTTAAAGTTTCATCTCAATCGGATCAGTCGTTTTTGAGATACAACACCCACGGACAGACAGACAGTCAGACAGACACACACAGACACAAATTTTTTTTTCCAGAAATTAGTTTAATGGACTCAGGGGACCTCAAAACGGATATTTCCGCAAAAAAAATTCTAAAAAAAATCACGATCACAATACTCCTATATATACTTCGTATATAGGGAAAGTAAAAAGCGATTAGCCCTTTGCACTCGAGAGGTGAGTCTCACTCACCATGCGGTTATATGCCACAACTCGAGCGGTGACTTTCGCTGCATTTTGTGTTTTTCGGCGCGTGATCGCACGCTTTTTCTCCGTCATGTGATGAAGTGTAAAATGATATTCTTTCAAAAAAACATAAGACCTATTTATCTGCTATTAGTACACAACCACGAACCGGACTGCATTTTCGGTCTCAGTTTGAATTTAGCAGTCGTCCCAAGCATTCTAGAAAGGTTGAAGTTTCTGCCCCCATTACAATGGAACGTAGTAGTGAAATAAGCTCGAGTGAAGATGAGTTTGATTTAGAGGTACTAAACGAAGAAAGTACAGCTATACATAGAGAGCTTAACGATTGAGAGAACACAATCAGTGATAATGATACTGATAAAGTAAGAGGTGTAAGAAGACGAAAGATTAGAATAATAGACAGTGAAGGTGACAGTGACAATGACGCTGCAGAGGATCCACGATCCGACACTTCTGAATGGATTAGTTGTACAGAATCAGAAGAAATACCCTCGAGAATACCGTTTATAGCCGGCAACGTTCCTGTAGGACCACATATAGACGCAGACAAGAAAGAACCGTTGGATTTTTTCAAACTGTTTTTTACCGATGAACTCGTGAATGAAATAGTTACTGAAACAAATAGTTACGCTGGAAGAAAGTTGGAGAACAAGACGCTATTACCGTAGTCGATATGGCGAAATTGGGTAGATGTGACTACCGAAGAAATTTATTGGAGTCATAGTAAATATGGGGACAATACCGTTGGCGAATTTGCAAGAGTATTAGTCACGGAATGATGCTAGTTACATTCCTTTTTATTTAAAAATATTTATTAGAGACAGATTCAGCCAGATTTGTTGGATGCTTCATCTAAAAACAATCCCAACAACACACGCAGGTCCAAGAACACGTTTGCAGCTAGTCTGCTTTCTTGAATATATCAATTTCATACTTTTGAAGTATTTTACACCCGGAGAAGAAATTTGTGCTATATTTGTCGTTTTCTTCCTTATTATGGAAGTCTTACCACTGAGAATTTGGTGAGGCCCGACCTTCCTATATCAGCAAGAATACCGCTATACCTGTATAAGATGCTCCTGGAAAAAGTACCTGGTAGACAAGGACACCATATGTTCACTGATGGGTATTACACTAGCATTATCTTGGCTGAGGAGTTACTCAAATTGAAATGCCACTTGACAGGAACAATCCTAATGAATAGGAAGCATTTATCATGTACGCCAATTTCAAAAACATGGTTTCGAGAAAAACGCGTTTAAAGTTTTAAGTTTAGAAAAAGCGTAATTTGTGTAAACTTATAATTAAACGGCGATTCCGGGACATAGAGAGGGCCTTGAGTAGTTAAGCTCGGCTTGAGCCTTTTTTCTGGCTGTTCTGGCTTCGTTGATCCTATTTAGCGATCGCCGCTCCTAACTGATTTATCGGGCGTCGTCGTAGTTGTCAACGAAAATCCTAGTATTTTGGCCAATGATACATTCCATCCCTTCCATAATTTTGCAGAAACCTTTGTATCCTTCGTTGAATGTAATAGCAGTGATATATGCGGCAATTTGAACGTTTTTTAGCCGCAGTTCAAATGCTTCGGTTCCTTCGGTGCAGATTCCATTTGAACTGTCTTTTTTTTCGATCTACTTGCACGATGACACTCGTCTTTATTACGTTTCGGATAAATTGTTCACGGCAACAATCACCGCGACGTTAAAACAAACAAACAACGATTGTTTGTATATCCATAGACTATAAGATAAAATCGGCTCATGACATGGAGGTAGAAACTCTGTTATATGTCCGTGAATACTTTTGCGATTACTTTAATATTTCGTTGGATAAATCTTAAATGTATAAGGAAGATTTTATGCAAAAAACAAAAAAAATGAAAATATTTTTTTTTACATGTGTTTCCCCCCTTAATTATTTTAATAGAACTGTAAAGATAGAGGTAGTACAATTATCAAATAGCGCTCCAAAACGCTCGAGTTGTTGGTTCGCCTATGCGGAAACGGCCTCGTGTGCAAAGGGTTAAATTGATATGTTTGAGAGAATGTTCTCAGGGTATTTGGGTAACAGTAAACTCTGTAAGGAAGGCACTGTATAGGATATTTTACGTTTAGTTATTTTCTATTATGAAAAAGTAAAACTTATATTAACAATTATTGAGACTACAATAAGGTTTAGAAAGTAATAAATGGCGACGAATTTATTTTACAATTATTAAAACTTCTGAAGGATATTAGAAGGAAACATACAAAAATATGTAAAAACTGGGTGTAAGATTTCCTAAAATTGAAAAATATGAATTTTTATTTTAAAAAATATTGAAGAAGCGACATTCTTGGTCAGAAAATATATTAATGTTTTACATTTATAAATCAAATCTGTGTTGTAAAATAAACTTAAGTTCAAACTTCTTCTCCTTTAGTTGTGAATTTTTAGTAATTATTTAGGATACTATAAATATTAGCTAAATAACAGAAATTAATGTACCACAAAGAAGGGCTTTTTTTGATAAGAGGAGAGGAAATACATCATAGACAATATTATAGTCGGGTATTGTCGGACTCCTTCTAACTAAAACCACTTCGCTGTTGTGAATAGTCTAGGATAATCGGTCTTTTCTTTTCGGATATCAAAGAAAATTACCTTTAAAATTTAGAAGATCCGGTTGTCTTAAGTGGTGCTCTCTCTCCTAAAGAATAAAGAAACAGAATAGTCCTAATAGAATCTTAGCCAAAAAACTAAACTCACTTTTTAAAAAACACACCAACTTCACCGCGAAATACTCCAATACAAATTCCCAACAACTCACAAGCAGCTTCACTTCAGTCACTACTCCAAAAAACTCGAAATTAGTATCATTTGACGTTTGTAGCGTGTTTTCAAAAATACCAACATCAGAATGTTTAACAATTATTAAAGAAATCCTAGACAAATCAAATGTAAACCCAGTAATAAATAAAATCGAACTCTTTGATGCATTAGAATTATGTCTGAATCAAAATTACCTACAATTCAACAATACATTTTATGAGCAAACCACCGGACTAGCAATGGGATCACCACTGAGCCCTTTGCTAGCAGATATATTCATGTCTAGGATAGAAGAAAATATATTACAAACTTCACTTGCTAAAAAACACATTATATTTTGGTACAGATACGTAGACGACGTGATTGCCTGCTTCAACGGCACATCACGCCAACTAGATCAATTTGCAAACTTAATTAACAATATTCACCCCAAAATTAAATTCACGTTAGAAATAGAAAAAGATAACCAAATAAATTTCCTTGACTTAAAACTAATACATCACAATAATAAAATCGAATTCGACATTTACAGAAAACCTACAAACGTCAACTCCACAATTCCATATCATGCGAATAATCCTATCTCCCACAAACTAGCAGCTTATCACTCAATGATACATCGAGCAAATACAGTCCCCTTATCCGAATCCCGTAGAAACACCGAATTAGACAAAATCATATCCATTGCAATATCAAACGGCTTCCCACTTACCCTAATAAAATCCATAATAAACAAAAAACAGTACCAATACACCATGTCCCACATATATCCCCACATAAAAACACCAAAAAATAATAAGTATCTTATCTTAACATATTACGGCCGCAGCTCCGAAAAAATTGCTAGTGTTTTCAAAAAACAAGACTATCAAATCGCGTTCAAACCATTCTCAAAATTGTCAAATATTATATTTAATGCAAAAGACAAGATTGAAAATAATAAAAAATCAGGAGTTTACCAATTAGAATGTCCAGAGTGCAATTGTTTATACATAGGCCAAACCGGAAGAAACTTCGAAAAGAGATATGGAGAACATTTTCGAGCATTCAAATTACACCACAACAATAGTTCATTTTCAAACCATAGCCTAGAACACAAACATAGCTTCCCATCATTAGATAAACTCAAAATATTGCACACCTGCAAAAAAGGCCCAAAACTCGACCTGTTAGAAGCACTAGAAATTTCAAGAAAAAGAAAAGCCGATAATGTTAATCTCCTAAATAAATAAACAGATTTATATAATTCCAGCTTATTCCAATTAGCCTAATCCCCTTAACGCCTCAAAAATTTCCATTTAATGTACCGCCCTTGAATTTCACTGTAAACCGCACCACCCTAATTAACTACCTGTTACCTGCACCTATATATACCCTTTGTAATTCGTAAATCAATTCACTTGATAAATACTTGAAAGAGACGAAACTATAGTCGTAGATAATTTATTAATGTTGTAAAAATCATTAATATACAGTGGTAAAAAAACATAGAAAATAGTGTTTTATTTCATCCTAAAGAATAAACAATTTATTACTACTAGGTTTTGGAATGAATAATTTCAGGAGACACTATTTGGTTTCTAAAATTTAATTTAAATGATGAATCAATTTGTCATGTAAAAATTTAAGTGATTTATTTTATCATTTTATAGATATAGTGCAATATGCATTTACTCATCCGGACGATCAAATATATGTTTAACCATTCACCACTGGGATTCAATTAGTACCGCTTTAGAGTGACGGGGTTGATGTTTAAGTAATAAGTTCATTTACATAAATATAAATACACAAAACACGTCGGAAAGTCCACATGATCGATAGTCAAACACAGCTTTAAAGAAAATTTATATTAAAATATCATATGGAACTGCAATAATTTTGGTTTTGTGTACTGTAGCGTTACTTAAAATAGCAGTATATTTAAAAAGCAGTATTTATTTCTCTAATACTTTAATATAACTGTTGATTTATTATATGGTTAATGTAAGAAGCTTCTACTTCGTTATACATGTTTGAATAATTAATAAAACACTTTAACTTTGTTTGTATAACACTCTACAATTTATTTTGTTTCGATAATGGCAAGTGGAGTTGCCGAAACTAGTTAACAAAATAAAATATAGAGTGTTATACAAACAAAGTTGAAGTGTTTTATTAATTGTTGATTTATTATTTATTATGAGCATTCTAACATACTTAGCATTCTGTTTATTGTTTCTAGCTTTCAACCTGATGGAGAGCACCCTAAACGCATTGCAAAATTTAAAATGTTAAGAAGAGCGTTCCTACCTTTACAAGCATTTGCACTATCGCTGTGTAAATACCGTTGATACTCAAGCTCATTTAGTTCTTTAAATGAACCGGGTGACAGGTAAATGAAAACACTTTGGAATTGAAGTTCATATTTTCTCTATGATTTTTGGTAAATTAGTACATTAAAGATTCCCCGAACGTCATAACCTTACGTATCTCAAAATAACAATAAAATTCGCGCCATTAATCGCCTAATTAATATTAATTAATATATTTTCGGCATTTATTCATAGATTTAGTAACTTTTGTCATAATTACGTATATTCATCTCTGATTTTCAGAGGTAAATAATAAAGAACAGATTTCAAATGCTCTCCCACCCACAGCAAGTGATGATTTTGTCTTCAATTAGCTGTTAAAGCTTAGGAGAATGTGCTAAAGAATCCTAACCTATGATGAATTTAGGAAAGTCTGGTATAGATGCAATTATTGGTAGATGCGAGATGAGATTCTCCAATTTCATCTGTTAGTTTTACAACGAACTTTTCCTATCACCAAAAATGTGGTATAGTAAAGCACCCTTAGCAGCTGATAGATAGTGGATAGGCTGGCAATAAACCGACCTGAGATTATTTTTAGGTCCTCAAATAAAGATTAAAACATGATGCAACAGAGTCGTATCTACAAGTTTGCACAAAATGCTAACTTAGCTTGATTGAAATGCACGAAATCGTTAGCTTCCAGGTTAAAAGAATAATAATAAAGGTATTGCAAAATTTGCAATATTAGAACATGGATATTTACCCTTACGAGCGATGTTTTTGACCATTGCCGTAGAATGAGATGATTTTTAAAAGAACAGAATTGAGAGTACATCTTTTACTTTTGGTATAAAGGTAAATATTGACAAAAACAGCGAAATTAGAATGGGTTGATATTTTTGTTAAGATTCTGGAATCGTATCACCGATTATTACATAATTTACGTAATTTGATTCTGATTTTGAGAGCTAAATATTTAAATTCTGTATAAAAGAACATAATTCATCTACAGCGGGTGATATTTTTGTAATAAAATAAAAAATTTTCAAAGGAATATATGGAGGTTTGACTTAAGTGGCAATTCTAGTCATTAACTACAAGCACGATTAAAGAGAACTTAACAGCTGCTTCAAAGTCTGCAATTATCGGTAAAAAATATGAGAGATACCTAGAAGTTGTACTTATGAGCATGATAGGAATATTACCCATTTCTTATCTATTTTATTTAAATTTTATTATCACTATAATTAACCTTTTTTGTTTTTGCATGATGTATGGTCGATTTAAAGTAGGATTTTTATAATCTTACAACTAAGTTTTAAAAACAATATTTAAAAAATATATATATATATTTTTGGTAAACAGTTTCTCTCTAATTAACAAAAGGCAAACATGTTTTAGTTAATGCTTATTGAAGCTTTATTTTAGAGCTATATGTTTGCCTGTGTTAACATTCAAAATAGAACTGACAAAAGTAAACATTAAACTGATTAAAAATTGCTTCAAATTTAATATATACTTAATAACCAGTTATAAGGGTTAAGGTAAAATAATATTATGGATACAAAATTAATTAAAAGCTGCTTAATGTTTAATTTCTTTCTTTTCATTTTAAAAAATTAATTCGCATGATTATTGTCACATTGAGTATTCTAGTCCTTTGATCTATTATACTTAATGGATATTAAGCTTTTATGTTTCCACTAGTAAGCCTTAATGTGATTATTAATTATTAAGCAGATGTAGAATTCCTACGTTTAATTGAACTCACTATAATTATTATGTAATGATGCGTGTAATTAGTATCATTAATGTAATCGAATTTATTGTTTAAAATTTTTAATTATAATGGCTCATATTATAAGAAAATAAATAATATAGTAATTTAATTTAAAAAAAAAACATATGGCACTCAAATGTTTGTTGATAATTTGTAGGACAAGCGCATAAGCTACCAATGAACTTGATTTTATTTATGAGTTATAAGCACAACTTAATACTTATTTAAAAACTCATTGGTTTGAATTAAAATCGTAACAAAATATATAATATTATGAAATTAGCTTCAACGACGCGAATACAAATAACTTTTTGTTATTATGAACAACATACAGATTAAATATTCATTATGGCTAATAACAATTTAAATATGTTATTTTCTCAACGTAATAGAAAAATACAAGAAGGTTACAACACAACAGTCGTAGATTTATCTTTCTTGTTTATTAGGACTGGTCACAGTGATTTATTTTAAAACTTAATTGAAAGTGTCCGGCGCCACCTAATTTCCGAATTTCAACGCTCACAGCTATCACAAATACGATTTTGTTGTATTATTTATTTAACGGCTGTAACGAATATAATTTCTGTAGCTTAAGGCACGAATTATGGAAAGCAAACTTTTTATAATTTATAGCCGTTTGCGTTATGTTGTTCCGTCGTTTTTTACATTATTGATATTAAGCTCTAATCTATAATGAAAAACACTATTTAGTGATTGATTACTCTTGAAAAATAGGTTGATGAATGTTTGATTAATGCGCTAGTTAATTTTTTAAGTAAGAAATATTTTATTACTGATAAGTATGAATAGTAGTTTACTTGTAGCAAGTTTGATTCAATATTTATGTTATGATATTATTATTAATTATTTAGATACTCTAAATTAATTCTTAAGTACTTGTCACATATTTGAGTCTTAGTGCCAAAGTAGTATTTTGTTTCTACTAACCCCCGAATGAATTAAATGCACTCGGAGATTATAAAGGAGAACAAGAGGATATCTTTTAGTCTTGTCACGGATAAATGTTGTAGGTAATCAATCAATCGTTCAATAGGAACGTAGATAAAGCGCGTAATTTGCATTCGATTTAATAGAATATATTATCCTTGCGTTTAGCGCAATTATCATTTACTTAAATAATTTCAATTGAAATATGCTATATATAAAATTGATCCAAAATTTTATATAAACAATATATTATTGAATAAAATATATGACGATATGACCTAGAGGAAAATTTTCTCCTTGTGTCTATTTTTATTTGTATAATAATATTATTTATAACTATAATTAAAATTTTGTTTATTTAAGAAAAGGTTTTGCTACTTATGAATTGAAGAAAAACCCTCTGTGATGGTATAAGATAATAAGGTCTATATATAATATTTATTTATTATAATAAATAACTTAAATAATACAAAATGTAGAGATGTTTATGGGCTTCGATATGATGCAGTCAAAGCCGTACGAAACACCATCCTATTGCCGTCGACGAAAATCTTGAACCTGTGCATTCGGAATAATATTTTCCCAGATGCATTAAAAAAGGCATTAGTAATTCCAATACATAAAAAAATTCTTTTGAGCAATCAAAGCTGCTACGAAATAAAATGAAATGGTTTTAAAAAGGGGCGATCCATCTCAGACTCAATCTTGTATTTGGTTGAACTAACCAGTGACTGAATAAGGATCAATTTTAATTCAAGTTTTCTAGACTTGTCAAAACCTTTTGATATTACTATTACGTAAGCTCTATTTCTATAATGTACACCCAAGTATTATCGTAATATTTATATCTTATATGCCGATACTACGATTGTGAAAAAATCTAAACAACCAGAGATAGTCGATAGGTGCAACTGAAAATAAAACTCTTAGGGTTGCATATCGACAACTTGACATGGGTAACCCATTCAGATTATCTAACTGGCAGACTTTCTTATACGGAATATCACAAAAGAAACTATACGATTCGCATATTTTACTCTCATTCAAAGCCGCATTTATTATTAATTTCTTGTATGGGGACACTCTGTTATCGGACATCGTACATTTACGTTACAACACAGTTATCCGTATCACGTCTGGCCGAAGCTATAGTCAAGATTGTCGCCAAGCATTCATAGATATGAAGATTTTATCGATGCCTAGTATTTTGACTATTGATTTCTTTCACGCCTCCTCACTTAATACCAATTGCTGCAGCCCAAGACTTCTGCAACACTCTTTAAATTTTGGTCGTGACAGTGCCTTTGTTAGTATATCAGCAATCATCTTTTCGGTTCTTTTATACGCAACATTTATCTTTCCAATCTGTATCACTTCCTTTATAGAATGTTGCCTGATATTTATATGCATTTATTTAGCGCTGATTCTAGGATTTATGGCCAATTTCTGTGCAGCCTGATTATCATTGTAGATTGTTATGTTTTGCTTATTTTCAAAATCAGCTTCTAACTTTGCCTGGTATATTACTTCTTTTGCATATTCTATCAGAGGCATGTATTTGGATTCAGCAGTTGATAGTACCACTGTCATTTGTTTTCTTAATTCCCAGCTAACAGCACCGACATTCTTTATGATACAATGACTAAATTGATTGCTTGAGTTACGTGAAGATCAAATTAATTTGACAAATGAAGCACTAATAACCTTTCTTCACAATTTTAATTGTGAAGAAAAGTTATTAGTGCTTTATTTGTCAAATACAATGACTAGTATAGGATCTTCTATGCCTGGTCTGCATCAGCATATCCTTTCAATGCAGCATCTTTATTCCTTAAGAATGTTAACTTCAGGTTTCTTGTCCCTTTAGGTACCTGAGTATTCTTTTAGTAGCTTTTCAGTGTTTTACACCATAGTAAACATTGAATTGGCCGAAATAACTCACCGCATGCGCAATGTCGGGGCGTGTCGCCACAGATAAAAACATCAGGGCTCCAATCAATTTTCTGTAAGGTAAGTTAATATTTGGTTTTTCTTCTCTTTTTGGTTTTAACCCTATTTATTGGGGTGTTGAGATAGGCTTTTTCTTTTTCTTATTTAAAATCTAACAGTATTTCAGTTCACCCAAGTCTTTCATATCAAATTTTGTATTCAGATTTTTCTCTACTTGATTTAGTTTCTTTTCATTTGAGTAGGATATGATTAGGTTATCAACATATATTATAATTTTTATCTCCTCCTTTCCTCAATATGTAAACAAAAGGGTCTGTCTGGGATGGTTCAAAACCAATGTTTCTTCATAAGGATTGTGGCGACCGTTACTACGTGGTAATTCATGATAAACATTTACTATGTTTTAGCCACTTTTAGTGGTTAAAACATAGGAAGTACGTTAGTTAAGTGTTTACCAATGTTTGTTAGTCTAGAATCTAGTTTTTTATACCAATGTGGTCCTGGTTGTTTTAAGCCATATAGAGATTATTTTAAGCAGACAAACTTCATTTCCTTTATATTTTCTCAAATCCTCTAACATTGTTTTTGCTTTATTGAGGATGATTAGGTCATCTTCGTTACTTTTTTCTACCATAATATCGGTTTTATATTTTTCCAAACGAGTTCTCACTTTCATTAGGATTGTTTCATCTAGCTCTCCGTTTAGGTATTCTGTTGTCACATCCATTTGTACCAGCGTCAATCCTTTCTCTACTGACTTTGCTATTTGAGATCTGATGGAGTTTAATTTTGCTACTGGTGCAAAAGTTTCATTAAAATCAACTCCAGCTTTTTGGTTAAAACCTCATACCACTAGTCTTAGTTTTTGGTTTCAATGTTGTCTGATCGTATATTTCTTTTTAGTACCATTTTGTAGTCTATGATATTCATATTTTTGTCCTTTTTTTAAATAATTTTCAAGTTTCATTTTTGATATATGCTTTTATTTTAGCTTTTATTGCAGTGTGTCAAATTTCATCATTTTCATTTCTAAATAGTAATCTTCTGTCCATTTTTGAGATATGTCCAGATTTTTATTTTCTGCTTCTTTTTCAGGTCGTGTTAAGGTGTCTTCGTCATCAGATTGGTCTCATTCTTCATAATGGCCACTTCCTCGTTTTTCATGTTCTATTTCAGATGATTCTTCATTTTCAGAAAGTTTTTCATTTTTATCAGAGTTTTTCCAGCTCATGACAGGGAATTGAGATACACTTAGGAGGTATTTAACTCTTCGAGTTAATCATTGATACGATAATACCATAAAGATGTCATCTATTTTCTAAACGTTGCATTAGATCCCAAATGGGTGGAAAACCACCAACATTGAAGGGGTCTGTCAACACCGACAATTATAACAATAATAATAATGTAAACATTAAATATTGTTCCCCGTCAACAAGAGCCACGGACCGGTTTCGATCTTTTTGGTTCTCATCAGCGTACTTCTATAATATTTTTTTTACGAATCATCATCATTTTAACTTTAGTATTAGTGGTTAATATTATCCCCCGAATCACAGAAGCACTCTGTATACGTAGATCGTACCAGGCGACACACAAATTAGTTAAATATTAACAAACAAGCGCTTCAGAAATTCAGATGATTGGTTAAAGTTCATATCGCTACCTAAAAAAGTTATCATTTATCGTTTTCAGCTTCTTTATTTTACCCTCATTAATAGCCTGTATCTGTTGAATATGTAATGAATTGGTAAACTTTTGGTTAATCGAAGAACATATTTCGTCTGAGACGGTATAAGCGATAGTTTTTATAAAGTCGTGTATGTCACAATTATTTTATTACTTCGTCAATAAACGATTTTATATCATCTCGTTGATCTCGTGTTAATACCATAATGAACGTGGTAATAAATACTGTTGTTCAATATGTTATGATTTAATATCATCCGCACTATATTATCCAGTTCTTCTTTTATACAAAATTTCACTTGAATTGAAATAATTGCAACTATTTCACTGTGTAAATTTAGAAGTCTCAGGAGAACACAGTTCACTAACAGTCTGCTGCTCGCCAGCTTCTTTCTTTTATGTAATCTGTCTTTTCAAATGTTTGTATTTACTTATTCCAACACAGCAATGACATAATAAATTATACTATTTTTGATAGCATATTGGATAAAATAAATAAATAAATAAAGTGGTTGATAATTTTTACTATACTATCTATCTTAGGCAAAAAGACAATTTGTAAATTTCTTATTTTATTATTCTCTTGAATTGTTTAAAAATAAAAATACACTATAAGTTCATACACAATACGCCGTTGTCTCTTAGTCTTAACGGTGTACTTAGGGTCACCTCCTGTATATGTAAATCCAGAGGAGGCAAATTTATTAACGCCAGTAACTCCTATACATGATAGACGTTGAACGGGATGTGCTGTAGCTTACTTGTTGGAGTTTTAAGTTTAACCCTAGGCTACCTTACAACTGCTGCAAATGTTAGGGCTTGTCTTACAACGGCAATATACAGCCCCTTGTAAATTCTGGCTAATGGGGACTATTAGCCAATCTTCCAATGACTTTCCGGCATTATCAGAACGCTATGCTTTCCTTCTGAACATTGGTTTGAAGATCCCCCAGCTTCATTACCTGTGAAGCCAGAGTTGAAATACTAAGCAACTTCATTCTGTCCTGTTTCATTTTGTTGGTGAACAGCATCAGCTCCATCTTAGTTAGATTTATTGAGAGAGCGTTGTCTGTAAGGTGTAGAGAGGTAAGTTAATAAACGGGGCCAGATCGTAATCGTAATTCATACATAAATGATAGCTTATAGTTAGAAACCTGTATTAAATTAATAGAGATATCTCTCATTCGTGGGGGGAATAACCGTATTATATATTCATTGCAGAGTACTAATTCTTGTTCAGTCTGCAACAAACATAGAGTAATAAGTGTCGTGATTTTTAAGGAAATTTTGTGTTTTTCTAGTTTATTTTTGGTATATATGAAGAACATTGTTTAGAGTTCACTTAAAATAAATAAATTACATCAGTTATCCAAAATTTACTAATAGACCCTTGTTCTTGTCCTGAAAATGATAGCGCACCGGGTAATATGTTGGTTATTTCTTCTGATATTTTGTTCGAACACTTATATTTAAAAAAATAGATCCGAAATGGTTCAAAATTACGTTAGGAAAACAAATCGAAGATTTTATTTCTCATGAGGTGGTGTCGCTTAGCGTCCCTGCATCGCTATCTCAGTGGTCCATTTATGCGCCTCTGGATGTTTTACTTCCTGTGTACTCCTCCTCGATTCCCATTGTATATTTGTGCCTATTTAGTTCATAATGCCCAGTGACTAGTCCTGTGATATTCCTTAGTTTCAATCTGCTCAGTCCTAAGAGTATCAGTATGTTGTCAGGTACCGGACCATCTAGGAAGAGCCTCGTAGGCCTGATTCCCTTTAGGTTGTACCGTGCCTTTTTGTGCTCCTCTGCTAGCTTCCGTCTTATTATTTCGTTTCCTATTTCGTAGGGTATTCCGAAATCGGATTCAGGTCCTATCAATTCACCTACTGTCCCTTGTTTGGCCTCCAAGGGTCCAATAATTTCTTAGTCCTTGGGTATTCAGCTGTATTTTTCTTGTTGTTGCCAGTGCAAAAAAGCGCAAGCAGTAGAAGTGGCCCGTTAACAAGGTTGCAATCCAACAATATTTTAATATTATTATTATATATTGGAGATATTTGACGCGATTCAAATCCAGAAATAATTATGAATGGTTTCAAGAAAGCGGGCATTTATCCATTTTCAAAAAATATCGTACCAGGCTCCATGTTCTCTGCCACTGCCTTGAATGGCAAGAAACAAACGCCAAAGATTTTTCTAACATGAATGAAGAACTATGCATTACCTAAAAAGCCTTCACCCACCTATAACCATTTATATTCCTTTCGACTACAGTTGAGAAACTATTAGCTTCTATGACGAAAGAACTACTGAAATGTTACCAGTATCTTCAAGAAACAGTTCTCTTTTTAGCTATAATAGTCCACAACCAACAACATCTATTATCGGAAAGTGATTTAAAGCAGGAGCCGAAGTAATTACCTCAGAAAAAGTAATGAATAAATGTATAAAAACATCCGTAGGAATATTAAAAAAGAGGATGACAGCTCTATCAACTTATGTACAATCTGCAAATGTGTATACCAATATTACAGAGATAGAAGATTATGGATTCAATGCATAACTTGTATGGAATGAGTCTGTGGAATATGTAATAATGGATCAAAGAAAATGCAATATGAATGTGAAAGATTCGTTGATGAAAACTAAATTTGAAGACTTTAAATTAATTGTTTAAAATCTGTTTTGTGAGTTGAATTTACAATTTCTACTTTTTTCTCTATGGAATTAAAAATTAAATTTCGATAAGTCCAGAACACAGTAAGATACATTTCAATTACTTTTAAATAGCCTTATAGTGGGTACAGTTTGTTACAATTTTCTATTTAAATAAAAAATTTCTAGGAAAATTGTTTTTTTTTTCAATACAAATTATAGAGTATTGACTTTAATTTGCGTTGAAACCAATATATGTTAAATATTTAAATGTGTTTAAACTTCACAAAAATCGGTCTGATCTTACCCCATTTTCAACTTACATCATTTTTCTGCCATATTGAGTACATCTACATAGCAGAATTACTTTGTTATCAGCGTAATCTAAGGCTGTGAAATTAGATTTAGAGTCCGTAGCAAGTTGTCTATCACGAAGATCTACAGGAGAGGAGATACCACTTTTCCCTGTGTCAACCACGGGTCATCCTTGCGTTGAAGACTTCATTTCCTATTGACACTTGAACCGTCCTTTTGTCATTGAGCGCGACTGGAATGCGGAGCATGAATAGCGCTTTTTCTTACCAACGTCTCATCAATATGGGTAATCACACAATGTAGTGCTGATTCTTAAAAATAGTATATACAACTGTAAGTATGCCTATAATACCACCGTGCTAATTAAAATGAAATTAAAAATATTCAGACTTCAGGCTGTATTGTACTTTGCAATTTAAATTATGAGTGTTTTGTTAATTTAAACTAAAGCGCAGATTGGTTCATACTGGAGGCATAAACTTTGTGATATATTTGGAATATAAACCATTTTTTTCTCGATATATGAATATATGTGGTTTTTCATTTTGTAAATCAATTTTCGTTTAACTATGATTAGCACTTCATGAAAACTATAGTCGCTACATAAAAAATGTGCGTAGGTTAAACTAATACTGCCATACTTTATAATTCTCTAAATCTAAATATCAGTAACATATCCAAACATTTAATTTAGATAATCGATAAATAAAAAAGATTACTAAAATATAAGGTATATTTTGAACTTTGTATTAGATCCAGAAATAATGTTATGGTTTCAATACACTCTGTTAACAAATATACAACTTAAATTATAGATAATCTAAAGCAAACACGAATAGTTATTTTATTAGCTACTCATTTTAGAACTTAACAAATTAATACCAAAATCTTGAAATATTTTTTTCATCTGATAAAGTTCTTGATTGTTCTAAATATTTAAAACATAATATTCTTGGATTAAAACAGTATCAAAGGAACGTGAGAAAGCTATAATAGCTTAGATCTAGGTTCATCCTTTAGATTAAGACGCTACATTCAAGAATATTCTGCAATTTTTAAAGAAACTATGCACACATTTACAGATAGAGTAGACAAAATTGACGCAGGTATTCATGAAAAGAACTAAATCATGCAATTAAAAGAATTACCCCCGGTTACCCAGACAAAAATTGCTAGGGATACTCGTTAATGTATAAAAGTTAACTGGAATGGGAATTAAAGCTTCTTTTCATTTAACTCGTTACTATTTCAAACATTTAATTTTATGTGATCTGCATCAAAGAAAACAAACATAAAAAATATAAATATATTTTTGACACTACGACGTTAATCAAACATGTGTATAATCTTTCATTCTAACCCATAATTACCTATATACTTACAGTTTTTTTTTTTAATATATGTATAAAAATATCAATTATTCATTTTTATATAATTAAAGTAATATAATTTTAAGTCTTTTTTGGAAGCCATTTTTTTATTGTCGCAATGCTCTGTAATTTAAATCCAACCCTTCTTGCAGATTTAATCTAGCGTTGTAATATATTATACAGCATATTACACATTCAAGAAACTGTTGAACGGAATTACTGAACCAAGAAATTCGCGATGAAATCACTGCAGTTGCAAATAGGAAAAACGATAATCCTGCTCGCATATTGCATACGCGTCTATCTAAAACAATTTACACGACGCGAAATGCAATAGGCTTTATTACAATAATTAAAATTAGCGTCGACTTAATAGCTCGCATTTACATAATGTATCCCGGTAAATTGACTAATTACAAAACGCACAAATAAAATAATAGTCTTTCCGCGGATTAATTACAGGCAAGTGTTCCACTTAATGACACCGAACCGAACGAAAACTTTGCTATTAAATTGCATTGATAATTAACACCGCGGCCATTTGGTTGCTGCGAAATGTTTTCACAATGATTAATACCGGCATAATAAGTCCTTTAATTTATAGGTTCGATCGCTAAGATATTACATATTTATGGAACTGCTGGTGTTGTTTCTTTATTATACCTCATTTTGTATATCGTAGTATGTGCAATTTTAAAATGTGTAAGGTTGGTTGATTTGGAAGAATATGCTGATTCAATTTTGGGTAAATACCAATTAAATCAAGACAAAATTGTAGTCTTTAAGGAACAGGTATATGATGTGATTTTTTCACTGACCTTCATAACAAGTTTATTATTGAAGCATATTTTCGAACGGGAACACGTAACGTAAAAGAAAATTGGAATTATTATATCAACATTTTGAAGAACAATTTCATGAGCAGTTTCCTGAGCTTGAGTTAGGTCACACCTACTTTGTGCAAAATGTTGGCCGAATTATTAAGAGATTACATGAAACCGGCAGCTTTTCCGAAGGAAAATCTACAGATCGGCCTACTGTCCTTATGGAAGCAGTAATTGCAGACATTCAGCAAAGAATAGATGTGAGTCCGAAGATATAGCTCCGATATTTATCTGCACAGACAAATATGTATTTTTTTTACATAAATAAATAAGTCTCTTCAACAACATGAATCGCCGTTTGGATCAAAATAAGCAACATTTGGAACATGGAACATGTTACAGAAAAATAAAATTTAAAAAGTCCTGCTCCTGATAAGTAAAATGTTAAAAGTTTTTTTATTGATCGAAAATTTTTTAACGACGGTGAATTATATAATTTTCTAAAGAATAATATTACTTTTCATATATTCTGTCAAATTAATTGGAGTAAACAAGTATAAAATTTACAAATACATTATCACATCAAAGCATTCTTTTCATTTGAGTGGAGGACTGCACTAAATATAATTCTTTGGCAAGACACGTCCATATCATTATGTGTAATGTAATGGACGGTACACACTTGCCGTCATATTATATATTTTTACCCGCAAGTAACGCACCGTTAACTAGGTAATAATACATCTAGGACGTAATATAAATCTTACAACAATTACTTTAATAAATTTACGCGTGAAGTAGCAACTGAACTTATAGAACCGGATTTTTCTTTCGGACGTGAAAAATATTAAGCACTAAAATGGTGTATGTAGATACAAAGTAGGTAAATATCTATAAAAATCATATTTGTAAAATTGGCTTAAAATAGCGTGTGCAAAAAATCGCATGCAGTTTTCATATGGCTTACTTACTAACTCCGCATAACAATTTCTTTATTTTCTTCTATTTTGTAACCATAAATATCAAGCAACATCTTTTATTACTACTACTCTATTTGAAACAAATAATACAATAATTTACAATAGGACAATAACTAATGCTAGAGTAAATGTTAAATTTGACAGCCGCTTTCTTCAATACATGCAGAAACTCTTAGTGGAATGGAATTTTGAACATTCTGCAATATTTGAGGAGTAATTTGCAGAATCGATTTTGAATTAGTGGTGTTTGATAAACTATGATATTGATAAATTCCCATCCAAAAGGATCCAAAATATTTAGATCTTGACATCTTGGGGCCTATTATAACTAATTTGCAGAGTCGAATTTTGAATTAGTGACATTTGATAAACTATGTTATTGATAATTTCCCATCCAAAAGAATAAAAAATATTTAGATCTTGACATCTTGGGGCCCTTTATACAATAGAACTACCATGACTAATCTACTGCTACAGGTATTTATCATTTAACAATCTTCTGACTTCACGGCTGTAGTGGTATACTAAATTACGTTTAATAACCAGTGTTGTATCAAGTAAACAGGGATGTAACTTATTTAAAAAATAAAGATAACTTTCGACGTTTGATCTATTGGGTAAGATATTTGGTCCAACTATTTTTGTCCAAATATCTTCCCGCCAAAAATTCAGTAAAAAAGATATTAATGGCCAAATGGTCGTTGATTATGGAGATTAATATGTGATCATTCGAGTAATTTATGGTGATTTAATAATCCATCTCTAGAAAATGTTTCTTTTTTGGTATACAAAATATTACTGTGGAAGTCGAATTATTCTTGGATTCTAGCCAAAGAAAAATTGCAAAATTATAAGGCTATTGGCGATCAGTTTTGAAAAATTGTAGAACTCTCCTGTTACCGTTAATATTAAGTAATCTTGCAATGTTGGATGCTTGAAGCCATAACTTTGTGATACATATTGAATCAGGAACTTTATCAAATGATAAAGAACTGTACTGTACAGTACTGTCATGTACGTTTGATAATGGCCTTGTAAGGTTGAAACTATAGTTACGAAATAAATTCCGAGTGTGATATTAACAAAGTAAGTTTTATTTATCATTTGATAAAGTTCCTAATCTTGCAATTCCTATTGGCATCACTGTGATCGCGTTTGCCTTCAGCTCGTCTTCCAGTCTTTGGTGTCTTTTTCCGTGAGATCGGAAAATAGGCGTCTGTCCTTGCATCAGACTGTATAATACGGACCTGGCTTCTCCTTGTATAAAGATGTGCAGTGGTGGTATATTCAAGATAACTTCTAGGGCTGCTGTTGGGGTGGTGCTTAGGGCTCCTGTTGTGCTGAGACATGCTAGTGTTTGTGTACTGCTTAGGAGTCATATCGGCCCCTTTTGCTTTGTCCTAGTCCACCGCACCACTGTTCCATAGGCTATCATGTGTCTTATCACCCTAGTGTAAAGCCATACAGTCATTTTAGGGTTTAGTGCCCAGTTTTTTCCGCACATTCTACGATACATGCCTAATTCTATTGATGCTTTTTGGTGGCCTTTCTGATGTGTGGCTTCCATGTCATTTTGGCGTCGAAGGTTACTCCTAGGTACTTGGCCTTCCCTACGAAGGGGATTTTCGTACCCCTGAGCATCAGTGGCTTTAGGCCTTTCAGCGCTCGCCTTTTTGTAAAGATGACAATTTATGTTTTTTGTTGATTGATCGCCAGTCGCTCCTGTTTGCACCAATTGTCTACTATGTTTGCGGCTCTTTGTGTTCGCTCCGAGACAACTCCCGCGAACCGGCCCCTGATGACAAAGGCTAGGTCATCCGCGTACCCTAGGCAGTGGATATCCTCTTTGGACAGTTTCCCTAAAAGGTCATCAACTAGTGTTGCCCATAACAGTGGAGACAGTATTCCTTCTTATGGACAGACTTAAATAAATAAAACACTTGGGTTTTGAGAATTTACACAATTTAATGTCGATGCACTGTAGATCATCTACCTGATGAAGCCACTGTGTGGCGAAACAATTGTCGCAGTGCATCGACATCAAATTGTGTAAATTCTCAAAACCCATGTGTTTTATTTATCACCTATATAATGGAATTTCACCAAGTAAAAGCCTCATCAATCCAATATTTAATAGTATGGATATGATTGCCATTTTCTCTAGGCTGTTCCTGATCCATTGTCGAAAGGTTGGCGAAACTCCTTTCCTTGATTGTGCCTCTACGAGAGAGGTTGTTATGACATTGTTAAACGCCCCTTCTATAACTAGAAATGTGGCCATGATTATATCTTTGTCTCACAGTGACTTTGAGATGAGCCTGTTTAGGTAGTCCAGCGCTGAGTTCGTTGACTATCTTGGTATGCATATTGCCTGTTGTTGAGGAGATTTTTCCCCAGTATCTCGTCCCTTATGTGCCTATCTATCAATATTTCTGTTGTTTTTAGTAGGAATTAAGTTAAGCTGGAAAGTCTGTATGACTTTGGTGTTAGATCAGCTATTCTGCCTACCTTGGGCAGGGTAAGGGTAGCTTTCTCATGATTTTGGTATATATCAATACCTGCCTGCCTAGCATCTTAGAAGATTTTTGACAGAATGAGCGGAGGGCATACTTTCTCATCTTCTGGGAAGTAGGCGGAGCAGATGACCCAGCTCCTCTCTCCTTCCTCCGTCTTGGCCGACATGATGCCTGTAACAAAATTCTCAGTACATAATTGCGGTATTACTGTACACTTGACTATATCGCTGTAAATTATGCATGTTCTTGGCCTTTCAGCATTTGAGCTGAATATTACCTGAGAGTGTTGTGGCGTTAGGCTTCTTCCTTCATCGGAACCGCCTCCCCCTTGGCTGATGGCCTTAAGAGGAGACTGGTCCCGCTGGCGGAGTGCTGACCTTCTTTGGAAGAGTCTTGCCCTTGCTCTACGTTCTCCCCGGCCTCGCTAGTGCTTTAGGTCTCCGCTGGTATCTTTGGGGTAGTGGCCTCTGGATTCTGACTTGGTTTACTGCCCTCCGTTGCCTTGTTATTCTCCTTTAATCTCAGCTAAAGCCTCCCGAATCCAAAGAATGGGTAAAGGTCCAATTTGGATAGCTCCTCCCTGGACACTTTATCTATGGAGAATGTTTATATCACACCTTTGGCCTCCGGGTTTTTCCCCCCATACCACCTCCGTTCCCGATTCTAAATCGTTTCATGATCCTGTCGGCATCCAGTCTACCGTGCACATCCATGGCTTGGGAATCTCGTGACACTTCAACACCCTGAGAGATGTTCCCTCCCAAGGTGTAAAAATTGAGACTGTCTCCCATGGCCATTGTGCGCTTGCTTCTTCGGCGCAGGTTGTTATTAGATATCCGGGTCGGTGTGTACACTTTACAAAGCGGACTTGTGGTTTTTGCCCTTTGGCTTCGCTAGCCCAATAGCATTGGGAGCCTCCTAGCCTGTGTTTTTTGTTTTTGTTTTTTCTGTGTTTACAATCATGTTGTTCCCACGAGAAGCTAGGGAAATATTTGGTCGGCCTGGTCAGAGCCCCGCATGAACAATTAAGGCCAAATACAGGGGGGTTTCAACCTATGCCCCCCTGGGAAAGTCTAAGCCCACACATGCCTCTGCGGCATTTAACTCTCAGCACTTTGCCTTTCACCTTAGCTTGGGGTTTGGGTTACTCTTCGATTCCCTTCTCACTTACGATTATTGATGGTACTTATCCCTTACACCACGTAAAGGTGGTAACCCTTGCTCGGGCGCACAACTGGTAGTTAGGAATATTGTTGATGTTTAAATTAAAAGAATTGCTTGCTCATAATCTCATTTTTACAATGTACAAAATGTTTTAAAATGAAGTATTTACGTCGATTAAAAATATGTATAAGATGTTTACAGATTGAAAGCAAAGTTGCAAGTGGTTTTCTACTACTAACTATTTACAAAACTTACTAATTCTTAAAAGATAGTAGGAAAGAGTTAAGTGACGATTAAGGGATAGCAAGTCGGATGCAGGTCACCAAAATATACTAATCAGGTAGCACCGACGCGTCATACCAGGTATTGCAGATGTTTGAAAAATTTACCCAAATCTGCGTCTCAAGCCGTGTATTTATAAATTATGTAGATGGGTCCATAAGCCTACAATAAAATATACAATAGTAAAAAATGTAATAAGGGAAAAATGGAAAAGTTGTTGCTGCTAGTAAAAGAAAAATAATCCCATTGGCATTAAACTTTTTATTTAAAAAAAAATAAAGAGCCTTAGAGCTTTAACATGCCACCGCCCTTGAAATCTGTTCAGATTTCAAAGACTCCAAATATTGAATATTGAATTATCAGTGCCGTCAATAGCTAAAATTGACAACATAGTCGCCGCACGTTTATAGATACCACTTGAGGATTTGACTGAGACTACGCGGATAATGTTGTCCTCTGCAGGATGTTCCATTTGCTAGGTGGTGAACTATCTTCTCTTATGATGACCATCATTGTAATAGGGATAGTTTTAGATGACTTTTGGCTGCATCGTGGCGATGTAGTCGGCTGAACACCTCTTCTAGAAATGTTATTATTATACAATCGGGATCTGGTGTAGAGGTTATTGATCGTCCAATTAGGAATTGTGTTGGAATGAGGGGTTATAGGTCATTTGGATCACTGAAAAGAAGAGTAAGTGGACGAGAATTTAACACACCTTCAATTTGTATTAAAACTCTATTTACTTTTGTTAAATTGAATTTCACTGATTTAACTCCAGCTTCCCAAAGTCCACCGAAATGTGGTGCTATAGGTGGAATAAAATGCCATTATATTGACTGATTTGTGGTAAAATTGTTGTGCCATTGTGTGAATATAAATATTTAGGTGCAGAGATGTGAAGCGTCTAAATGCTGCTATAATGGATAAATCTGATATTAATTCTAAATGAATTACTTTACATATGAATAAACAAATATAAGATTTATATTTAGGCTTTCGTGACTTTCTAACTTTAATAAGTAGAGGACCTGCATAGTCACAACACCACAATTGTAAAATGGTGAAACAGGATTAATTCTTGATGCAGGTAAATCTCCCCGAGACGGAATTATAAGTTTTGGATTCGCTTTAAAACATATGATCTACATGCATTGCGACCAGACATAATCCATTATTTCTTTCATAAACTTAACAGTAACATTTGTGGGCCACAATGAAGCATTTTCTTGTGTTCGTTTGAAATAATTAATTCGGTGATGATTAGCTAAATGTAAGATTGGATAACATTCATTATACGAAGTGTTCGAGTGAATTAACCGCCCTCCTACTCGTATTATACCATGTTTATCTATAACAGGATTTAACGCTTATCCTACTTTTGTAGGATTTCATTAGTTTTAAGAACCTGAATTTAGTTTGAAAACATCGATTTTTGTGCAAATTTTATTTACATGTTAATTGCCTGGTAAAGTTCATTGGTAGATAATTCTTGAAGGTCTTATTTCTGTTTGTTTTCTGTTGCATTATTTTTATGTTATGAATAAACCTTAAGCAATACATAGCAACATCTACCAGTTTATTAAAATCAGAAAACTCTTTGACATTTATAAAATTATCTAATTTTTAAAATGCTTAGTGTTGAATTTCGATTTTCGAACTCGGATTGATTGAACTCGTTTATGCTATTATGCGTGCGTTAGAGGCCATTTATTAGCTTCATGTAATAAGGTCAGATGGGTTGTCATATGTTCTGACGTGATGCATGTAATTAATATTTGTCAATAAAATATATTAAAATCCTTCAGTTCGTTGTAGAAAATTAACTAATAATTTAAAAGTACGAAAACATTTCGTGAATCAACAACAATGAGTCACTTCTTTCAAAAAGTAATTTGTTTTGTAGTCTTAGTAAGACTCATTTTTGTAGAATAACGAAATACTGTTTTATTTCGCCGACTCTGTTAGCTACAAATGTTTGCCAGCTATCTCCCATCCAATGCAATGCGATAGTTCAATCAGACCAAAGAAATGTAGAATCAATTGTCAATTAGAGAATTCTAATGAGTTTTGATATTAATTTGACTAACAGTAATGCTCCACACAGCTCTAACCTGGAAAGTGAAATCTGTTTGAGTGGTTCAACTCTTAATTTTGAACAAAATAAATTTGTGAATAATTTTTCTGAATCTGTTGTTTTAACATACACATACGCCCCATATGTAGCCTCTGACACATCACAGAACCCGTGAAGTTCAATTCGTTTAATCGAAGGCGCTGAGAAGAAAGGATCAGTTTCGATTTCTGATATTGATTCTATATCATTAATGTATCTTACTCACATTGAGTGTATATCGAACGGTAGCGAATTATCCCACGTAACATAATGTTTCACTTAAAAATATTTTGCATAATTAATTTTGCGCTCTAATATTAATTAGTGAAATTAAGCCAAGGCGATCACAAATTTTCGAAATCGAAGATAATATATTGCGTTTAGTGAATTTATTGTTTATATTAGAAGTTTCTGAATTAACAAAATACACATGATCAAACTTTTAATTCCATAGTTAGTAATATTTATCAACTGTGCTTATTTTTCTCTTAGGAGAGGACTTCATATTAAACTAGTTATGTCATATAATACTCCCAGCGATTTATTTGTATGTGTTTCTCAATTAATTGCCTCATTCGCATCTGTGTTATAGACGAGCAATTTGAAATCCATTTGCGTAGATTAAATCCTGCACTTGATAAAATGTATGTGACCTCCTTCTTGATTTTGAGTAATTCGTTCACTGTATTTGCACCTGTCATCATATCATCGACGTAATCATCTTTTTTAATAGTTACTTATTATTATTTATTTATTCATATCTTTTTACTCCTTTTTAACAAAATAAGATAAGATTTATATTACAAAATATAAAAGTATACTTAAAATTTTAGTCAAAAGGGAGACGGGCAGAGATCTCTTCACCGAAGGATCTTCCACTCAAACCCAAGATTATGTATCATCTATACTTCTTCAGAATACCATCTGTATTATATTATGGTTTTCTGATTATAATGCTTGAATAAAGCATATTTTAGTCTTAGACTTATTTTAATGACAGGTATGTCACTGTCATGGCGATATATGATTTTTATTATTCTGAATTAGGTTCTTTGTTTTGGATGGATTAGTACTTGTCTGTACATTCTTTCAATATCTGCAGTCAATGCTACTAGGTATCTTCTAAACCGAACCAATATTGAGAAAATGTCCAGTTGAATGTTGAAACCAACTTATTGAATTCTATTTTGCGATATGTGCTTGTTTACTTCACCGGAGCAATCAAAGACTACTCGCAATTTCGCTGTAGTGTTTGAGTTTTAAATTACGGGATGGTTTTGCAATTTATAAGTTAATTTAGATAAAGGAAACCTTTTTATTTCGATCATATGATCTAATGCTTTTGTTTAGTTTTTGTTCAATTGAATAAAAACGCTTTAATAACACAGTACGAGATTCAGTGAGATCAGAATATGATTCGTTGATTGGAATTTGCCTTGAAGTGAGTTTCAAAATATAGATTTTGACTATATTGATTATGAATTTTCAACAACTAAATTACAACTTGAATAAATATATTGCATTTTATCTTTTGGTACGTTTTCTGCAATAGCCCAATGTAACTTTGTTTTTTGCAGAATTTTTAAGTGTTGTCCTAATTTTATTTGCCCTATACACAATAATTTAAAAAATGGTGATGTGGCATTCATAGTACTTTCCCTATATGTTTCTCGAAAACGATGAGGTTTGCGCAAAAAGGCTATTCTTTGAAATTTGCTCTAATTTGGATTTTTTGCAATTACTTTTTATATAAATTTCATGTAACTCCTATAGTTTATTAGCAACAAGAAAAAAATATCAAACTTATTAATTTTTGATATTTTTCTCACAAGTTAAGAAGTCAGAGAAAAAATGTTTTAGTAAAACTTGTTCAGTTTTTCATTCCCTTTTACTTTTGTTTGAAAAAGTAATATTTTAGAAATTTACAATAATATCGAGAAAAAACAAAAAAACGCCTTAAATAAACATCTACTTCCGGTTTACGAATGTTTACCAAAAGCTTTTCAGTTCCAGTTTTGAACGATAAAACCTTAAGTTTAAAGTTTCATCTCAATAAGATCATTGTTTTTTGTAATACAGCGACCACCGACAGACAGACAGACAGACAGAAACACACACACACACACACACACACACACACACACACACAGACACAAAAAATATCTAGATTTTAGTGTAATGGTCTCAGGGGACGTCAAAGCGGATATTTTCGTTAAATATTATAAAATTTTCATAAAGTTTTCACGAAAACAATACTTCCCCTTATATATTCTATATAGGGAAAGTAATATATATTCTATAGGGAAAGGAAAAAGAAGTGATAGCGGGTAGATACTTTCTATTATCCCGATAGGGTTAGATCTACTTCAGGGAAGCGCCCCTGTCCACGCGAGCCATTCGCCTCTCCTATTCCTAGTGTGGAAGAGTGTATGTCCTAACCTAAAACTCCTATCTACACCAAAAAAATATTCCTAAATATCCTCCCTCACCTTGGAAAGCAACGAGAAACTACCAAGGTAATTTAAAAAAATCCCCAGGTAACATATCTTGATTATGGCTGATGAATCCAATGGTCCCAAGTACAGGCATCCCTCAAATGGGACAGATGTGCGAATAATCTCCCGGTCGGCTAAAATCAAATGGTAAATAACCGAAATGAGAAAGATTGGAACTTGCAATGTAACAAGTATGTATCAAGCCGGCAACACAATTAGAGAAATGAAGAGCTTGCAGATTCGCATATTAGGGATAAGCGAGATGAGGTGGCCTAACTCTGATAGAACAATAGATGACTATACTATATTCAACTCAGGTGACGACAGCCCAAAACTCAAAAATGGTTTGGCAATAATTGCGTCACAAGATATAACAGAAGCTTTGAGTAAGGTAGTTCAATATTCAGACAGGATAATAATAATGCAATTAGTAACTAAAAATGTAAATGTAAACTCTCTCTCCAACTGGAGATTATGACGAGGATCAAATAGAAAAATTCTATGACGATTTAAACAGTATTCTAGCGTTAACAAGAAAGCATGGCGTGAATATAATAATGGGCGACTTTAACGCTAAGATTGGTAAATGAAAACATGATGAAGTTATTGGAACTTACAGCCTAGGCGGAAGAAACGACAGAGGCGACAGACTTGCAACCTTTCGTATAGAAAAACAATTAAATCAAGCTTTATGATCCGGTCCTTAAAATGGAGTGTTGATTTTGAAATCCTCAAAATGACATGCCATGCAAACTTTGAAAGCCATGTTAGATACGGGATAATTCATTGGGGTAGCTCAACACAGCTCAACACAGCTTAATTAGTGATAGCCAATACACTGTTTAAACTACCTGAACGACGCTTATATACCTAAAAATCTCCGGCAGACAAAGTAAATAAACATAGTTCGAAATCAAATTGATTTTATTTGTATTACGAGAAGATATAGAAATGCTATTTTATCGACAAAAAAATATCCAGGAGCAGATGAATGGGGTCAGCAATGTCAATTATATTTTTCATTGAATGACAGTATATGCTTGTATTCAGCAAGAAGGTGATTTTCTTTCCGTGCAAATAATTATTGTTCCATGATAAATATCCCGTTTATTTGTAGAAAAGAGAGTTCTGCCAGATTGTGTTGGTTTAAGTCGCAGCATACCTCTGAAAGCTCTTTTTTTGAAGAATGAATATTTTGTTGAAGGGTGTTGAAGTATCCCAAAAATTATACTATATCTTATAATTGCCTCAAAATTTGCATGATATGCCATTTCTAAAATAAGAAATGATACTATTAAAGATCGAAATATGTAAAGGGTGTATCAAAATGAACTGACATTTTAATTTATTAATAAAACATATTATATTATTAGAAAAGTACGAATGTTTTTATTTTATTATAAGGTACAAACATGAAGGTTATGTGTGGAACACAATATCCGATAAGTGAGCGCCTCGGCCTTATTTGCAAATGGTCATTCTTTTAGCAAAATTTTCAATTACATTTTGGCATAATTGCGGACTAATTTTACTAATGGTGCGTCTAATTTCTTCCTTGATCTCCGGAATGGTCTGTGGATTATTAGCATACACTTTTCCTTTCAGAAAACTCGAAAGAAAGAAGTCTAATGGCGTCAGATCGCACAATCTTTGTGGCCAATTCAGATCTTCACATCGCCGCGGGGCGAAATAACACGACCATGGAACTTTGTCTGCAATAACTGAATTGTTTCGTTCACAGTCTGGCGGGTTGCACCATCTTGTTGAAAGAATATGTCTTCCAAGTTCATGCCGTTTAATTCATTCCATAAAAAATGGACAGTAACCGCATTTTCCTCAGCATTCTCGAAAAAGTACAACCCAATCACTCCTAAAACCCAAAATCCGCACCAAATAGTGACTTGTGGTGGATGCATGGGAAGCTGTTGGATCATTTGAGGATCCCCCAAATTCGACAGTTTTGTTTATTAAAGTAGCTAGTAAGTTGAAAATGCGCCTCATCGCTGAAGATGATTTCCTTCGAAAAATCTCCATCGATTTGTTGATTGTCTGCTGGTTGCAGGTTTTGTATTAAATTGATCTTGTAGGCATGCAAATGCAGATCTTTAGTCAAAATTCGCTGCACAGAGATTCTTGAAAAGTCCGATTGCTAAGCCCGATGGCGAATCGAACCATTTCTGTAATGAATTTTCACAATTTCTAGGCTTTGCTTGATCGTGTAGTTATTTATGAATTAATACTTCCTGATGCCAGTTGTCAAAGAATTGTACACTATGTTCGCCACAGAAAAAATGGTGCGCAATTTAAAGTGTCTGATCAATCTGAGACACCCTTTAGCTTGCTTTATTTATTTTCTTTGAAATATAATTTATATGTTCATCCCACTTCAGTTTATAGTCAATGATAACCCCAGAAATGTTGTACATTTGGTCTTTTCAAATTCGGTGTTGCCAAATTTTAAACTATCTGAAGGGCCAAGAACACTTCCCTGTGGCACACCACCACACCTCTGACTGTATCATCTCATTTCTTTGTTTGCATTCTACTATTTGTCTTCTATTACTTTAGTATGATGTAATCCAATTATAAGAGACTATTCTAAAACCAATATCGTACAATTATGATAATAAGATTTTGTGATTAATACACTCAAACGACAAGCCTAGTAGTATGCCACAGAAACCCTTGTTGTTTGCCGCAACTGAGTTTACTAGTTGAGTGAAATCATATAATGTTATATATTGCAATTTCTTTTCGATATAAATCCATGCTAATACTTTGTATGTGATATTTAATTAACAAAAACATAATTTGCTTAGCAACTATGTATTCAAATATTTTTGAAAGGTAGGGTCTGTAGTTTTCAACACTAGTAAGATTAACATTTTTCAGTACTGGTACCACTTTAAAAAGCTTTAATTGTGTTGGAAATATACTACTTGTTAGGGATTCGTTGATTATGTAGCATAATAAGTCAGCAATGTAATCAATGCATTTTTTAATTAAGTCTGATCAAATTTCATCTAAACTGATGCTTTTATTGGCCATATTATTTATAGTGTCCTTTAGATTTTGTGTAGTTATTGGGTGAAAATAGACGGTACCTTTTACTTTGGTCGTATTTATATGTACTAACAAAGTATGACAGCTAACATATGCTTAAGCAGATTAGCTGCTGAATTTACAAAGTATTGATCAGGGTAAATTTCGTAAGTATTTTTCGATCGGATTGTTTGAAACATGATGTAAGCTCCTTAGCTATAGACCAAGTAGCTTTGACTTTATTGGAAGATTGGTTATCATAATATTTATTCCGATCCCGCTTTAAAAGCTTGTTGTAATGACGTTTGTAATGTCGTAAAATAGGTTTATATTCTGGTAAGAAAGTATACAGAATGTCTAATGACCTGAGATCCTGGCATTCTATAGTTTCATTTGATATAGGTAAAATAGATTTTATTTTTCTACTTTTAAAATGTTTATATTGAAAACTTCTATTAAAATGCCGTATTAATGCATTGAAATGATCATTTAAATTTACACAATTATACGCATTAACCCAAGTTTCACTGTTTGAAAGATTGAAAAAGATTTACATTTTTATCATAAGATATTCGGATGTTTAAAACAGAATTATTAATAATACTGATGTGTCTAAATTTGACAATTTGTGTTAGATGATCCGAGAATCTACTGTTGATTGTGCAGCACTCTGATATTTGGGGGTGAATGGTAATGATGCTGTTAATACATGATTTGGTTGTATTGGTTATTCTAGTACATTCTTTTATTAGATGAAGATTCTTTAAAAAACTATATTTAACTATTAACTAATGAAGATAATTCATTTACATAATTTCAGAAGGATTGCATGTTTATAAGAATAATACCATTTAAATCATTATTTATTAATTGTTTGGTTTCTTTGCTATTCTAAATAAAAAGGGATTTATACAGATTCCTTTTGACAATGTAGCGGGTTCCTTTAGTGTGCTAAAATTATCTAATGGTAATGCGAAGGATATTTTGATTCGAGCTGTAGACATTCAACTGAATATTTTCTTATATCTTCATTAGTGGTCACAGGATCAAAACGGAAGACATAGATATACATCAGTTTTTGGGACTTTGTCCATGTCTGTGTTTATTATTGTTTTTGTATTTAATTTTGGTTTATGGGTCGTAGATTCATTATCCGTAGTGTTTTTATGTGGTTCGTCTGGAGTTGGTTTGTTTACCTTTTTGTTTCAACGATTAATCGGTGGATTTAATTTTTGTTGATTTTGAAGTTTTCTTATTATCAGTAGAATCAATAGTAAACTCTACAGATTTGGTTGTAGACTCCTTTCCAAATGCTGTGAATATAGTTTTGATTATCCTTAATAATTCTAAATAGTGGAAGATGTGGTTTTGCTATCTCTAGCATATTCTAACTTACGTTGTGGGAAGTCACTGATGCACTCATCACAGATTCATAAAAAATTCAGCGGCTTTTTGTTTTAAACCACACGAAAGATGAATTGTATAGTCACAAATGAAGCAAATTAGATTCTTGGGTACCATCTTCAGTTTATATAACTCAAGTTAGTGGGTATTGAATGATGATACAGAGGGTTGCTATTTATGTGTTAAGAATAGAAAGATTAAAAAAATGAGTTTTATCAAAAATATTTTTATTGCTTTTCAATATAATTGGCTTTAAGATCTATACACATTTCTGACTGAATCACCCTTCAAAGCACGTTGTTTAGGCAAAAGATGGTAACCCTAAAACATGCGTTTTGAAGGCATCAGTCGCTTTTTTGAGCAATAAAAATCGTTATCCATCTTTAATCACTGGAGTGTCTATTCGGGGCTCTAAATAAATTCGACCTTTTGTGTATCAAAATACTCGTTTGCTGCATATCATGTGTGATTCATAAATCTACAACAACTAGTCTTATTACGATTACGAAACAAAGTACTTATTGAAACAACTGCTTATATTTCTAGTATCTCTACAAATATTGAATTATACAAAAGTAATTTGCGTATTACAAAATAGCAAAGCTACCAAAGCAACACTAGTTTCAATGTATTTATTTCTGTCAAGTAAACATAAAAAAATGTTTAACGTATATTTAATACGTTAAACATTTTTTGAGTGATTATGGTGTGACAAATGTAAAAAAGAACTGAAATTACGGTAATTTAATTATAATGATCTATCAAAACGTATTTTGATCTGTCGATTTTATCAGTACAGCTTTAAACTATACTTGATCTTAAATTAAAATAAAAACAATTACTAAAATTAAATATAAAAAAGGTTAAAAATTTACTCTGACACAATAATGAAATATTATGGATTGAAGGTCTGAATTTATATCTTTTACATTATACTACTCTTTAAACTATCAGTAAGAATTATTATAGATATTTGGAGCACACCATCACCTTATACAATCATTAAAAATAAAATTATTTTTATACAATCAACTTTTATTCTAAAAATGTTGTTCAATAAAACAAAAAATTTTCTTACACATTATCAAGCAAACAAAATAATTGTTTTAGAAATGTTTATATCCTTTAAAATTTCGGTTTTATAAATATTATTTTCTATATTTCATTTAAGAAAATTATGAAAATTTCCTGGTGAAGATACATTTATAAACAAAATACAAAGAAGTGAGATGATGAAGAAATTATTACTTGAACAGTTTGAGTACATACCGTAGCAGTATGCAATTAAATAGAAATCCAGTTTGCCAATAGACTTTTTCTTCAGACATAGTATAATCAATAAAAGCGAAACACTTCACACCAGCTTCCCCAGTCCGCGCATTAATTCATGAAAATTACAACACTCTATCATTCCTGAAACAAGTTAAGTGATTATCTTCGTTCCCGCAGTGTGCATACACTTACATTTGTAAACTAAATAACATCCGATCGATAAAATCGTCTCGGAATAATAATAATAATAATAATGAGTAAGGGGGCGATACTTTTTGCTCTCCACAGAGAAATTCCTATTAAGCCACATCCTGTCCTCACATGTTATTTACTGCCCAGCTTCGAAAAAGGAAGTAAACACCTGCAAAAAGACAACGCTTTAATTTATAAACGCACACGCGAGTAAAAATTATAATTCGTCGATAAGGGCGGAAGTTTGAATCGACGAGCAGCGAAGGAATCGTAACTGTAACTGGTCTTTGCTTAATTGTGGGATTTTGATGGTTTCTAATTCGACGCGGGATTGGCTTTTATTAATCTAAGTATGGGTCTTGTGGTTTTACATCAATTGTATATGGGGTAAACGTGACTAGAATCGCACTGGACTTAATAAGATTTCGAAATGCCATTCAGATTAGTTAGAGTGTACACATAAATTATTAACTCTTTTGTGCGGTTGTTGACGTGTGGTCCGAACTTAATCTATTAGTAATCTAACAGGAAAAAAAGTAGAGCGTTCCCGTTTGCAAGAATTACGATAAGGTTGCGGAATGTCCGTAGATGGTCCCTCACGCATGGCCAGATAGAAGAGCGCCATCTGCACGCGAGTCCAGCGAATCTTTGATTGACGTACGGTTGCTCGGTATGTAGACGACCATCAATTCGGACTATCACAACAGGCTATCGTGGGATTACGTTTGAAGGAAACTGGAATGTCTAATATTCCACTTTATTGCATCTTAATTTATTTTCCGGAAAATGGACGAGTCGTCCATTAAAGATTGTCGTTTGTTAGATAAATACGTTAAACCGGACCATTTCAACAAATCGTTATTAATTGAATTTATAGTATTTAACTAGAATTTAATGTGTTTTAGGTTTTTTAAAGTATGTAGAATTTAAACAATTCATAATTTAAACTATAATATTGAAGTGTTGAACAATTAGGAAACTTGGGGTAAATTTCGTATCGTTTGAAAATAAAACACGGTAGTAAATTACACGTTTTGAATTTATTGAAGTATTAAGGCATAACATACGGTTTAAGTAATAGCTCGCATTATTTAATGTAAACAAATTATAACAGTTTCGATATTTTGTATTAAAGTGCCAAATAGTATATTATTTTATATGTATGTATGGTCAATAAACAATTTATTATTATTATTATTGATATTATTATTAGAATAATTTGATGTTTTCGCGGGTATGGTATGTTGTAGCTGGTTTTCGGGTTATACTCCGCGTGGTTTGTAAATTATATTCACGACGTTTCGATGGTCTCTCTGCCATCTTTTTCAAGTGCTTACTCTTGTATGGTCAAGGTAATATTATTATTAGAATATATCCACTATTAATTTGTTAGATATTATCTGAATGTTATACTGACTTTCCTAATGATTATTGTTATTATTATTCAATAATAACCGTTCCCAAATTGCTAAGCTGCCTTCAACTTCATTCTACTAATAATATCCGTTTATGCCAAAATTAGTAATTAAAATCAACGAAATTTATTAAAAAGTAATATTCTTATGACGGACCTTTAAAAAAAACGATAAATCGCCAAATCCAATTGCAATATATTAATACTATGAATAATTGTTGAAGAGGATACTTTGTGATAGATCTCGCTTAAAAAGTGGGTTGGAAATTAAAAACATTTTGGGTAGTATCACGAATAGTGACCAGTTTATTTGGACAACATCAAACGAATATTCATGTTAGTTAAATTTAACCAAGATAAAAGATGCATCGGCCGGGAATCGAATCCGGGCCGCCCGCGTGGCAGGCGAGCATTCTACCACTGAACCACCGATGCTTCGGTACTACTTTATATGCATTTTTTTTACTAGTAATTTTATATATTTATTTCTTGAAATCGAAAAGGACTATTTTTTTCATTATATAAAATAAAGGAAAGAAAATGTTGGATTCATAACCTATTGATGCGTGTACCGACTAAAATCAGTCTCCTGTTTTTTAGGCAAGTATTAATTCCTCTTTAGCTTAACAGTTATTTACTAAATTGTTAAAGACATTCTATCATTTTCATAAAGATAATTTAATAATTTACAAAAATATACATCCATTGTGGTTATAATTAGAACTAATTTCTGTCAACTCAATGTTTAAGTAAACACTCGCTGCCGATTTGACGTTTTTCAATATTCTTACTGTTTGAGGAAATTCAAAGTACGACATCCAAACTCGGTATATTAAAACAATGATTTATTTCTATTATTATTGTTCTGGTTTCAATAGAAATTTTTATTCCTATTGAAATTGACTTAAAAATAATGTACACCAAGTGAGAAGTGATAATATGAGAAATTCAACAGTATGAGAAAGGCTTAGAAATATTTTTACAAATATTCATATTGCAAATTATTTTGGAAATCCTTTTTTATATTATGGAAAGACTTTGAAAATTACGTATTGTATATTCTCTTGGGAATTTTATCAAAAGAATTTTTGATAGAACCGTTGAAAACCCTTTAGTGTGAATCTAAATAATTCGAGATTTTAAAGCGAATAACATTTTCAGAGAAGAAATAGTATAAATAAATTATATCTAGTAAGGTTCTTGGCGACCAATCACTATCTTAGGCGATACTGTAGAAGTTCCAACAACTATTAGGGCCAAATACATTAAACAAAATTTCATTAATTCTTGTTTTCGTCTAGAAACACAAAGTTTACAGTTTTAGCAGAAATGACCAATAGTCAAAATATCAATGCTAACATTTTGTAATTACCATCACAAAGTTAAAATTTACAAAATTTCTAAATTAAGTCAGAAATGAACTATTTTTTTGGAATTTGTAAACCAAAATTTTTCAATCAAAATTTAATAAGTAGAAGTATTTATGTTTAGTGGAAACAGAGTAAAAATGGTATTTTACACAACGCTCTTGTATCGACAACCTAGAAAGTAATATATTGCTTTTCATTAATAGAGAATATGGCGCTTACCACTTTTACTTTAACAACTGAACGATTAGTTTTTTAAACGATGCTAATTTTGGCGCTGACAATTTTCTGCCTTATCACAAGTTCTGCAGTAATAATATCTTGAACAAGTTTTCATAGTATTTAAAATTCTAACCAAATATTTTAGCAATACAAGGCGTTTATCCTCCTATAAGTATTAAATTGCTAAACACGAGTTCTATAAGTTATTGGAATTTTATTAGGCATCATCATCATGGTTGAAATTCGATAGTTCCCAACAGAAGTTTAAAGATTGCCGTGTTTAAAACAAGTTTACGTTTATTATCTTCTATACATATTGTCCGAATTTAAGTAGAAAGGTTTTGGCTGCATTAAAGTTTGCAATCAAATTTGCTTTTATAAATTTTGAAGGATTCAAGACGGTCTATTTTGAAGCCTTCTTCGTAATTAAGATATATCACAAAGTAATAGCTTTAAAATGTACAATTATCCGGGGTTTATGTTTAAGAGTTCGGGGAGGTCATGGAAATGTACATCAAGTGGGAATAAGGAAAGGCGAAAAAAGCGTGAGGGGTGGTGAGAGAAAAATGGGGACGATGGATGGATGACAGTATGAGAGTGACGTGTGACTTATGGGATGCAGGTGTGTGACCGATCTTGATGCATGGGGCGGTGGTATGTGTAGTCAGGAGGTATGAAAGTTTGGAAAGACAACATTAGTGGTTCCTGAAGAAGAGTGGTCAGATATTGAATGAAAATGTGGGGATTAGAAGAGGCATGTAGATGGAGAACGGAATGGAGGAGAATGTATGAGAGGATAGGTTTTTTAAGGGGGATCATAAAGGAGCAAGGGGCGAATATGGTGGGATGGGTGCATTAGAAGGAGAAATATGTGGAGAGGCCAAGGAAAAGGATGTATAAAGAAGAGTATAAATGATAATGGCTATAGGGAGTGGCAGCTACATGGGAGAAGACCAAGGTATCTGGAGGATAACCTTTTAGAAAGATAAGGGAGGGTTATCTTGACAAGGGCGAGGAAATGGATGGGCGAGTGATTCAAAGTGAATGCGTGCTGGTTAAGGAAGGGAAGGATACGTGGCGTCACCTGGATGGATACGGTAGAGATAGTGACGAGACTGGGACAGGAAAGAGAAAGAAGAAGTAATAAAGAAAATTAGAAATAGCAGAGTTTAATGTTAAGTCAGGTATTATAATAGAAAAAAAAGCCAATAAATTTTTAGTATATGTATAACAGCTCTAACAATTAATATTTTTTAACGTCTAATTTTGGCGGCTTGGTTGTCTTGTTGAAGAGCTCTAGAGGTGATCCGGCTGACGAAAGCATTTCCTAATTATTCGTCTTTCCGAGTTGTCTAGCTTGTCGTCGAGATATTATGGAGCAGCGATAATCTGTGGAATGAAATATTTAATTAGTGGATGAATGAAAGTTTTATGTAGTATGTATGAGCGTCTTGGGCTAGCAACCGCACATGCGAGTGGTTAGTCCCCCAATAAGCTTAAGACCTTTGTTAGCGGAGGTGATTATATGGTTAATAACGGATATATGTTTGAGGGATTGCAGAAGGAAGGAGTCAAGATAAGTGATTTCGCTGGCCGGCTTTATGCGACGTCCTTATATGGTGATGGACAGAAACTTGTCATAACTTCTTGCTTTCCGTGGATGGTGGAAGATTATGAATTATATGTTGTTAAGAGAGATTCTCCATTTACTGATCCAGTTCCCAGCTTGGAGGATGTAACTCTGTGTTTAGCCGCGGCTTCCGGCGTCGAAGCAGTTGTCTAGATCGCCGTGTCGTTCACGTATTTTTGCAATGTAGACTAGATTGATTTCATCTTGGAGACTGTTGTGGGAAAATTTGCACCATAAATATTGAATAAGGTAGGAGGGTGCACGGAGCCTTGTCGTTTCTGTCGTTGAGAAAACTGCCGACGACACGTTGCAGTTGGTGTGGAAATTGGAAGTTCTTCAGCTTGTATAGGAGCGTGCTGTACCATACGGTGCCCAATGCCGTTTGGAAGTCCGAGAAGACGCCTTAACATATGCGGCCCTTGTTGATGGCTCGAGTGGCGTCTTGTAGCAAGCAGATGGATTCTAAATCAAAGGCGTTGATCCGACTGAGAATGATTCTCTCAAAGGCTTTCCGATTCCATTCAGTAGGAAGATTGGACGATATAAGTTGATGCCATCAGGTAGTTTCTTGCGTTTATAGAGCATGATATAATCTTCGCCGTTTTCCATGGAGCAGGGAAGTGGCCGGCGGACAGGTACGCATTTAATATGTTGGCGATGTATTCTGTGGCAGGTAGAGGTAGTTGTAAATGACGTGTTGCCTGTGATTTTCGTCAAAGTTCGGATTATTGGCATAATAAATGTAGATTTCAGGGAGTCAACAAAGGCTTGCGCTTCTTCTTCCTCGTCCGTTGGAAGGCGGCCGTCGTTGCGCGGATGGCTCGTTCTGGCAAGTTTCTGACCGGTGAGAATTTTGAACTTCTTCCAAAATGTAATCATTGCCTGTTGATTTCCATTGTTGGAAAAGGTTCCTCTTGGAATGGTGGCGCCGTGCTAAAAATAATCTGCGGCAGCAGCAAACAGATTTTCGATTTCTCCGATGGAATTGAAGGTAGATTGCGGCAGCGTTTCCTTGACGGTTCGGTGAAATAGCTTTTAGTCGGCTTGTTTCATGACGTTATTGATTTTGAATTCGGGAGAGGGTTTTGGTTTCGTAACTTACTTGTTTTTACGGGGTGGGGTTGGCTCCACGCCCAACCTCCCTTTCGTAGAGCCATTTCTCTCGCTTGTTAGAGAGTAAGAGATGCTATGCATCTCTCTATGCTTCTTTGCAGTATAATACCAATACGTCCATCATTTTTCCATAAACAAAACCTGTATTCATCGCTAAACGCGGCGTTGTTCCATTCGACCCAACAGTGCCGCCCTTGACACAAAGCCAGACGAGTAGCTTTCTTAGGTGGGGTTAGTGGAAGACATCTATATACGGTAAGAATGAAGGCCAAAGAATGAAATTCGTCGATAAATGGTCGCTATTAAAATCTAGCGATTTACAGCTCCTACCCAATCTATGGCAACAGACCTAGTTGTTTGAAATCGGTTCTGTTTGGCCATTCGTCTCTGACCAGGAAGACCATATTCGTGTCACAGTTGTGTGATCTCGATTCATTCTTCTGCTGATTTTGCGGAACGATAAACGTGCTTCTTTCATACCGATAATTCGACCCTTCCCAAACTCTGAAGATAGGGAAAAAATTGGGTGTTATCTTACTCTAGGCATTTTACAACAACAGTATAAAACTCTTGATAAATTCTAAATAATAAAAATATATAAGTCCTTTACGTTGTAGAAAATTCACTAATATTTAGAAAAAACAAGAAAATATTTTCGTAAAATCTACAACAAATGAGTCTTATTAAGACTACAAGAACAAATCACCTTTGAAACAACTACTTCTCTAGCTAATACTTCGACAGACATTGAAATTTTGGCATCCAGACTTCAAAGTATAAATTTACTGACAGAAGACGTTAAATTCTCATATTTTAGGAAACGCGTCTCTGACTATTTTGGCTATTTTAAACAAAATGATTATCTAGTTTATTGCACCAACATTTTCAGCCTGATAAACTTGGGGGCACATACAATCCCGATGATTAGGTGCTTTGTATTGATTATTCCAAAAGAAGACTTAAAGCTGTTCTTTTGTAAAATGGGAATGCAAAAGACAAAAAAGCTACGAAAGTCTTAATGTAATACTTAAAAAAATTGAATACAATGATCATAGCTGGAAAATTTGTGGGTATTTGAAATTGTGGGACTAGAACAGCAGTCAGGGTATACAAGTACCCATGTTTTTTTTGTGTGAGTGGGACAGTCGAAGTAGACATCAACATTGGAATAAAAAGAATTAGATAGGAAGAGATAATTTAACTCCCGGATCAAAAAACGTTCTGCACGAAAGTCTTGTTGATCCACAAAAAATCTTGTTACCTCCACTGCATATTAAACTAAGATTATTAAAAAATACGTTAAAACTTTGAATAAAGAGGGAGAGTCATCAAATACGTTCGTGGAAAATTTTCCGCTATCTCAGATGCAAAACTAAAGGAAGAATTTTTTTTTGGTCCTCATATAAGTAGATTGACAAGAGATAAATAATTTGTTAATAGCATGACCGAAACTGAGAAAAATGCATGGATTTTATTTGTTAATGTTATTGAAGGTTTTTTGTGAAACAACAAGGATCCCACCAAAAGGAAATTATAAAAAGCATGCTACAGAAATTTATGGAATTAGTATGTAATGTGCGCATAAAAGTTCACTTTTTATACTCGTATCTTGATTATCCGAAAATCTTGGTGATGTGAGTGAGTAGCAAGGTGAAAGATTACACCAAGCCATATAAGAAATGGAAAGCAAGTACCAGGGTCGGTGGAACTAAACGAAGTTTTTCACCCAAGAGGGAAAGATTTTCTGGAAATAAAAGAATTTAAAGATTGTTTAGACTTTCTTCAATTTAGTTTACTATTTATAATATGTTTTTGTCTCTGTATCAATAAATGTAGCGTTTATTTTGATCAAATTTTTGATTAATTTTATTTCAAGATTGATAAAAAAACCTTAAGTGATAGGTCAAAATGACACTCGGATTTGAATTCAGCAGATCAAAATTATACAATATCAGATGCCAAATCAAAATAAACTTTTAAAAATTGTTGGCCTGTGTTATCAAAGCAGTTATTACTGCGGGTTGAAAAATCAAGTGGTATCAAATCCAGGAAATAATCTAACATGTCAGATTAGAATAGCTTTGTATAATTCCTGACAAAAAACTCGAGAGCAAGTTTCTATTAAATAACTTATTTTCTTATTAATAACATGCTGAAATTATAAAGCTGTACCAAAATAATTATTTCCTTTTATTTATATTCCTTTCAATGGACATTAAGAAAAATATGTTTACACCTTTTATGAACACTTTCTCAATTACCTGGTAATTCCACTATAGATATAAAATTAGTCAAATTTCGGTTTGGTTTTCACGTACATTGAAGGTAAACAAAATAAGTTATTAGAAATTATATTGTTTAGATAAAGTAAAGTTTTAATTATAATTATACGTTATCTCTTCTTAGAGTTTATTCCTATAGTCTGTGCTTAATACCACACAAAGACCATACTTAAAATATAATAGCTACTAATGTTTTAATTATTATATTAAATTTCAAAATAATAATAATAGTACTACTACTAAACATCTTTATTCACAGAATGAAAATAAAATATAATACTTGTAATGTATAAAATAAAATAAATTCTAACATAATTGGTCTTCTACTACTAAACATCTTTATTCACAGAAGGAAATAATACATGTAATGTATACAATAAAATAAAATAAAATAAATTCTGTTGTTGTCTTCTTCCGTTTCATGGCTATCGACCGGTGGTCTTTCAGCCCTTGGTCTTCTATTTTATGGCTATCGACCAGTGGTCTTTCAGCCCTAATAATAGTAATAAAACCCAAAATTGAAAATTATCTAAATTAATTACATACAATTTTATTGTAGTAATTCATGTAATTATGATGTAGATTCTGATACAATACCTAAATTAAATATTGTTTTTATCTACGAAATTAAAAGGTGATATGGTCGTACTTTAATGGCTAATTGGTATATTTTTAAACAGGTGGAGGTTTGCGTGAAAGGCAATATAGGGCATGAATGGAGAAATTTGTGTGGCAGCTTTGCTACCGGCAAAGGGGGTCGTTTTCCTCTCATTCGTGAATTTACTAGCGATTTGCTATGTATGCAAATTATGCGTAAAGTAAGACATGCAACAAAAAATCATCGTATTCAATAACATACATTTATTCTAATTAGAAGGTTAATTAAACACTGAGTTTTGTTTCACTATGTAAAATAGTTGTTCTTATTTTATATTTCTTATATACTTTAATTCGGTCAAATTACATTAATGAAATATTATATTTAACTCGTTAGAATTGATTATTAAATCAGTTATAGAAGAAACTAGCAATATTTTATTGCTGTTACTTTATGCATACAGAATTTTTTATATTTCTCTTTTTTGTATTTGAAAATTTTTTGGCAAAGCCAAGAAAGTATTAGATCAGTAGTATCAATGTTTTGCTATCGATTATGTAATCCTTGCGTCGTTGTTACTTAAATGTTCAACCCCGTCACTATAGAGCAGCATTAATTGTATCCCAATTACGAATGGTACCTGTCACCCATCCAATGGCTGATCCGGACTAACGATGCTGTACTCTCACTATCGCTTTATTAGAATTTATTTATTTTATTAGAAATAAAATTTAAATTTATGTAATACTTGCGGAAGAAGGTGGTGACAAAAAGGGCAATCAGTCAAAATGATTCGAATTTTATCGCCGATCCACCGGTTGAAGTGCGTCTCGATTGAAGCGAAAAAAAGGCACGGGCAGATTAATTGTAGGTAGGCCGTTGGAATAAATGGTCGCGGGGAATTATTGATTGGTAATGACCGTCCGCGGTCATAAAATAGTTCTTATTTGGCGATGGGATGGCGCGCGAGTCCATTAAAAGTCCACTTTATTATTTGCCCGCATGCCGTATCAATAATACACCCGCAGCAGCAGCAGTAACTCCAGCTCGTGCAACTACAATTTTCCAAGGAAGAGCCCGTGGTAGTCGCCAAACAACCTGTTGATCGTGATGGCACGCTTCTAGTCCTGATATTACGCGATTTCCTCTCATCGACTTTCCAAGTGTAAAGCTTTCCTGGAGTATATTACAATACAGATTCTTTGAAATCAATTAAAATGCTATTCCTTTACGGAATTGATTGTGCTTGATGAGCCTTGCTTAAACGGTCTTTCTCATTTGTTAATTTTGAATGTACTAACATCGTAAAGAAACATGTTTAAATATGTCTTCCTCATTCAACATGCCTTATAGTAGATTGGTTAAAGGTTTTTTTTTCAGAAATTGCAACAATTAACATAAGTACGTTTTTCAAACTGGTGTTAGGTAAATACTTTCATTACTTTAGTACTATATACAAGTATTTTAATATTTTAAGCTGCAGTTTCCTCTAAATCTCGACATCAAGGTGTATGTTATACTTATATGATGTATTAAAATCTGAAATATCCAATAAAAATAATTTCACTGATCTTAAAGCTTAAGTCAACTTATTATTGCAACCAATAAATACAAACAGGAGTGTCAATAATGGAAACGAGGAGTAATAAATGAACATATAAAAGAAAATAACATTTTCAATTAATTTTGTATGTTCTATAGAACTTTAATATTCGTCCGTACTTCCTGAACACTCTCTAGGTTTGATCGCTGAGACATCCGTGGTATTGCATAAATCATTTTTATATGCAACCATTTACTTCATACATTTTAAGTTTACACAGAAGTCTTCTGTAATTGGCCCTGCCAAACATCTAAGTCTGTATAAATTAAATTCATTACTACACCTTCCTCTGACAAATCAAGTTTGGACCAAATTTTATTAAAGCTTGGTTCAAATTAATCACTAAATTATATCATTAAAATATATACTATTCCTTTAGAAGAATTAATTAAAACAGTTACTTAAGTAAACCAGAAAATAATACATTAACGAGACAGAAAATAAATTCATTATAGTTTCTGATCATATACAAATTTAGTAAAATTATAATTTCTAAGACTCTGAGCTATCAAAGTACAGACGATGTTAACAGCACAAATATAGTCTGCTATATATTGACTTTATATGATATGTTTATACTATCCAAACACATGATTTGGTTAAATAATTTGGGAGAATTCTGAATTTCTAAGGACCAAACAGAACATTTCTAATTTCTAAGCATATACCATATATATATATATATATTTCGCAAAAGATAAACTGAAAATTCTTCTGACCTTGAGATATCAAGATATAGAACACATAAAAAGCATAGTCATAGTCAACTTTTTTCTGAATTTATCCGTTATTCTTAGATATTATCATGAAATTTAAAATACTATGTATATGTGCTGTTTATAACCCCATTTTAAAGTATGATAATTTTTCAAAACTCTTTATAAAACTATTGTCCAATTAATATAAATCTCCCATAAAAAAAGTATTTTGTATTACTCTCGATAGGCTTATTACCTTTTTATTTAAAAGTGTTTAATCAAATACTTCAGTAAAAATGTATCTGCATCATCAAATGATGCATGGAGAATTAAAGCTATACTAGGTTTAATAACATTTGTTTTGAAGAAACACGTCGTTTCTTTTGAAAGTTTAGTCTTCTCAAAACGGATTTTTTTTCAAACAGGGATCTTAAAAACGAATGCTAAATTTATGATGTCATTCACATCAGGGACGAAACAACGATATACGAAGTCTTCTCGCCTAGGAGCGCATCAAGATGTTTTTAATATACAAACTGAATTAAGTCACGGTACATGGGTAAACCACAAAGGGATCATACAAAGAAATCTCACATCTAACAATTACATGAAGAAAATGGCATTTGAACACTTTGAAATCGTTTCGATGTGATTCCATTTCCAGAGAACCATGGACATGGTAAGATTTTAGATGACAGATATTTGTAGAATTGACCAGTAACTATGGTCAATTCTAGAAGTATAATTGGAATTAATTGTCAAGTTGCTTGACGAAATTTTCCAGGATAATTTAATGTGTATTCACTATGCAGACCTTTCTTTGCTTTGATATATCTGCCTTTTCATTTCTTGTTATATTAGCATGCCCCTTTAGCCAAATAAGGAGAATTTTATTTTTAAAAGTAGATATATATTTCTGCGTTAATGTAATTTAGTTTTGATGGAGTATTAAGAAAATCGATTATACTCTTACAATCTGAATTTAGAGTAATGTCAGTGTCACTAGATATATTCAAGGTTTTCAGGTATTTGAGGGCTTCAAGAATTGCTATATTTTCGGATAAATATACCGACACAATAGTACTGAGAGAAAATGATTTTTTTATGTTTCTAATTGAGTAGAACAATCTCAACCATATAATCTCTCGGCACTGGACCCGTCAATATAAATTCGGTATAACTTTATTGCCAATTTAATGAAATATATTCGTGAAATGAAACATTAATACTGATTGCTAGTAGTTAATTGAGTATAAAAGATTTGTCTCAGGTTTATTCATTTTGCTTCATATAGTTGTAGCAATCGATAACATTCAACAAGTACTGGTGATTTCTTTAGGATCCAATATCGAGCTGATAAATCTACGAGGGTCTTTCAATAGGTAATGCCTCATACTTTTTTTTAGAAACTATTTATCTAAAAGTGTTAAATTTTGGTGACAATATAGCTGCATGTTTCTTCTACACGTACTATTTTTCAACATTGTCTCCATCAACTTGTACGGTCTTACGCAAGCGTGAAACAAGTGCCTGTATTCCCTGCCGGTACCAACTCTTGACCTGACAAGGCCATGTATTCACCGCTTGAATTACGCTTTTATCATCATCGAAGTGTCTTCCACGCAAACCGTCTTTAAGAGGCCCAAATAAATGGAAGTCTGACGGTGCCAGATCTGGGCTGTAAGGTGGATGGGGCAATGTTGTTTAACCCAATTTAGTGAGGTGTTCCCGGGTTCTGAGACTTGTGTGCGAGCGTGCATTATCGTGCAGGATCAACATTTCAGCCGGATTCTTGTCATGCCTAATATGCTGTAAACGTTTCTTGAGTTTGTCCAAAGTCTTTACGTATGCTTCGGAATTAATGGTTGTCCCTCTTGGCATCACATCAACAAGAATGACCCCTTCACTGTCCCAAAAAAACAGCAACCATGACTTTTCCAGCAGAGGGAGTTGACTTGAATTGTTTCGTTCTTGGTCATTCCATTGGCTGTCTTTTGGTTTCAGGCTCAGAGTGGTGCACCCAGATTATGTCACACGTCACAATCCGGGACAGAAACGCTTACCCCACAGAATTAAACCTCGCCAACAAATCAGATGACATGGTTGTTATTTGCATCCTGTGTTCTGCTGTGAACCTTCTTGGGACCCATTTTGCGCAAACTTTTGTATATCCGAGAGTCTCGATCATTGCACACATACTTTCACTGTTGGCTGACAGCTGTGAGGCCTATTGATGCAATGTGATGCGGCGGTCCATACGAATAATGACATCCACGCGCCTCATAATGTCTGGAGTGGTGGCACTGACAAGATGCCCGGAAAGTGGCAGATCTCGGAGTTGAGTTGTTGGACTTTCTGACGCCTTAACTCTCTTAGCCCACCTCCCGACAGTGCTCCTATGGACAGCGCAATCTCCTTTCACTGCACACAAACGTTTATGGATATTTCCCACAGATTCTTTCTCTGCCATCAAGAACTCAATCACTGCTCGCTGTTTGTAACGTGAATCACTAACACACGCTATTTTGAAATTTCACTAGAATCTCTGCCATCTGTTCGAATAATTTAAAACTTCGTCCATCAGGAGGAGAAATACTGAACTTAAAGTACATAGAAGTACAAGTTTCAGTTTTTGCTCATTGTGGAGAAAAAAAATATGGCACTTATTGAAAGACCCTCGTAGCAAAACAAGAACAGATATATTATTGAGTAGTTTAGTTTTGAGATGTTAAACGTAGCAAGAATTTCAATCCTGAAAATTTACACATAAATAGCATAGTATATATAAAGGCTTCTCATTACATTCAATCTATATAAAATTAATGGGCGTGCCGATACATGATCTAAGGCATTTATTTTGTACCACATCGATTTTCTTTAGATGGCTTCTACTAACATTGCCATAGAATTGTACTTATAATAAATCACTGAACAGATCTATATATTAATATAGAAGTCGCTGGATCGGCACTCCATTTAAAACCTGACACAATACTTAAAATATTTATGCCATTCTTGACACTTGTTGTAATGTAGGAAATATGCGATTTCCATAATAATTTGCTATCTATATACATCCTTAAAAATTTTACATCTTTAGTACGATTATATATTTTCTCATACAATAGAACTTGATTACTTTCAAATCTACTACGAGTGAATGTGCAAATTTTTGAATCGTTAACCCATTATGGGATAAATAGGATTTTACTCTTATAATAGTTGAACCCAACGTTGCAAAACAATTATTTACCTTTTTGTCTTGTGTGTAAATACAAAATTCATCCGCATATTGAATTATTTTAGTGTTGTTGCTAAGTATTTGTTCCAGATCGTATAAAAATAAAGCATGTAAAATAGGGCTTAAAAAGCTACCCTGTAGACGACCTGTGCTTGTAGTTTTTGGACCAAATATCTTATAATTGACGTGTAGAAAGATTCTACGCTTTGAGAATAAATTAATGATCAATGTTACAATAGATTCAGGGAAATCTAACTGGAGCAACATTTTAGCTAATAATGTGAGGTTTGCGCTATCCTATGCATTCTGGATGTCTAAATAATGCAGACATATGTTTGTTTTTGAAACTGCGGTTATAAGTGGGCCAAAAACATTTGTGTGCTAGAGAACTTATTTTGTGGTTCCACCCACCATTATATCCTGCTTTTTAAAATTCTTTCAAACGCTTTCAGAACACATGGTGAAAGTGAAGGAGAGGCTAGAGTTCGATCTTTACCTGGTTTCAATAAGGTAATAACATTATAATCTCTCCATTCAGTTGGAATATTACCATTAATTAATATTTCGTTAAATATGCGGACTAGGTGCTCTTTTGCGTTCGATGGCATGCTTTCCAACATATTATAATTAATATTGTCAAGACCCCACTATTAATGTTTTTTTAATATTTAGGATTAACTCCTTATAGGTTATCTCTCTATGTAAAAAATGTTGAAGATAAAATAATTTTGAACTGACGGTGGAGTTAATTTATTCAACAGTTCATCACACCACTCCTTCTACGATGAGATGTTTATTTCCATACGAAATGTTTTTAATTTTTCTTATTTCCCTCTATTTGTAATTGGTGTATTAGAGTTTAAATTAGTACAAAAATTCTTAAATAATTCTTTTTTACTTTTTGAGTTAAAAATGGAAATGGAAAACAAAAATGTATTAAAACATATTAAAAATAAAAGAATATTTATTGATGATGATTTATTAACAGAGGACAGAAATATAGCCAGACAATTAAGAAGAGTAGTAAAATAAGAAAGAGAGAAAAGGAATCTAGTCATGATAAAGTATGGAAAAACAATACATTATTCTAATGGAATAGCCTAATGAATAACTTGGAGGCAAAGCGGGAGTAAAATAATAACAAAAAGTAATAAAAATACACGAAACAAAAAAAGGATTGTTCGGCAAATACGGACACAAAAAATAACAGAAACAAACGAAAATTAAATTAAAGAAGTGGATTTCAGGAAAAGATGTGGTGGAGTTAGTAGAAAAATTGATGCTCCTTCAGTATCAATTTTTCCACTAACTAAGTGGGAAAATGTACGAGATTCACTTCAAGGGGGTTTAGGCAACGAAGGATACAACTAAAGGAAGGGCGAAAGGGGGTATGATAGTGGGAACGAAATGGTCTCTGAAAAATGAGGTGGTGGATTTTATAGAAGAAGTAGACGGTATAGCGTAGGTTAAGTATCAAAAGGAGGGGCTCATTTAAAATTGGGGGTGGTATACAATAATAAGAACTGGGCCAAAGTGCGAAATGTTCTAGATAAGAAATGTAATCAAGGAACGAGATGTATGGTGGGGGGAGATTTTAATGCAAGAATGGGGGAACAGGAGGGAGGAGTAAATGATAAGGATAAGCTAATAGCAAGAACATCTCAGGATAAATTGATAAATCAGAAGGGTAGGAGGATGGGGTCATTAGAAGAGGGATGGGAGATGTTAAACAGCTGTACTGAAGGTGATGGGTAAGGGAAGAAGATGTATCTTGGACCACAATGATAGTCAGTTGTAGATTACGTCATAATAAAGGGGCTAAACAGGCAAGAAGTTAGAAGAATGGAAGTCGGACCATTTGTCAATAATGGTGGAGATGGGGGTTGGAAAATTTAGGAAAAATGAACAAGAGCAGGAGTAATGGAAGTTAGAGGATAGTGTGAATGCTATGAAGGATATGGGAAAATGATTAGAGAAGATTAATTAAGTGGAAAGAAGAGATGGGGAAAGATGCGCTTGGTTCGATAAAGACTGTCGGGACGCAAAAAGGAAGGTAAGAAAGACTTTGAGGGAATTGAGCTTGGGTAGAGGAGAGGGGAGATGGGTGGTGGCAGCGAGGACTAGTTACGCAAAAGTATGTGAGAAAAAGAAGATGCAGAAAAAAAAACGACTAATGAATTAAAATTATGTAGAAATGAAAAGGAGTATTTTAAAAAGAAGGTGAGATGATGCAACATATAGGAGTGTCCCTACAAGAATGGGCAGAGAAATGCAATGTAATGAGTGGAAAGCCAAGTGGGGTAGGGGAACAAGAGTCGATGGGGGAAGTTGAAGAGAAGGAGGAGGAACTAGAAAAGGCATTTGATAAGCTAAAGACTGGGAAAGCTGCTGGACTGGACGGGTTAAAGGCAGAAATGTGGAAAAAGATAGGAAGGGAAGGAAAGCAGAAGTTCGGAGAGCTGCTGAATCAAATGTGGAGAGAAGAAACAGACTTCACAAAAGCGTGGCCTGTGGGACTTATGTGCCCGGTACACAAATATGAAGATACATTAAATGTAGAAAATTATAGAGGGATATCAATTATGTGTACCGGGTACAAAATTTCCATGACAGTGGTAAAGAATAAGATGAAAAAGGAGATCAATGGTATTCTGCCGGAGACGCAAGGGGGTTTTAGAAAAGGGAAGGGAACAAGGGATCAAATCTTTACACTGAAAAGGATGAGAAGAGACGAGTAGAGAGGTATATGGACAAAAGGGGAACGCAAGTGAATGCAAGGAAAACAAAGTTGATGCGATTTAGGAAGCGTGGAAGGGAAGGGAGAGTGGGTAAATTGGAATGGAAAGGGGAGGTGATTGAAAGAGTGAAGAAATTTAAAAACGGATACAGGGGAAGGCCAGAAAAGCTTTCAACTTTCAATTGCCGTTCCAGCTGTGGGATGCATTTGTGAAGAATATTTTACTGAATGGGGTAGAAACTTGGGGGATAGGAAGTATGAATGCATCGAGAAAGAGAGAGAGAGAGAGAGCAATCGTTGTTCCTGAAGCAGATTCTGGGGGTTTATAGATCAATGTCTGGGTACATTCTGCTTAAAGAAACAAATAGAAGGAGTGTGCATGGAGAGGTAATAGAGATAGCTGTAAAGTATGAGATGAATTGGTGAAAGAGGTATGGAGAACGTGCATGGGAATAAAGTGGAGTGAGTGGAGGATAGAACGCAGAAAGATGTATGAAAGGGCACGAGTATCCGAGAATATTGTATTGCGTAGTTTGACAATGCGGTAATGGATGAAATAGAAGTGGAAAGAGGTGAAATTGCAGGAAAGGCAAGATTGTATTTGAAGAAGCTCATATAAGCCAGGGTATGAAAGGTGACAGGTATATGGGAGGGTGTCAGGGTATTTGACTAATAGTGTCCTCTCAAATGAAGTGAAGATTACCCTGGCGCGAACTAGATGCGGTACGGAAGAGAGAGGAAGGAAGGTTTGGATGAGAGAAAGTTATGGTAGGTGTGCACTGTATAAGAATGGGATAGATACATGGAGTAATTTGGGAGAAGAATGTGTGCGTGAGGTGTGGTTGAGGGGAAATTGGAAGATAATGAAATGGATGAGAAAAGATGGAGTTGGTGTGAAGATTTTGGCCAGACTAAAGTGACAGAGGGAGATAAAGAGGAAAATATAATAGAATGTTTTAGTTTATATATATATATATATATATATATATATATATATATATATATATATATATAGAAGATTGGTTTTGTAGTTTAAAGTTATTATGTCAATAAAGGTTCTTTTTTTTTACTTTTTGAGACTGTCTTTTTTTACAATGCCTACGCATTTTTTGTAGTATATTAAATTTATCATGGGAGTAGATTTATATATTTTCATTGCTTCCATTTGTGTTCTTTTTTGACCCTTTTACATTCATCGTTCCACCATGGTTTAGTAAAATGTTTTACACCAGGGGATTTATTGTACAAATTGTTAAATCTATAGCTGATGGGACTGAGTTCGGTCCTTTAAGCAAGGTAGGCGAACCATCGTTAATAAAACATACATTACATTCTTCTATAGCTTCTAACAAGTTGATACCTTTGTTTTCAGTTTTTGAGTCTCCCCAAGCAACGTGATGACAGTTTAAATCACCACCAATCAAAAAACGAGCCTTTAATTCTTTTAAGAATCGTACCCACAAAAATTTACTAACATTTACATCAGGGCTGCAATAAATAGAAAACAATTTTATTGTTTTGTTATTTTTTTAGAACGGCTGAGATCCCAGTTAAGTTTACACCTGGAATCTTAAAGAAAATAATAAAACGTTGTTTTTTAATAGAATACATGCTTCCGTTTTCCCGTTCAGGTTATCATCTCTAAATATATTAAATCCATGATAAACAAAAGGTGCTTGTTCAAAAATTAAATATTCTAATATTTGCTTTTTGTTTTTTTATGAATCTAGCATTACATTGAATTATATTTAACTCATCCACTGCCACTATTTAGATTTTAAAACAAATTTTATTTTGTTTTTAATAACTGATTTTAAATTAATATTGATCTCCTCCTTTTTAATAATATTAATGATCCCAGAAAAGATTTTACTAATTAATCCTGTTTGGTATTCTTTGGTACAGGTAGAGGAATCTGCATTACTATTTAAAGCCACTTCATTTCTACTATCTATTTGAGCTGAAGAAATAATATTTCTATGTTGCTCTTGGATAAACATATCTTTCTGGGAGTAAACAAAATCCTTCCGTTTTCGTAGTTCTCTGTAGTGTAGGGAATTCTTCACAATTTAAGTTGATTTTATTATCACTAACCATAACTTCAGAATATGAGAATTCTTGTTTATTTGCAGCCTCCCTGTAAGATAAGTTTTCAATGCTCATTAGATTTTTTATTTATTTCTGTTTCTTAAATTCGGGACATTCTCTATGATTTGTTGATACGTGGGCACCCACACAATAAATGCACTTAATTGGCATTAGATTTGACAATCCGTTATAATCATGCTCCATTAAACAGAGGACGAAACGTTGTTTAGCTCTAAATTGTGTACTTATAAAATATAGTGTTTTAATTTGTGTTTAATATGGATTTAGAACCATTTAGATGATGAATTTGTTTTTGTAATCTTTATAAGACTTCTAATAAAGATTTACAAAAAATGTCCTATTTCAAATTAGTGGTAATACATTAATTATTGGATGAGTATCATCTATTCGTCATATATGGCCATATTTCAAACATTTTAAGCATTGGATTACCCGCTGAATTTAAGGTTCTACTAGACAAATTACACGAAAAATATCCATCGCTGCGGGTAATTTTTTGCCCTTAGAAGGTACCATAATTGATTGTATCGGTTTATATATTATTTGGTTATCAATGTGTATTCGTCCATTCAATTGTTCTGTCACTAGTATTAAAAATGATTTACCAAAAATCGGTTTAATTATATTAACAAGTTCATTTTCAGATATACTGGTATCTACTCATTTAATAACCCCGAATCTATGTATCATAAATTGGGGAAAAAAACCTACCTTGAATTAAATTGTGATAAGTCGATAAATATTTTTTTAATAATGGATATTGAATTTGCATATCGAATAATTTCACTTATTTAATTTATTCAAAATAAAATGGTTTAAAAATTATATTTTGTCTAGTCTCGATATCAACTTACAAGATCATGTATTAGTTTAAGTATTAATGATAAAATTAACATAGCGTTGTTCGGCCTACGGTGTTGATGACAATAAAATCATTTACGAAAATAATTTAATCATAATTTGCAAATTTAGAAGTAAATAAATTTGTAAAATTTGTAAATTTATTACATATGTTTCGCTCTAACATTGTAAAGTGGATTTAGAATAACAGATAATTCAACTTAATGTGTAGCCAAAAAAAAGCCATAATAAACCAGTGCGTATTCTTCGAGTCACCTTTTTTTGCGAACCCGTATCAAAGTTGATAAAACCTTCAGTGTTTCATGCGTTGTCGTCGTGATTGCATCTAAGCAATATTCTGAATATTTTTATTTAATTTTGAAGTTCTTCATATGTGATGCAAGACAAATTTCGGTGTTAATCAAAATTGTGAAGTGATACAAAGAGGAAAAATAATAATAAGGCAAGTAAATTTAATTTTAATATTTTATGTGATTTGACTCACTTCGAGAAGAAAATATAGGTTTGGGGTGAAATAAGTCGAGTTTACCAAATCTTTTTCCAATATTACATATTAAAATCATAGGTGAATTAGTAATGTTGATTGATGAGTTACGTGAAGATGATGGCTATAAAAAAAGTAAACACTTTCTTCACTGTGTTATTTTTGGTGAATTATTATTTAATTTATTCGTTTAAACAATATCTGCAATTTAACTAATTTCAATATATTTTTATCGTGCCTTGAAAACAAAACATCGCCAAAAATTCAATTTTGTTGAAGTTAATATATTTTCTTTTACTAGGATGTATTTTGTGTAGTTATGCTGAAGAGCTATAATTCTTTAAGTAATAATATTTTATTTTAATGACCATTGAAACTTAAAACAAGTATCTGTAAATTGTCTCTACATCATAAATTTAATGACGCGATTATGATAAAAGTACAAAGCAAAAAATAACGAATATATTATAGCAAGAACAGTGTTGTTAATTATTAAAATAGTACTTTATTTTATTATGGTAGCCGTTATAATGACTATTAAAAAAATTAAAAAGTCGTTTTCTTATTCCACAAGAATTTATGGCTGATTATAATAAATGCCAACGGTTTGCAAAATGAACACAAACATGTAAGTGTAATAAAGAAATGCAATAAAATACTAAATATATGTATATACTGTTTTGAAGAGGTAAAAAACAGGAAATGTAAAGTAGCTGTAGATTGCAAAAATATTAGTAAGTAAGAACTAATCATTTTAAATAACCCTTTATTGTTTGTATTGCTATATTACTTATTTTTCAAGAGCTAATATTTTGTTTAATTGCTTACGTTTTAATTAAATAAACATAATATTTAAACACAATAATGATTGTTTTCTTCCTTGGTTTCATGGTTGGGTACGTCTATATAAAGTTTCTAATTTAGAGCCGCATTAAAACCGACTATTTATTATGAAGTTATCAATAATAATCCTTGGCTAGGAACGGATGATTATTATTATTATTACCATCAAAACCCATATTTAAATGAACCGACATCTTAATTATTTTAATTATAACGAAAATATGTTCACACATTCCGGCCCATTATATACGAAAAACGCCATCCGCTATAATAACCTACTTCGAAATTCCGAAACCATTACAATCACCGAATTTAATTGAGGGCCATTAGTGCACCTCTCGACACCGCCGTAATTAATTATCAAGAAATCACAAAGTGAAGAGAAAAAGTATAAAAAAAAAACGAAGGAAGAATCATAACCAGTCATAGAACAAGCGGCTAATCGCGCTAATCGACACTGGTAAGCGTCTTCCTTTTTCTGTTTTAATTAGTCCGATTTGTCGAGGGAGCCCGCAGCGAGCCGTGTTAATTAAAAAGATTAGATAATAATGTACAATTAAAAACATTAATGCCCCCGTATAGGTAGGTATAGGTGGATACACTGATTTATTATTAATTTCCTTCGCCTACGCGCGCCTCTTCTAATTGGAAAGAAGCTGGGCCAGAGCGGATCCTTCAGATTAGATTCAGTGGAGACAGAGGAAATAATAAATTACAGAGCGATTCTATAATATTCTTCGGCAGATATGTGAAGCTAAATTAATTAAATCTTATCTCCATATTTTTTTTTTCCGAAATAGACGACTTTGATGTCGGAGTGGGATGCGTATCTATTCCACGATATTTATGTCATTCAGGATATCGTTACTGTTGTGATGGAATGATTTGATTCTTTGGAATGTTGTAGTTTTATGTAGCCGCCAACGTATATGATTACGGTGGGAAATTTTGAAATGATAAACTGGAGGTCATCAAGATAACTTCCTGGATTATATTGGAGGATATTGAGTATTTCCCAATTTTATTAACGATTACCGTTTAATTTTGTTTATAATCAATTAATTATTATTTTTTATTCGAGTTCATTATATTATAAATTATTCTTATATTAGTATTTCAAAATATATAAATATAATATGGGCGATCTCTCGATATCCTTTTGCGTAAGAGATCATTATTATTATTATTTAACACTTGTATATATTTGTCTACGTAAACATAGTCTCAATTATATATTACATGCTTAAAGACATTAGCAAACTAGATTGAAAATTGTAGTTAAGGGTTTCGCAAATATTTAGTCTCTAACAAAAATTATCTTCGAAAATATGTGTTTTTTAAAACCTATTATTAATATAAAATATGTCATTTTCTTCACTTAAAATGTTTCTTAATTATAGTAATGTGTGTTTTGTTTTCATCTGAAATATGTCATTTAATCAGGCTTCTAATTCCTTTAATCTCGGATAGAAAGAGGAATTTGTGAACTTGTATGATAATGATTTCTCAGGAAATATACAAAACATTATAAAACTCTTCATTATTTAACACTTGTATATATTTGTCTACGTAAACATAGTCTCAATTATATATTACATGCTTAAAGACATTAGCAAACTAGATTGAAAATTGTAGTTAAGGGTTTCGCAAATATTTAGTCTCTAACAAAAATTATCTTCGAAAATATGTGTTTTTTAAAACCTATTATTAATATAAAATATGTCATTTTCTTCACTTAAAATGTTTCTTAATTATAGTAATGTGTGTTTTGTTTTCATCTGAAATATGTCATTTAGTCAGGCTTCTAATTCCTTTAATCTCGGATAGAAAGAGGAATTTGTGAACTTGTATGATAATGATTTCTCAGGAAATATACAAAACATTATAAAACTCTTCAACTGCTACATTCGGCGAGGTACATGACTCTAAGAATGAATTAATGTTGAGGTAATTAGCTTTTGTAAAATTATATCTTTTGTTTACATTCGAAGGCAATGATTAACTGCCAACTACGAAATAACTCATAGATTATTTACTAGCCCATGACACCAACTACGAGTTATCCTGCAGCTTTTTACAGATAGATTTTATACAACTACGACAAAGGTAGAATAACAGTGTAAATATGAATAGTTGGCCTCTGGGAAGAGAAGTAAAAATAGGGTTGACCTAAAAGATAAGAAAAATTATTAAGACATCACAAAACATATAATTGTACAACGTGCAATAAAAAAAGAAAGTTTCAAAAAATGTAACTCCTGAAACCTGCTGTGGTAGTCAAGTGTTAAAAATAGATCATCCGCATATAGAAGAAAATTGCTAATAATAATAAACATCTTTATTTACAGAAAAGAAAGAAAATAATTTACATATAATTAACAAAATGACAATGGAATTATATAATAATTTATTTTTCCTGTCAAACGGCTATCGACCCGCGGTCTTTCAGCCTGGAGTTATCTGTCTTACAAACGTCATGATTGCTAATGTCTAACGGAATTAACTGTCGGTTGTTCTTCAAACGTCGTGATCACTAATGTCATTATGAAATGCGGAAATGTACTGATGAATGGTGATTTCTGGATATTTGTATCGTATTATTAAAGGATTGCAAGGGATACACATGTGGTTCAGGATGTCAATGGTATTAGGGTTAGTGGCGAATTTTTGAGCAAGGAATGTAAGGCGTTGTTCAATGGGAGTTAGGTTGGTTAATTGGTACAGGAGGGTGTTGGATGGGTTATGTAAGGGGTTAAGGGGATGTCTAATTTTGGTGAGTGTACGAAGGGCTGATCGTTCAGATACCTGAATACTTTTAAGAGCGGAAGGATGGGGTTTATAGAACAGGATAGCGGCGTAGTCAAGGAGAGGTCGGCAGATCATCTTATAAATATGTACAGCAGTTTTTGTCGATATTCCTTGATTTTTATAAGTGAGGCTTCTGAAATGCCGAGCTCTCTTCTTGACACTCGCTTTGAGGATTTGGGCGTGTGTTTTAAAAGTTAATTTGGGGTCAAAGGTTATTCCAAGGTATTTGCAAGAGGGAGATGGTAAAATAAGATGGTTATTAATGATTATATGGAATGGAGAATTCTGTGGACGGTGAAAAGGGATTAGGAGTTGCGATTTATTAGGATTAATGGTTACTCTCCATTTTGCAAACCAGAGCTGAATGGTATCAATCAGCCCTTGTAATGTGGTAAGTGCTTTTTGAAGGGTGGGGGCATGTACTATTAAAGCAGTATCGTCTGCGTATAGGAGCGGGTAGGATAAAGGGTTGATGTATTATGGATTAGGGTTATAGATATCGTGAACATAAATGTTATACAGGATTGGTGATAGGGGAGATCCTTGGGGAACACCTTGTTGTGGAGTAAAGGGGCGTGATAGGGTATTTCGGATTTTAACTTGTAGGAGTCGATTGGATAAGAAGCTGTCAATTAAGTTAAGGAGGTAAGGTGGGATTTTTAGGGAATTGCATTTAAACAGCAAACCTCGATGCCAAACTAAGTCAAAAGCTTTTTGTATATCTAGAAAGACAATTGCGTATTTTTGGCATTCGAGGTGTGCTGTTTGACAGTTAGAGGTAAGAATTGAAAGTGGTAGGGAGGTGGAACGGTGTTCAAGGAAACCAAATTGGTAAGGAGGGATATGGTGGGATATAAGGAGCATTAATTTGCTTTTAAGAATGGTTTCGAAAATTTTACCCAAGACTGGAAGAAGGGTAATCGGGTGAAAACTTGACACGTCTGATGTATCTTGGCCAGATTTAGGAATACATGTGATAATACCCTTCTTCCACTCCTTGGGTGTGGTTTGGGACTGGTATATGTGATTGAATATGTGTAGGATGTGTTTATGGATGTTATCAGGGAGGGATTTAAGGATTGCTCTAGGAACGTTGTCATAACCATGGGCCGTGTTTTTACCTCTATGTAGGCAATTAAAATATTCTTCCTCTTTTATATCATCCTCGGGTGTATGGGATGTGGGGGTATTTTTAAAATTGTCGTACCAAGTGTTTACAGTGTTGAAAAAGTCATTGTCAAATACGTCATTAACTGTCATAGTGTAGCTACTGTCAAAATGGTCTGCAAAAGCATTTGCTATCAATTGTTCGTCCGTAATTAAAGAATTTGAAATTGGATCATGTATTTTCTGTAACAAGTCTGTTTTTCTGTATTTGGTCAATTTTTTAATTTCGTCCCAGTATTGTTTTCCTTGTTTGTCGTTGATGTCCTTACATGTCGTAGTCCATACGTCAGTCTTGTATTCCCTTATCAGTCTTTGTATCGTTTTATTTAGTGCATTAAATTTCTGTTTTAATTCGCCGTTATCTGTCAAACGTATGTCTCGGTGCAGTTGTCTTTTGTATTTAATTAATCTCAGTATGAACTTTGGGAGGGGATATTTGTATTCTTTTCTTGTATAAGTTGGTGTGTGTTTTTTAACAGAGTCTGATAATGTCTTGAGGAATAAGGAAATAGAGGATGGGTTAACTTGCGGATGGGCTGAAATGATGTCATTTAAGTCTTTGGTCACTTTGTCAATGTCGCAGTCTTTATGTTTATATATAACTTTGGGGGGGGGGGGGTCTGGGGCAGGAGGTTGTTGTAGGATTGAGAATTGAATGGATAAATGGTCTGAGCAAAGATCAGGGATTAGGACAACATTTTGGAGAAGGTGTTGGATGTTACTTGTACATAACAGAATGTCGGGAGTGGTGGATTGGTTTTGGGACATAATAAATGTAGGAGCAGTATGGATACGTACAAAGTTTGAGTTTGATATAAAAGAGGAAAGCTGCCTCGCTTTTGTTTTATTGATGTTAAAATCCCCAATTATGACAACGTGGTCGTATAAGGATGCTTTTGTGAGGATCGTATCTTCAATGGAAGAGGAGTGATGGATGTAAATTAGAGAAAGGTGAAGTGTGAAGGATGGAAGTTCAATAGTGCAGTGCAGGCATTCATTCATTATATTATTTATTCTGGGGGGGTTGGCTTTCCCTAGTTTAATTCCTGGCCTGGCTGCTACTATTGAACCACCGCGAATGTTTTGGTTAGGAATGGAAGACGGGATTTGGATTGAGGACCAGCTTTTGAAGGAAAAGGGTTTAGTGGTTTTGGTTTCTACCATTAGGGTTACATCTATTGGATTATTGGAGAGGAAATGGGACAGGAGATGGGATTTTCGTATATATGAAATTAATGCTATACATTTCTTACCACCTCTGTGTGACCTACATGGATACCTGAAATTGGTTCCACTGGTGGAATGACGTTCGGCTGGTCCATATCGAACATGACAATATACATTCTATTACCTGAGAAATTTATATGAGTGTGTTAACTAGGCTCTTTTCGCGTTGGAACCGAACACGGGGAAGTCTAATATTTTCCACGAGGAACAAAAAAAATAGGTAAATTAGACAACCAGTTTCTGCCTAGTTAACTACCCGGTTCACTTAGAGGGAGCACAGAAAAAAAATCACTGAATAATTAACGGGAGACTTACCTTTGTTTTGTGTGCGTTGTTCGTTGGGAGCGGTTCCTGCTCCTGATGACTGCATACGGTTAGGTCAGCACGGTCAGCCGGACGTCGGGATGCACACAACACTTTCACTTAACTACCTTGCTTTCTTTAGGTACTAACAAATTGACTGTGGCTAAATTAAACTCGATTTTAGATTTTTAATTTCACGGTGGTGAATTTATATTAATAACAATTAAGCGTTTACATACAATATTTACACTGAGAAAAAAAAATGTATATATAGAACAAAATTTATAAGTAAATAAAAGAATAAATAAATTAAAATTATCGGCAAAACAAAGTAGGGCCACGCGGTTCGCGAAAGTGATCAAAATATACGTAGTGAAAACAACTTACGTGTAAAAGTAACGTAGTAACGTGGCCTAGTGACACGCTAATGAATACGAAAAATAAAAGGGAGGTATTATCGGGATGCGACCCATATTTATATCCCGGGTGTCAACCCTCTTCCTTTCTTACCCTCCGATGGACCACCAAACTAAGAAATATTCAAAATAAATATTAAATTAGAATATTTTTAAGTAACAAGTAAGTATCGGCGAGCGATCACTTCTTCTACGTCCGTCAGTATGTGATCCAGGTAAATCGGAGGTAAGGTAAAGGAGTTAATCATATTTAATTGAATAGCACGGAAAGGGTTGACACTATTGCTTTGAAATTTGGGCCAGACATCCATTCCGAAAATACGCATCGTTTGCCCTACTGATCAACAATATGTATAAACAATTAATATTAGAAATTAGCGAAAATCGGGTATACAAAGTGAGGTCATAAATCATTATGCCTCGTCGCGCAAAATAGCTACTGTATAAATGAATTTAATTACAGAAAAAATGATTTACATTCATAAAGAGAAATTGTTTATACAAAATTGTTGATCGGTGAAACCTCGCCATAGTCTAGTATGTTAATTATTATTATTGTGACAGCTCAAATCTAAAAGTTAATCCTTAATCGATTTCCGTCGTGTTTGGATTCATTTTGACGGTCATTCTCTCAGCTATCCGATGACACCTGTGTGTATCAAATATGGTTAACCATTTAGCGATAAATCGCGAGCAGCGAAGGGCTCTTTGTTCTTCGTTTTTTTTTTTTATTGCCATTTGGCGCCAGTCCAAAGTTGGCGTCAGTCTCAAGTTGGCGCCAGTCCAAATTTTCGGCGCGCATCACTCTTTTGTTTCGGTATACCTGCGCACCAGATGTGGAGAGCTCCAGAGATTCCTCGAAGTTAGGAACCAAAACAGGGACGTGTTCTTCCTTTTGATAACTGAGAGATGATTAGGTTGAGCTGTCCGATATTGGAGGGCGCTAAATCTAGGTGACGAGATTTCACTGTTTAAAATAAAATTAGAACACGATTCACTAATCTATTCAATGTATGGTACGAACTTTACTCCTTTGGAAAATGCATGAGAGTGAAGTAACATTTAGGTATTGGAAAATAATGTGAAGTTACGCGGGACCGTTGTTCCGAATATTAACAACAAATAACGCCCGAGTTATGAAGCAGCTAAAATGTTGCTGAATGATCATGTTGGCGGCGCTTTCGGAAAAGCGCCGGTAACAATTCGGCCCCGTAAAAGGAGTAAAATTCGGTTGATAGTTATGTACAATAGTACTACCACCATACATTGATCCTAAGTCTAAAATATATACAAAAATATACATGAATATGCGATAATCCTCCATATACAAAAATATGAATATCCTTGCGTCATGGTATGTGATCTGTATGGTTTGTCGATGTCCATTTTTAGATCTAGCAGACTTGGCTGCTTGATAGCACTCGCTATCTCATTGTCAAAATGGTACTGGCCATTTTGGAATCTTGTGCTCCGAGGATCCGAGTATCCACAATACTCGCTCTATCGGTAATTTTTCCTGCTAGTGGGGCACGGACTGTTATTGGAATAGACGATAGTAACGTTACTATAATTGTTACTAACATAGCACTAGCTATATTGTTTATAATCGATGTGGGCGCCACAATGGGTAAAATGACTGCCCATTGTCAGTCGAGGAACTGAGATGCGTGATGGTGTTTCTATTGACATCACCGCACCGGAGTGACCTAACAGTTCCTTTTTCGGAATTCCTGATGATGATATCTGCTTCTATCATTCGACGACAGGACTCCTGAACAGTTGGTACTGACGTATCCTCACGCCTTTGATTTTGAGGTTTTCCTAGTTTCATACCAACTTTGGAAATGGAAAATTGTATCATTTCTTTTCTTCAGCGTTAGCTGGAGGCGGCGTACGGGAAATCTTTGGTGTCGCTCTTTTCCCGCAGAATGTTGGGAGAATTATTCGCAATTTCGCACTATTTTTCGATATTTACACTACACTATCCTATCCGCGCGTTTTCTCGCAGGCACACGAGTGCACCTACGGCCACGAAACTATCCGAATTAAACCTAAGTTAACTAACCTTAACCTAATTGCACTCGGATACGTGAGCGTCCATGGGGGAAACTTAACCTAAGCACTCGGCACGTGAGCGTCCATAGGGGTGTGGCCGGGGAACTCAGTATCTCTATTTTCAGACAAGCGTCTATCTCGCGGAAAACTAGGCACTTAGGGGTGGGCACTCGAAACATCGGGCTCATCTCTTCATTACGTTCCTGACGGACCTGGGATTGCTGGATCATCGATATCTTCGTTGTCGATGACATCTTGCTGGGCCGGGGGGGCAGGAGCTGGCCTGATGTCATCTGCATGAACAACGACGTCGTGACCATCTCGATCAATGCGATAAACGCAAGATGAGACCACTTCGCGAACCTGATATGGCCCAAGCCATTTAATTGCAAAGCTCGCTGGGTTTTGATTATCGCTGATCGGGTGGTTGCGGATGACAACCTGTTGTCCTACAGAGAACTGGGGTGGTACATCAGGTTGGTCGTATCTCTGAACATATCGTTGCTGATGCTGTCTAATATTTTCAATACGACGATCTCTGTCTTCGTGATGCGGGGCTGACGTCGGTGTGGCTAATGGAATTTCACGTTCGGCAGGACGTGGAAGATCATAGCCAAGTAAAGCACGGCTGGGCGTAAATCCTGTGGCTGCGTTGGCGCGGCAGCGGAGTTCGAAAAGTATGCCTGGTATATGCTGGTGCCATTTATTGCCAGGAAGTCCCTGCATTTTAATTCGGAGGCATTTCTTGAACTCCTGGTTTCTCCTCTCAGTTGGATTGGATTGGGGGTGATAAACTGGAGTGTAGTAGACTTGCACGCCTAGTTTTTGCATCGCGCTTTTCCAATTCCTCGCCTTAAATTGCGATCCGTTGTCACTTATGATGCGCCGGGGATAACCGAATCTGTTAAAAACTTGTTCTTCCAGCAGTTTAATTATATTGTTTGTTGTGGCCCGTCCTACAGGAAATGCTTCTACCCACCTTGTGAATAGATCGGTTATCACAAGAACGGATCGTTTCTTCGTCGATGACAGCGGAAATGGGCCGATCATGTCTATCGCCAACGTGTCGAAAGGAGCAATTGGGATGCGAGCTTTCATTGGGGCCGGTTTCTGGCGTTTTCCCCGTTTAGTTGTAATACATATTAAGCACGTTGCTGTGTAATTCTTCACATCGTTCACCAAGGACGGCCAAAAATAATGTGTTCGGATGCTACGCAGTGTTTCATCACGACCAGGGTGGATGGCCTCGTCATGCAAGGAGTTCAATACTCGGGGTCGGGTTGTAGTCGGTACGAATAACGTCCTATCCTGGGAGTTCATGGGGCGGTGGTATAGTATTCCTTCTATAACCTCATAAATACTGTCCGTTTTTTCGTGTTCGGCATGGGTCGGATCCTCCAGAATTTGAATTATTTTCTGTGTTTCTTCGTCTGTTCCTTGGGCATCCCTCACTACGTGGATGGTTGGGATTTCCAGAAGATTTAATTCTGGAGGCAGGATTGATTCTAGTTCTGGGAGGGGACCAACGGACTGCTCTTCAGGTTCTCTACTCAAGAGATCCGGTAGTTGGTTGTCTTTCCCGGCGCAGTGAATTATTTCAAAGTCAAAACTTTGTAGTAACAGGGCCCATTGAGTGAGTTTTGATTTCTGATCTTTAAATTTTGATAACCACGTAAGCGCCCTGCTGTCTGTCACAACCCGGAAGTGCTGTCCCTCTAGCAGAGGACGGTATCTTCGAAGTGCCCATACTAAGGCCATGCACTCTTGTTCATTGATATGATACCGCCTCTGTGTGTTATTCAATTTTGCAGAATCAAATGTAATAATTCGCTTCTGGCCACATTCATCCGTTTGAAACAGTACAGCTGAAATGCCAATCTGTGATGCATCAGTCTGTACTGTATAAGGTAACCCGGTTAGAGGACGATGGAGTTGAAGAGGCCGCTGAATCAATTTTTTCAGTGTTTCCATTGCTGTGGTCGCTGCAGTATTCCACTTAAATGTTTTCGTCGTAGCCGTCAATTCATTAAGTGGAGCCACGATCCTAGCAAATCCTTGAATATACTGTCGCACCCAGTTGCATAATCCTAGGAATTTGCGTAGCTGTCGTCGTGTTTTCGGGATCGGATGATTTTTAATTTGGTCTAGGTGCTTTTGTAACGGGCGAGTTCTATCAGCGTCAACCATGTGACCCAGATATTCTAGTGATGTTTTCCCAAAAGAACATTTATCTACGCCTAATCTTAGGTCGAACTGGTCCAAGCGTTCGAATACTAAGGCCAAGTGTCGCAGGTGTTCTTCTGGTGTCCTGGAAAATACTATTATATCGTCCAGGTACACCATTGTAAAGTCATGTAGCATGCCCGAAAGCACTTCCTGCGACATCAGGCGTTGGAACGTCGAAGGGGCATTTTTCAGCCCAAATGGCATTACTCGGAATTGGTAATGCCCTCCGTCTGGAGTGGAAAATGCAGTAAACTGCTTTGAATTTACTTCCATAGGAATCTGCCAATATCCACTTTTCAAGTCGAGCGTGGAGAAGATACTGGCATCCCCAAGATCCCTAAGTGCTTCTTGTATCACCGGCATTGGAGTTGGTTCGGATACTGTGATATCATTGATTTTACGGTAGTCAATGCAGAAGCGACTGTCTCCGTTGCTTTTCCGTACCAAAACAATGGGCGATGCGTATGGACTTTTAGATGGTTCTATAATCCCTTGGGAAAGTAGTTCGTCTACCTGGCGATCGATTTCTTGTTTCCTGGTGGGGTTTACGCGGTATGGCCGAGTTCTCACTGGTTTCGTCGTTGTAAGATCAATTTTATGTTCGGTTATCCTGGGTCGATGAGCAAACTGATCTTTTGGTTTAAATGTACGTGAAAACCGTTGAATTAAATGGTTAAATACCGACGCATGTTTACCTTTGAAACCATGATCTAAGTGCGGTATGTCATTTTGCCCCAAATCGTAGTTGACCTCCGTCCATCGTATTGTCTGTCGTAATTCTGTTCCAATGTGAATGCAGGATCTGCTGCAGTCGATGACAGCGTCGTGTTTCACGAAGAATCCTATTCCGAGAATCGCTTCATACCGTAGTTCTGGTACGACCAGGAATTCTTCCTGAAAATGTTGTGTACCTAATTGGAAGTTTAGTGTCGCTACTCCAGTGATGTCCGAAGTTGTGTTTTGTGTTGCTAGCTTGGTACAACTCGTAATGGGTTGAACGCGCGTCGCGATTCCGGGACGTATATAATTCCTGTCAGCACCAAGATCTAACAAACAACATATTGTTTTACTTTGTATCATCGCAGGTAATAACACTAACTTTGAATCATTAGGAGCCAACACACACAATGGATTTAAATTTACATCAGTGTCTTTATCACAAGGAGGGCTTCCACAATAAGATGAATTGTCATTTTGTGAGGCTGGATCATCTTGAGGTGGTCGGGATTTACTTCCACCGTTACGGATATCGGGAAATCTGTTTATGGTGGGTTCGGCTGGGGTCCTGAGTGTGGGGTCGGGGATAATTTCTCGGTGGGGGTTCCAGGATACACGTTTCTTCTCGGTTGGAAAGCGTGGTTGGCATACGGTAGCGGCAGGCGAGGTTATAACGTTTATCTTCGTTCCTGCCGCTGTTGGTCGTTTCCCGACCGAAATTCAGGTTGGTATTCCGGACAATTGTTATACCAATGTCTTCCATTATTGCAGATTGTGCAATTAGGTGGATTACGTTTTGTCTTATTATTTTCTCTCCAGTTTTCGTTGGGTCGCGGAGACGTCGGCCGGTTCCACTTGCCTGGTTTATTTTTCAATGATTTTTCGGTTGACTTATTCTGCTCGTACTGTCCTGCAGCAGCATTTCTGGGGGGCAAGGAAGGTCTGCTTTCATAATGTCTGTTTATAGTGGCGTTGTTACCGCGAAAACTAGTTTTTCTCGGTGATTGGGGTGACGAAGGCCGTTGGCGGTATTGCTCGGTTGTTAAATTGGATCCCTGGGAAGATGAGGAGCGACGGTGATCGACTTGATCCTTATAATTTTCCGTCGTCGGTTGTTTTTCCTGGAATATCATCGGAGGGGGAGCAAATTCTTCAGCTGTTAATTCCGAAGCCTGATCAACAAACTCAATTACCGTCCTTGGACGGAAAATAATAGCTCTTCGTAGAGCTGGTGATGCTAATCTCCACATGATTTTGGTTTTCAAGCACTCCGGCCACAACGGTAACAACTCGTCAAATAAAATTTGTTTACGAGTTGCGTAAACTCCTGGTGGGGTATCTCCTTGGGGTTTTGTGAGCAATTCCACAGCTTCGTCGTGAGTTGTCAAATCTGAGTCAATCGAATTGAGAAAAAGTTGCTTGGCTTTCGTCCAGGGGATGTTGTCGGTGAAGTATTCTTTATACTTCGTTGCGTACTCGGGCACCATACGAGATAATACTCGTCTATTTTTCTGGCTGTCGTCGATTCCCAAGCCGTGAAATTCCTTTTCCATCATTTCAATAAATTCACGATGATTCTTCCCCTGGAACTTCACTTTGAAACTTTCATCGTATCCTCTTGCTCCGCAAAACAAATCCACAACACGTTTTGCTGTTTGGGCAGCCACTGTTTCGTTCAATGCGTCCTGCGGAGGTTCAGCACTTCTCTGTGTTGGCAGTCGTTGAGTAGTCTGTGGCGGCTCATGGATTTGGACTTCCACTTCTCTTGGTGGCAAAGGCGACCGCTGCTGTGCGAGGCGTGACTGGATTCCGTCCTGCCTCGAGTAGAGTTCTCGCAGAGATTCTCCGATCTGCTGTTTCATCTCGTTAAACATCCGGAGTAAGTTGAGATAATCCGGATTCTTGCTTTGGAGTGATGCTTCTTCAGCTTCTTTCTCTAATTGTTCTTTTCTCAACCTTTTCAGAGTGTGAATCTGCTCGTCAATACCAGCTATGATTGGCGAGCTCGCGTTATTTCTTGATTGGGTTGGTCGGTTTTCGTCAAGCCCGGTTTCTTCGGATTCGTGTTGGGTTACGAAAGTATCCTCTATGTCATAGTTACTATCTTGGTTTTTCGACCTTGTTTGCATGGTATGAGTATTCATGTTTTTGTTTGATTTGTTTTGTTTGCTTTTTTTTTTTTTAATATAAATTATAATTGATTACGGCCCCGTCTGACCCGTAGAAAAAAATAAGTAAGGTTGCAAACACCACAAGATCACTAAATTATTTTTGAGGTTGACGGCCCCGTCTAAGGCAAACCAATAAGTGTTCCGAAAACTCACTTTGAGGAGAGTGAGAGAGAGAGAGAGAACAAAAAATAATAATAATAAAGAGCAATAAAGAAAAAAATACTTTTCTGACCGTGTGCAATTGGCCAAACAAGGGATGATGCAATAATACTATGACTTGCAATTGACAAAATCTAATGTGCTAAATGAATAAAGCTTTACTGCCTGTTCTGCCGAACAACGGATCCAATAACAAGAACGAGAGCCAAAAAAAAAAAAAACTAACAATGAAAAATATATGCAGTTGAGATGAAATTCGTGTCCGTAATTTGATATACTCGCTCAGGCAAATTAATTGTTGTACTAATTATTATACATTATAAAATCTACTGCGTAATTAATTCCTAATTATTTTGGTATTAATTCGGCAAAGACACTACTAAATTTCTGATATATGTACTTATATTAAAAGAAATGAAACTTGAGTGAACAACAATGACGACAAATAAATGCAGAAACTGATAATTGAATTAAACTAACTGCGATAAAATGTGTTCTACAATTTATCGGCCCCGTCTACTTCTCTATAAAACAATTAAGCGGGGTGCGGCCCCGTCTGCAAGGTTTTTTTTTTTTTTTTTTTTCGTATTAAATAAACAAACGTAGTTGTGATATATAAGCTAAATAATAATTTGAATATAGCTAGCCTAATATAAATGTGATAATAAACCGAAATAAAAAACAGAATAGACTTAACTCAATTAAAAAAAAATAGACCTACAAAACTATTTTAATTATTATTAACGTTAACTCGATGGCACTCAATTATTGTTAAATAGAAAACACATAACTAAACTTGGTATAGTATCACAAAATGGGAGGCCAGATGCACACAATAAATAAAACAATATGATTTACAACAATGTGTGACTTGTTCTGTGGTATTACGTAATAGAATGCTATCTGTTTTAATCCAAAGATAGTTGAATATATCCTGTTTAGTTTTTTTTCTTTTTTTTTTATAATAAAATTTAAATTAAATTTTACGTAACTAGTTCTTTAGGAATTTACGACAATTAATAGACATTGAAATTAAATTAAAATAATAAATATAAAATATTATTGAATCTTGAAAGAAAACAAAAATATTAATTAATTTGAAAATGTAAGAGGTTGTTTTCAGGGTCGTAGGTGTGTGGTGGTTGGCACAATAAAATTAAACCACCAGTTGTGCGATAATTGCTAATTAGGCAATTTAAAATAATTAACTAAACCACTAGTTGGGCGCCAATTGTTAACTAGGCTCTTTTCGCGTTGGAACCGAACACGGGGAAGTCTAATATTTTCCACGAGGAACAAAAAAAATAGGTAAATTAGACAACCAGTTTCTGCCTAGTTAACTACCCGGTTCACTTAGAGGGAGCACAGAAAAAAAATCACTGAATAATTAACGGGAGACTTACCTTTGTTTTGTGTGCGTTGTTCGTTGGGAGCGGTTCCTGCTCCTGATGACTGCATACGGTTAGGTCAGCACGGTCAGCCGGACGTCGGGATGCACACAACACTTTCACTTAACTACCTTGCTTTCTTTAGGTACTAACAAATTGACTGTGGCTAAATTAAACTCGATTTTAGATTTTTAATTTCACGGTGGTGAATTTATATTAATAACAATTAAGCGTTTACATACAATATTTACACTGAGAAAAAAAAATGTATATATAGAACAAAATTTATAAGTAAATAAAAGAATAAATAAATTAAAATTATCGGCAAAACAAAGTAGGGCCACGCGGTTCGCGAAAGTGATCAAAATATACGTAGTGAAAACAACTTACGTGTAAAAGTAACGTAGTAACGTGGCCTAGTGACACGCTAATGAATACGAAAAATAAAAGGGAGGTATTATCGGGATGCGACCCATATTTATATCCCGGGTGTCAACCCTCTTCCTTTCTTACCCTCCGATGGACCACCAAACTAAGAAATATTCAAAATAAATATTAAATTAGAATATTTTTAAGTAACAAGTAAGTATCGGCGAGCGATCACTTCTTCTACGTCCGTCAGTATGTGATCCAGGTAAATCGGAGGTAAGGTAAAGGAGTTAATCATATTTAATTGAATAGCACGGAAAGGGTTGACATTATTGCTTTGAAATTTGGGCCAGACATCCATTCCGAAAATACGCATCGTTTGCCCTACTGATCAACAATATGTATAAACAATTAATATTAGAAATTAGCGAAAATCGGGTATACAAAGTGAGGTCATAAATCATTATGCCTCGTCGCGCAAAATAGCTACTGTATAAATGAATTCAATTACAGAAAAAATGATTTACATTCATAAAGAGAAATTGTTTATACAAAATTGTTGATCGGTGAAACCTCGCCATAGTCTAGTATGTTAATTATTATTATTGTGACAGCTCAAATCTAAAAGTTAATCCTTAATCGATTTCCGTCGTGTTTGGATTCATTTTGACGGTCATTCTCTCAGCTATCCGATGACACCTGTGTGTATCAAATATGGTTAACCATTTAGCGATAAATCGCGAGCAGCGAAGGGCTCTTTGTTCTTCGTTTTTTTTTTTATTGCCATTTGGCGCCAGTCCAAAGTTGGCGTCAGTCTCAAGTTGGCGCCAGTCCAAAATTTCGGCGCGCATCACTCTTTTGTTTCGGTATACCTGCGCACCAGATGTGGAGAGCTCCAGAGATTCCTCGAAGTTAGGAACCAAAACAGGGACGTGTTCTTCCTTTTGATAACTGAGAGATGATTAGGTTGAGCTGTCCGATATTGGAGGGCGCTAAATCTAGGTGACGAGATTTCACTGTTTAAAATAAAATTAGAACACGATTCACTAATCTATTCAATGTATGGTACGAACTTTACTCCTTTGGAAAATGCATGAGAGTGAAGTAACATTTAGGTATTGGAAAATAATGTGAAGTTACGCGGGACCGTTGTTCCGAATATTAACAACAAATAACGCCCGAGTTATGAAGCAGCTAAAATGTTGCTGAATGATCATGTTGGCGGCGCTTTCGGAAAAGCGCCGGTAACAAGTGTCGATATGAAATGAATCAATGAAACGAGCTTTTAATTTATTCAGTAGTGCTTGTCTGTCTGTATTCGAGGGTGAATTAATTTTTGTCGTATATATGTCTATGATATAGTCGTGAATGGTAATGGGAGTGTGAATTCTGGAGTCTTTTGTCAGTTTTTGGTCGATAGCCGCTGATTTTTTGTTTACGTTCTGAATTTTTACGTTCGGAATTCCCTGTATAGGCTGAAGAGGTCTGTTCAGACATCTGGTGGACCAAGCTCCATGTGTTGTTTCCCCGCATGACTTGCATTTGATGGGTAGCGTAGTGTCGCAGCTAGTAGTTGGGTGCGCGCCTGAACACTTTGCGCAGGATACGGCTTCTTTGCAATCTGCGGTTACGTGTGTAAATTTATTACATTTTCCGCAAGGTACAGGAATTGGTGTTGGTGGTCTGCTTTCGATTACTGGATATCGTTTGCACATATACATAAATTGCTATTTTTAATGTTTATATCGATGCCATTTATAAGTAATAAAAGTAAGATGTTCCGCAATGTGAGCCCTGTGGTACATCCGATGTCATATTTATTCGATTAAAAAAGTTCGAGCCAATACGAACACGACTTCTTCTGTTACTTCGTTAGCTACTAAATCATATTAACTAGGTCTCCAAACCCCATTTTTTTAAATTTTCAGCCTGTTTTATCATTTTTTGTCGCTCGAATGTACTTATTATTGTTAGTGAAAGAATGAGATGAATTGATGAATAGTAATGGTTTGATTGTTAGGTTTTGGAATAATGTTAGAATTGTGAAGAATATATAGGAGATTAATGATTTCAAGCATATGGGTATTATTGGAAAGTTTTCTGAGAGGTATAATAGGCGTTGTTCAATGGGGATTATTTTTGTTTTTTGGTAGAGGAGTGTGTTAGAGGAATTGTGTAGAAGATTGTAAGGGTATCCCAGCTTGGTAAGCACTCTAAGGGCTGATCGTTCGCATACTTGTATTTTTTTTAAAACGGTTGGTCGAGTATTGTGAAAAAAGATAGCTGCATGGTCAAGTAAGGCCCGATAAATCATTTTGTAAATATGTGCTGTTGTTTTGATGGTAATACCTTCATTTTTGTATTTTTTTATTATCTACTAGATTCTCGAAATTCTCGAAATTTCGAAATAATGCAAGAAGAGAAGGTCAGACTTATAATTTTGGATAAGTTTATGTATTAAAGTAATTTCCTATACATAAGATTTAAAATTGATTGTCCAAATAACTTTTTGTTTGTAATCTTTCTTTGTGTGAGATAATAAAGTAGCGTATTTAGGATTTTAAATTTACGAATACTATTTTTCAGTCTTTAGATTCAAAAACAAAAACTTAATTTTTTTTAAAAGCTTAGTATTTCTTAGAAGAATCTAAAATCGAAATTCTAAAATTATATAAATAAGAAATATTGCAAATTAAATTTAATTTCCCATGAAAAAATATCCCAAATTCTTAATATACGAACGGCTCCGAAGGATGTAGATGAAAAGCTGTATGTAAATTTTATGGGTTTTTATTTTCGATATTAAGTAATATTAAAAGTCAAGCGATTCATATATCTTGTTTTATAAGAGCCAACTGTGTTATTTATAAATAGGGTGAAGTGAGGTAAGTGTAAATCCTGGGAAAGTGTAATAACGCACATTATTTTCATTATTTATAAGTATATCGTGCGCTATCAATGCGCAAGGGTATTTTTGAGGTAGCTACTATATTAACTTTTGATTATTCTGTAATCCAAGTAATAATTGGATGGTATATTGATGGTACGATAGACATTTTTTTGTTAAATCAATGGTTTAAACAATAGTTGCTACTACTTTACACTTACATATTTGAATAATAGGGCAAGTGTAGATGTTTGAGATGATGATCATATGAGAGTGTTTTTGTGGTAATTTGGGAATGTGTACGTTCCGCGTAAATTGAAATATGAAATATGAACAGTAGAGTAAATGGGAAGGACAAGAGTACACTTACCTCATTTTTCCTTTACGATTAATCTGTTCTTTCAGTGGTAGAAAACTAAGAACCCACCGTATCTTCTTTTCAAAATATACTTCTAGAAACTCTTAATAAGATACCGACCAAGGCCAAAAAGTCTCCGAAGCAGAGAAAACGCAACACAAATTTATTAATTCAGATGAAGAGAAGTCAGTGATGACGATTTTGAAGTCGATAAAGAAGAAGGAGAAAGCCATAAATGGAAATAAATTAAGAAGAAGTTTTTATAAAATTCACCTCTAAGAAGTCCACATAGTATTATATCTGTAATGTAATAACCTCTGCTGAAAATTATTTGGAAGTGAAATTTGTCGTTGGATGCTATTGTACTTGTGATGAGGATAAAGTGCAAATGCTATGGTCACTCAGCCAGACGACGTTCGGGGACGGTAGGGACGGAAATTAGGAATGAATGTAGGCGCTGCGGGACACAAGGACGTGTGGGGGGAGTGTGGGAGGCGGAGCCGAAATACCCGGCCTGCTCGGTCTTGGGGCTTGAGGTGGAACATTACGTGAGCAGCAGCAGGTGCGGGACGTTCAGGGCACGGTTACGGCCCACGGGGCCTCAACCGCCAGACCACAGGAAGTGAGGGTCTGCGGCCAGTAAGCTTGCTAGCAAGGTGCCGGTGGTGGAAGCGGATCCCACCGCAGGTAGCAGAAGTGACAACTACTCCCCTTGATGCTAGTAGTCTAGGAAAATTTAAAGTCACGGACCCCTGGGCTGTCTGTACTCTATGCGACGGACAAGGAGAGAACGGCTGAAGTACTACTTATCAGCGAACCTAACCGCAGCAGGTTGCTAGTGACGAGCGTTGTGCTGGAACCTAGTGGTGAGGCGGCAGAGGTAATCCTAAGCAGACTCCAAATCTGCGCATAGGGGCGAGGAAAAGGGTTAGCCTGGGTATATGTAGTCGACGTAGCTTACTGTTGCGGTCTACAAAAATACATCAACATCATTTTTTGAGGCCACTCTGAATAGCATGGCTGAAAGTTTGGAGGAAGAAGACATCAGCAAGAAAATAATCGGGAGAGATTTTAACTCTAAATCGTAGGACTAGGGCTCCTTAATCTAAGATAGCAAGGGAGAGATCCTATCAGAAACGACAACACTACGTCAACGAGCGCGGCTTCCAGGATATTTCATTCTAAATGAGAAACACGGAACATAAGGTACAAAACCAGAGACAAGAATGTACCGAAAATTCTTTAGGTCCAGGCGGTATTCCTGCTGAAACCATTATCATGGCGGCCAGGGAATGGCCTGATGTCTTCCAGACTGCGTTCACTGAAGTGATGAAGAAAGGTGAGCTTACGCCACAGTGAAAGGGAGCGATTCTAGTTCTTATTAACAAGGCAAGAACCGACGAGGGTTTGTGTACGAGCTATAGGCTGGTCTGCCTAATTGACCACGCCGGCAAGATGCTCGAAAGATTACTACAGCGAAGGCTCGGGGCGGTATTGATATAATCAGGGAACTAGCTGAAAACCAGTTCGGCTTCAGAGCAGATAGATCGACGATTGATGCAATCGAGAAAATGCGCCGAACGGCGGAGACTGGGAGGGAACGTGGCGCACGAGACAATGGTGTGCCTTCATAACGTTGGATGTATACAATGCCTTCAACACGGCTAGATGGCAATTAATCTTTGCCAAACTGGAGCAAAGAGAGATGAGGCTATACATTCGAAAATTGGTAGAAAACTACAGATAGATTAGGATCAGTTCAAGCGGAGGTGCCGAGAGAAATATGACCACTAATGTAGTTCCGCAGGGCTCACCGTTTAGCCCCGACCAGTAGAAACTAACGTCCTAAGGCTCAATCTCGCAGTCAACTGAAAGCGCGGACGACTTGTCGCTACTGGAGCGCAAGGACTGAGGAAATAAAAAGAAATACTGGTATGGATGGTAAGCGATGACCTCCAGTTGGCACCGCAGAAGATAGAAAGCTAGAGAGGACTTGGTTACAGATGTAAGGATCCACAATATCTTTCAGAACGAGCTAAAGTGATCACACTCTCCTCAAAAGGCAATTTCTCTAGGCACATTGAGAAAGCGGTATGAGAAATTTTGTTCATTTGTTCACTATGCTTTCCCTTACAATTGCACAAAATAATATGGAAATAAAGTGATTTATACTGGGTGTTTGAATTTCTATGCCACTTAGTAAATATATACATAAATCATAAATGATGCCCAATGTTAGAGCCAACGCAAAAGAATATTAATATCGTCCACATCGTAATATTGCAGAGGTGTGGGCTAGCAGCGTAAACGTAGAAGCAAACAACAGGAAAATGCAGCCACACTGAGGATCATCCTTAGACCATATAAACTCATAAACGCGCAAAATAATAGGCGCGTGTGACGTCACGTTGGACTAGAAATACGCTGCGTATTGGAAGTGTGAACAAAATCAATCTTTTTATTAACTTAATAGTAATTAATCTTGTGGAGGGAACTTAGTGAAACAAATCCAATAAATATATTTAACAAATTTTATTTACTACACATTATTATTAAAACAAACAACAGTGCTATTTATCAATTCTATTTTCTTAATAATTAACTATTGTTGAAGAAAGTAACCCAAAGTAATTTCTTCTATACAGTATACATGTATCAGGAAAAAAATAAATAAAAATAAAAATAAGTTATAAATTTTATTTATTTGTCCAGAACTCTATAAGCATTGTTATTTTTACTTTCACCCAGGTGATATAATATAATATAATACTACAATAATGGAAACTAATAATTTTAATTAAATTTATAATGTGGTTAGATTTAATATCATTATCGTATATGTACCCCTTGTAAGCATCGAAAACTGCACCAAATACATTGCACATAATATTGATTATTATTTTTGCCAATAGATTATTTCCGTTTAACATTTGCATTTTGTCCATGATTCTGATTTTACTTTCTGCTACTTTACAAATGCTAATCATATTCTTAGATGGCTGAATTAACCATTGTCTAACATTACTATAGTTTTTGCTGATCACTAGGGTTGACTTTGAAATATCTGACTGGGTCGGCTTAAACAAATTTCACAATCTATTTCTTTTCATGTCCTTCACCACAAACCCAGCTATATATTCCATAACATCATTTATATGCAAAGATAATTTGTTGGAATAACTTAAACTTGTTATAGCGTAATCGTGGTCGTTAATTGTATCTTCCTCAGTACCTAAATTTTCAATCAGTTACTGGTCAATGGTCTTTATTTTCACTTTACTGTGGTACTCATCGCCAAAATAATGAATGGTGCATGCTCAATACGGTTATCTTGTGAGCAAGCTATAACACCTCTGTGTATTTTCAACCTCTTGTAAGAAGCTTGAACTTGTTTTGGAGTTGGATTATTATTATATTTTCAATGGCGCTTTATGGCACTAAAGAAAACTTCTATGTGATCTTGGCATAGCTTATACGCTGAAATATATTTTAGATCCCCGCTTTCTACGTGCTGCTTCCATATCCCCATATACGATTTTAGACTGATGACAAGACCAATTAAGCTCGTTTTTCTCTGGCTTAAAAACAGAGGCTTCCCATTTGCTGTACATTTAAGTGACATAATGTATGTTTGGGCCTGGGCCCAAATCTTCAAAATTAAGGTAATTTGCGACCGATGCTGTGCCGGTGCCGCCCAGCTTAAAGAAAATTATCATACAAAACTTTATATGTACCAAGACTGTTTCTTATAAGCTTCAGCATGTAAGAAGGATCTAATAAAATATTGCATAGGATGCATAAAATATGTTTTTGATGATTTAATAAATAAATGACTTGCCATACCTATATTGGTTGAAGTGCCATCGAAAGGCATCATTTAATATAGTCAGACACATTTTTATCAGATTATTCTTGAATTCCTGTAACTTCAGTAACTAAAAAATAACCTATAAGTATCTTCCATCTATCGTTTATACTATTAATTAAAAAACAATTGGCTTCTTTACTTCTGCTACACTTTCACTTTCAAGCCTATTGCTGATGTCAACATACCTACAATGTAAAATAATTTCAACCAACGTATAATATGTACTTTTTACAATTTTTACTTTTTTCATGCATTTATACAAAACATCATTTACAAACCCTAAAAATGTTTCTCCATCTCATTCTATTTTTTTATGTATTGCCTCATCAATTATTAAGAAGCAAATGTAAGGTTTACCCTTTTCCCGAAGCTCTAACACCTTCTGTTTTAAAACTATTACGGATTCTGTTTGAAAACCTGGGCCACATGTTATTATTTGATACCATTTTTGAAGAGTTCGTGGACGAGGAAGCACGTTAGGAGAAGTTTTTCTGACTACGAATAAGCTTTAGGTGAATAAAAGTTCAAAGAAAGAACAAAACTCTTTAATTCCGTGTTTTGGAACGCTTAGATTACAACAACAGTCAAAATTTTGTATCAGGCATTGTATCCTAGGAGAAAGCTAATATCACACTTTGAACACCAATCACATGCAATTAATATTAATGATATTTTTACTTTCCCTATATACGAAGTATATACCGTGTGTCCCGTTTGAAGACGCATCATAGGGAATTCCCATGTAAAATTTTCAATTGTAGTTTGTATCTCTATTATTGAACGAAAATGATCAGAATAAAATTAAAATGATTCCTTCATCTACTAAAGTTATTTGGAGTTTTTATTTTTGTTTGATCTTTGGTATTAGTTGAAATATAGCTTAAAAAGTTTGGAGAAATATCGGGTAATAAAATCCTCAAAATAGTAGTTGCTGTGAAAAGTCAGTGTTTGTCATCTAAATTGTATAACCCACAAACAAATAATTAAATTCAAAATCAGTGCTTACACCACAAAAGGAAAAGTTCAGTGCTTTGAAAAGTCAGTATATAACATCTAAAATTACAGATGGCGAGTTCAAAGGCACAAATTCAATATTCTTGTTGAAACGATTTAGTTCAAGGTACAATTGCCCTAAATAAAATAAGACACTATTTATCCTATATTTATCCTTTATTGTGTACAAAATTTGAAAACTGTATCCAATTAAATTACAATTATTAGACTATTTAAAATAATGCTTATGTATAGAATAAACATAAAGGGTTATTTGAAGAAATGATTAATTTATTATAAATCATTACTTTTAACAAGGAGTTATATCAATTATTTTGCAAATGCTTATTATTAAATACTCTTGCTCTGTTTCTTTTTTGTGTATGTCCTCTGCTGATCCACTTGGTTGAAAATGTTAAATTTAAATAATCTATCACTTGAGCTGCATTATGTGCTGAGCGTCCTTCCTGGTAAAATCATATATCATTATAACTTCTGTAATTTGATCCGTGATTTTATTTTGTAATAAATCTAAACACTTTAATTTGCCTTCAATAAAAGTAGGACCATCAACCCTATTTTTAAAATTCTTGCTCATATATTAAGTTTTTGTGCATATTCAGTTCTTGATGTTGCAATATGAATTTTTTTTTGAAACTAATGACGATTATTTTGTTTGTTATTTTAAGACCCGAAATAGAAAGTACATTTATCTGCAAAACACACATTATTTGGAAACCTTTTTTCTCGTTACACTTTTCCATTCACATTACAAAATTTAGATCTTGAATCTGGATCAACTGCTAGCAGTTCTTGATAAATTCGGCTTTTATAGGGTTGGTAACTATAAGCTTTTAAAATTCGATGAATGGTAGATTTGCTGTCATCACATTTCGAAGCTACTTTTCTTACACTTAATGTTGGATTTACTGTTATCCTTGCCAACACATTTACAGTTTCTTCAGATGTCCTCCTTTTAATCTTAGCAATATGTTCAGTTTACACAACCATTCCTCTCAAATTTCTGATCAATTCTAATAATTGTTGATTGACACGGCACTGGACGGGTTTTAAAATTTATACTAAATAAGTCGCAAATATCACGTGAAGAATGTCCGCCAAAACTCAATTTGATGATCTGAACTTTTTTTTTTGTTGTGTGTGCATTCATTTTGAATTGAATTATAATTCAATTTAAATTATAATTACAATAATTGTTTGTCTGTGGCTTAATCAATTTAAATGACAAACACTGACTTTTCATAGCAACTACTATTTTGAGGACTTTACTATCGACTATTTGCTCACACTTTTTAAACTATATTTCGATTAAAATTAAAGTTGAAACAAATATAATAGAATAACTTTAGTAGATGAAGGAAACATCTTAATTTTATTCTAATCATTTTCGTTCAATAATAGAGATATAAACTGCAATTGAAAATTTTACATGGGAATTCCCTATGATGCGTCTTCAAACGGGACGCACGGTATAGGGGAAGTATTGTGATCGTGATTTTTTTTTTGAAAATTTTTTTTGCGGAAATATCCGTTTTGAGGTCCCCTGAGTTCATTACACTAATTTCTGGAAAAAAAAAATTGTGTCTGTGTGTGTGTCTGTCTGTCTGTCTGTCGGTGGGCGCTGTATCTCAAAAACGAACTATCGGTCTGAGATGAAACTTCAAACTTTTTTATCGTTTAAAACTGGAACTGAAAAGCTTTTGGTGAACATTCATAGACCGGAAGTGGATAAGTTTTCTAAATATGAAAAATTTAAAAAAATGATTCAAACAAAAGTTAAAGGGAATAAAAAATTGAACAAGTTTTATTCGAACATATTTTTCATAAAATTCTTAACTTTTGAGAAAAAACAAAATTGAAAATTTTGACATTTTTTGCCAATTGCTAATTAACTATTAGAGTTACGTGAAACTTTTATTACAAATAATTGTAGAGAATTCAAAAGTGAACAAATCATTAAAAATAGCCTTTTTGCGTAAATCTCATAGTTTTCGAGAAAAATATAGGGAAAGTACTATGATGGCCACATCACCATTTTTTGTATTTCACTTACCGAAAGTTTCAGTCAGGAATCTTCATCAATTATCCGCTTCTGTGTCAAATGTTCCAGTAAAGACTTTAAGTTAGACACTTTCCTAATAATCCGCCGATTCCGTTGTTGTAGAATTTTAATGTGTTTCTGCTTTTTTATAAGTACCTTTTTTACTGCAAGTCTGTAATGCTGATGTCTCATTGAAGAATTACGTTCTTTGAAATCCCCAACGTAATACATTCTTCTCTTTTTGATAGGGGGCATTACGAGACTCTTTGGAGGTCCCTTCATTTACTGATTTTACTGGGTTTACTTCATTTTAAACCTTGACATTTCTTGATGGCGGTTGTTACTTTCTTTGTCAAATGACTAGGGAAATAAAATATGCTTGGCACAGCATCATTTTTAAATTTTCTTTTTTATATAAAACTCCTATTATTGGTAATAAAAGAATCATGTGTGAAATGCTTCAAAGAAACTTTGTTGTGATGGGTTAAAATTTTTACGTCGCATTGCAGCAATCAATTGCTTTTTGATTAGGGAATCTCGAGGAAATCCGTGAGTGATTATTTTTGTAAAATATGTTATAACAACTTTAAAATTGAGTTTATACATGGTGAGTTTTTTTTAAGTGTTACAGGGCTATATTACCACTAACCCTTCACATACGAGAAAAAGGTAAAATATAACAAATATGGTAAAATTTGTCCCCCATGTCCGTATTACCTCATCAAAATTTCATGAAAATATTTCAAACTGTTCGCGATATATAGCTCTGCAACACTTTAAAAAACTCACCCTTTGCAACTTTTCTTCCTATTCTTTATCGTTGATTACGATTGAGTCGCTAAATGAAAGGATTTTTAACTTGGAATCTCATAAATCACCAGCTGTCTCTAATGTCGACACCCTCAATAACATTATGACAGAAATTGAGGAGCGCAAATCACGCGCTAATTTAATTATATTTAATAAAAAAAAAATATATATATATATCTTTATTTCAGAGTGTACATAATACAGAATGAAATTGGCGTCAGTGGTCTTAATATTAATATTTATTCTAATGCTTATACTAATTACAGATAGACTTATTGATACTATAATCCTAAAAATAGTTTTACATACTAGAATTGCCTATATATAATGAGCTATTACTAAATAATGAATTCCGTAATGGAGTATGGTTCTCGCATAATTAAGTACTTGCGAAGCGCAATTTTCAGTTGCTTTGTGTTATGTTTTAATTCTTTAATTTCATTTGGTAATGAATTAAAAAGTTTAATTGCGGAATAATGTACTCCATCCTCCGTTCGTTTAAGATTGTGTTTGCGGTATATGTAATTGTTGGTCCTTGTTGTATACTTATTTAGTTTGTCATCCTGCCCTTTGATATGTCTGTGGTAAAACATAATAGTTTCCAGAATATATACGCCATAAAATGTTAAAATGTTGTTACTTTTGAAGTATCCGCGGCAGGATTGACGGTATTTTAAACCAAACGTGATTCTGATTGCTTTCTTTTGTGCTATGAAAATATTGTTTGCACGACTTTTGCCTCCCCAGAATACAATTCCGTACCGTAAAATACTTTCGAAATTGGCAAAATATGCGGCTTTAATCACTGTACTGTTTAGGTATTTTGATAGTTGTCTTAAACTATGAATGATACTATTTAATTTATTTTCTGTACTATTTATATGATCTATCCAATTCATTTTATTATCTATAATAACTCCTAGGAATTTTGTTGAATTAGTTAATTTTATCACTTCATTATCTAGTGTAATAGTTTCTGGAAGAGCTGCATTTAGTTTGTCAAATATAATGATATTGGTTTTATCCTTGTTTATTAGTAATTTATTTTTAGTGAACCACTCTTTGCCTGACTACTACTGACCCTACTAACAATAATCCAAATGAATCGGACTTAAAATTTATACGCGATAAATTTTCACAGATTTTACCGGAAGCAGGGATTAAAAAAATTCTTAGACTAGGAAAGCCCAATAACAATCCGCGTCCCATCAAAGTTATTTTTTACAACGTGGATGATTGTAAATTAATTTTGCGCAATAAGAATAATCTTGGCGATCTAAAAGTAAAGTCTGATGAATCTCCTCAACAACGACACTATTTACAAACACTACGCGATGAATTGAAACGTCGGATTAATCTTGGTGAATCGAATCTGACAATTAAATATATTAAAAATGTTCCAACCATTGTAACCAAATCGGAAAACTAAGTTATTCCCAGCAAGCATCTAAACAATTAAACATGTATTATCAAAATGTTAGGGGCTTGAAAACAAAAACTACTTTGTTATATAATAATTTAACCACTGAATCTTATGACATTATCGCATTCACAGAAACTTGGCTCAATTCGACTATTGATAATTGTGAAATTTTCCCATTAAATTATAACATTATACGCTCAGATAGAAAGCTCCGAAAAGGGGGAGGTGCTCTGTTAGCATTTAAAAATGAATTCAAGTTTATAGACTTGAAGCTTATTTCACCGGTGGAATTGATTTAGTTGCGTGTCGTCTTAATGTTGGGAAGAATGTCCTATATGTTGTTTGTGTTTATATACCTCCGTGCACACCATGCGACGATTATGCGACTCTCCTAGATTTTATTTCCTTAAATGTTGATACCGAAAGATTAATACTAGTTGGTGATTTTAATATACCCGAATATACATTTTGTAGTAAGGATCCTTCAACCCCCTCTTTGGCATTACTTACAAGCTTCCTAGATTCATACGAATTATTGCAACGCAACAGTATAGTTAACAACGTTGAAAGAATACTCGATCTTGTTATTGGTAGTGGTAAATTGGAAATTGTGGTTGAGAGACCTCTGAACGCAATTATCAGTATAGATCTGTATCACCCACCATTAGAGGTTGTTATTAACTGTGTTGATGGAAATGTTTCAAACTTTTTCCGTCCGGATAATAGTTCTACATATAACTACCGCATGGCCGATCTTTGCTTACTATACTAAGATATTTGTGCTACTGATTGGAATGACATATATAAATCCAATACATCCGATGATGCATGCAGTATTCTGTATAATAAAATATATGAAGCTATGGACAAGAGAATTCCGAAAAAAAAGCTCAAACAACGCAATCGCTACCCAGTTTACTTTAATCGGGATATCATTGGGGCCATCCGTCTTAAGAATAGACGTCTAAAGGCGTATCGTCATTTCAAGTGTGAAGTTACCAAGATGCGACTGAGAGAAGCCGAGTACAACTTAAAAAGCATGATTCACAAAGCTTACATTCAATACATTGAAAACTCAGAAAAAAATCTATCACGTGATACAGCTAAATTCTGGAGTTTCTTCAATAGCAGGCGCAATCAGGATAGAGTACCATCAACGATGACGTGGCAAGGGAAGCATCTCGACCAGGGCCCTCAAATTGTTCAAAGTTTTGCTGAGCACTTCAGTTCTGCTTATTGTGCTGGACCCAATTCGATGATTCTCTCCTGGATTTTATGGGCAACTTTGCTATTAATGAAGACATGGTACTTAAGGAATTACTGAGATCTAAAGCTAAATTCACTATGGGGACTGACAACATTCCCGAGTTTTTCGTTAAGGACGCAACAGTCATCCTAGCTAAGCCACTTACATTTATTTTTAATTTAATCTTAAGAACTGGCATCTTTCCATCGTGTTGGAAGAATGTTAAGGTTATACCTGTCTTTAAGAAAGGTAACAAATCCGATGTGAATAATTATAGACCTATTTCCTTGCTATGTAATTTTTCCAAAGTGTTTGAGCGCATCTTAGCTACTCATATCTATGCCTTAGTTAAATGCAAATTATCGGCTAGCCAACACGGATTTATTCCTAAACGGTCTACCTTAACTAATTTGATGTGTATAACTCAGCACATATCTTCCAACTTGGATGACAGGATCCAAACAGATGTAATATACGCCGACCTTTCTAAAGCCTTTGACCGCGTCATGACATACTCATTAATAAACTTAGATTATTTGGGCTACCTCATAATATAATTCACGTCATTCATTCATACTTAAAGGGTAGATCTCAGCATGTTGAAATTAGGGGTCATATATCACAGAGCTATATTGCTAAAAGTGGTGTACCGCAGGGGTCTAACCTGGGCCCGCTACTATTTGTTTTATTCCTTAATGATATTACAGATGCAGTTAAGTGTAACATATTAATTTATGCAGACGACATAAAAAATTATAAAAGTATCTGCAGTGTTAATGATTGCAATGCTCTACAACATGATTTAAATAAACTGAGTCAATGGTGCATGGACAATAAACTTTCTCTAAATCCGGATAAATGCTCCATTGTATCCTACACGAGAAACTTTTCCTTTATAACGTTTGGTTATTCTATAAATAATAAACTTCTTAATCGTACGTGTGGCATCAGTGATTTAGGTGTTTTCTTTGATCAGAAATTAACATTTAATGCTCATATTGTTAATTTAGTCAAAAGCTGTAATAAGCAACTGGGGTTTATCATAAGAACGACTAAAGACTTTAAAGATAAGAACACACTTATTTTGCTTTTTAAATCTTTGGTTTTATGTAAAATTGATGATTGTGCTCCAGTATGGTGTCCGTATACGCAATTTTATATTAAGCTGGCATGTGCAACGTACGGCCCGCGGGCCGGATCCGGCCCCTGACTTCATTTCATCCGGCCCGCAGTCCAATTTTCAAATCTGACTAAACCTGGCCCTTGAAAGTAAAAAGTATATATGTATTCTTAATAATTTTTATATAATCTGAGGATCATAAAGTTTTGTACTGTATTTAGTCAACTCAGCATTCAGTTTATGCAATAAACAGAGAAAACCCCGTCTTATTTGCACTGGCTGTAAGTATGTTGATTAGTGAAGGAAGAATCAGCAGAGCAAAAGCACGTAGTTATTTGTAGTGAGGCACAGCAGTTTTTAAATTCATACTTAATTTTCAATTTAACATAATCTTTAAAATGACATCAGAGAAGAGAAGTAAAGTTAATATTGAAAATCGTGTTTTTCAAGGTAAGTGGACTAAAGATTACTTTTTTTATTATGTAAAAAAACAAGTCTGTTTGTTTAATTTGCCTCGAAAGTATATCAGTGGTAAAAGAATTTAATTTAAAACGCCAGTGTACATCAAAATATTCTAATATTAGTAATCTCAAGGGGCAACAAAGGAAAGATAAAATAATAAATTTCAAATAATGTTTATCTGCGCAACAGACTCTTTTCCACAAACAATGTGATTTATGCAATAGTATTGTACGAACAAGTTGTATAATTAGTGAAAAAATTGCAAAGCATTCTAAACCTTATTCTGAAGGTGATTTTGTTAAAGAGTGTCTTAGTGCTGTTGTTAAAGAACTGTGTCCTGAAAAGAGCGAAGATATAGAAAAAATAAGTCTTTCTCACTGGACTGTAACAAGACATATCGATGATATGGCCAACGATATCAGATCAAAAGTTTGAGGCATTTTCAATTGCTCTCGATGAGAGCACAGATACTACCGATACCACACAATTAGCTATTTTTATTCGCGGAATTGATATCAAATTTAATTACATGGAAGAATTGTTGGCTCTTCGACCTATAAAGGATACCACACGAGGAGAAAACACTTTCGAAGAAGTAAAAGCAGTTTTTGATCAATTTGAGCTTAAATGGGAGAATCTAAGTGGAATTACTACTGATAGTGCGAGTTGTCAATAGAATTAAATTGGAATTATGTAGTAGGAATGTTGACACTGAAGATTTGAGTGTATTTCACTGCATTTTACATCAACAAAATTTGTGTGCAAAATCGATCAAATTTACACATGTAATGAAAACAGTAGTTTCTTGCATAAATTTCATAAAATCAAGAGCACTTCACCACCGTCAGTTCCAAATATTTTTGGAAGAACTGCAGTCTGAATTTTTAAGATCTGACATTTTATAGTGCGCTGGTTAAGTAAAGTAAAAATGTTAAAACGATTTTATGATTTGAAAGATGAAGTATTTGTTTTTATGGATATGAATGAAAAACCTGCACAAGAGCTAAAGAACACAAATTGGGTCTGCGATCTTGCGTTTCTCGGTGATGTAACAAGTCATACGAATGAATTAAATACAATTTGCAAACCCAAGAACAACTTGTTAATGAACTTTATGGTCACGTCAAGTCATTTCCAAATAAATTAAGACTTTGGGAAAATCAGCAAATCATAAAGATCGTACTAGCTTCGAAACTTTTGCAAACGAGTTACAATTTTTAGGAGATGAATTTAACACCAGATTTAAAGATTTTCGCTGCCAAAAAGCAAGTCTGAAAATTTTTTCCTTCCCATTTGATGTGGAAATATAAGAATTTTTTAATTGTTAATGGAACTCATTGAATTGCAAGAAAAATCCGATCTTAAGGCGATATTTAGAGACTGATTTTTAACTGATTTTTATAAGAAAATATTTACCAACCAATAAATTTCCAAATCTTTCATCTTTGGCTCAAAAAATAATGTCATTATTTGGAAGTACATACTAATGTGAGCAGCTATTTTCGAGAATGAAGTTTGTTAAATCAGAAACACGTACAAGATTAAGAGACTTATATTTGGAGAATACTCTGCGTGTTGCGACATCCGATATTTCATTATACAGTAGACGCCGCTTATTAGAATCACGGATAATGTTATCAATCGGATATTGTTATCACTTTTGCGAAGAACGGGCCGAACGTGTAATACTACATACAAACATTTTCGTTTATAGTAATCATGATTTCGGTTTATGTTATCATTTTTACTTTCCCTATATACGAAGTATATAGGGAAATATCCGTTTTGAGATCCCCCAGTCCATTAAACTAATTTCTGGAAAAAAAAAAATTGTGTCTGTGTGTGTGTCTGTCTGTTTGTCCGTGGGTGCTGTATCTCAAAAACGACTGATCCGATTGAGATGAAACTTTAAACTTAAGGTTTTATCGTTAAAAACTGGAACTGAAAAGCTTTTAGTAAACATTAATAAACCGGAAGTTTCGAACAAAAGTTCAAGAGAATGAGAAACCGAACAAATTTTGTTAAAATATATTTTTCATAAAATTCTTAACTTTCGAGAAAAAACAATAAAAATTGAAATTTTTGACATTTTTTGCCAATTGCTAATATACCATTGAAGCAACATGAAAGTTATATAACAATTAATTGTAGATAATTCAAAATGTTACGTTATTATAGTTTGTTACGTTGTATATTTTTATTTAAAATAAAGTTTTGTTTTTCGGCTATTATTATCAATCGGTTATTGTTATCAAAAACCCCGAGTCCCGTTGTAATCACATTAAGCGGCGTGCACTGTATTGATTATTTGTTCTTGTTCATTTTAATCTATTTTCTGAAAGCCAGTTCTAATAACTGACTACATACATGTACATATCTGTTGTTATTTATTACATTTTTTTTTCAAATGTTAAAACGTAATAAACATAATATCATTTCCTTAAATCAAACTACGAATCTCTCCGTTTCTTATAAATTCAAATACAAAGGTCCGGCCCACGATTTTATGTTGAATTTGTTTTCCGGCCCGCGGTCTTGATGAAGTTGCACATGCCTGATATTAAGCATGTGGAATCTATCCAAAAAAGATTCCTGAAAATGTTATATTTCAGAGATCATGGTATCTATCCCTGTCGCGGTTATTCATACAAGGATTTACTTCAGGAATATAATATGCCATCTGTATCCAGCCACCATCACTTCTTAAATGTAGTTACCTTGCATAAACTGGTACACTGCCAATTAGACGCTACTGCTTTGACTGGGCATTTACTCTTCCGGGTTCCAAAATGTAGTGCAAGAAACCCACTAACTTTTTCATACCGTACACCTAATTCATATCACCACGCAAACTCACCTATTATAAAAATTGTTCGTGCTTACCACTTGATTCAATATGGTGCAGATATCTACTCTCCTTTTTACATATTTAAATCAAAGGCTTTAGATTGCATTAACGCCCTCGGATAGTACTTGCTTGATCTTTATATTTGTTATTATTTTTTTCTCTCACTCGTATATGCATTTATTTGTTAATTTATTTTGCTTATGTATTTCATTTTATTTTTATTCTATGAAAATTCCTTTGTAAGACTGTAATTGTCTGTTGGGAATAAATATTTATTATTATTATTATTATTATTATTTCTCCTATTATCTGTTTTTCTTTTTGTTGACTTTTAATGTTTGAAACCCTGCTTTAGTAGATCAATTTTATTTTCATACGTATTTGATACGAGTGTCTATTTCTAAAGAGTTTTTTCTAGGATGACGATATTATTTTATGATGTCGGTAAATGCTTTATTCTAGTTTTTTATATGCTAGTTTTCTGCACTTTGGCGTTGGTGACTATGCCAATTTTTTGACGATTTATACCACCATTAATTCTAAAACTATAAAATATGAGATAAACATATAATCAATGCCTAATTTCAATTTATACTTGATTGCATAAATACATTTATTAAAGTTATAATACAAAATAGTTCTTGCTCGACTTTAAGTTCAGTACTTAAACAGATTTAAAGTTATGATGTAATGACAATTACAATTTTCTCAACTTGGGTTTTCAATTTAATTAGTTGATAAACATATTTACTAGACCGATCAGGATGTTTATAAGACACAAGTTAATTACGTTTAGATTTATGCTAGGGGGACTAGCAATAATAATATAAAATGAGTTATATACGTTATTGACATCAATGCAAGATAAAACTGTCAATCAATCATATTGAAATAGAGATAAATATTATATATCATTACATTACATTTCATTGTGTATGCAATAAGCAATAAAAACATAAGTTTTAATAATATTAATAACAAATATTTTTATTTATATGAAAATATCATATAAAATGCAGAAATTATATATTATACCAATATTTTGTTAATTTGCAAGATTTAGTTCATACCATCATAATAATAAACTAACTTATATATATTTTTTAAATGGATAATAAATATGAGAAATGCAAATTATACATAAATTATATAATATTCAGAATTAAATTCTAGATTGAGATTGGGATCGTAATTAAAATTCCAAACACCTCATCAATTTTACACATATCAAAATTTTCACATACATCACTTCCACGTATGTAAATTTTAACCTCGCCTACTTGTTTAACAGCTAACACTATTAGTAGATAACATTTTTTAATATATTGAAGACACTAAAAACTATCCACAAACAGAACCCAAGGCAAACGAAATAACCATATAATTTATTCCAGATTCGAATCTAAACACTGACTGATATTACTTAAAAGTGATATCTCTAATTCGATAAGAATTTTTTTGAATGATTTTACCGTGTGCGTTTGGTAAATGCGTGTGAGTGTGCGCAACAAAAGGCGACCATAAGTTACTGTTAATCGCGGCATCTCCCTTACCTAAGGGTTGTCTGATTTCAATTACTAATTGGACAAGCGTTCACGAGCTCACAGTACTAAACATGTTTATGCCATCTGATCAGGAGGAGCAGTACCGCCGCCGTACCTTCAGAGTGCCCTCTTATCCTGCGCCGCTATCTTGTGGGAGTACCGCAATTGTAATGCGCACCGGCCTACCATTCTAAATCGTACTCAGCGGCGGAATAACTATCCTTAAGTATAACTTAAGTAGGAAATATTATTACTAGTCGTTATCCAGATTACATGCGGGCAGTAAAAATTGCATCTTCATTGCTGGTATGGTAAGTATATTCAATGGGGGATCAAGTGAATAATCTATGGAATTATAAAAAAAAATCTATTATTTTTATTTAATTACTTTTATTTAAATTTTAATATCACGAACGTTTAATCCAACACTATTTTGTCATCATGATGCTTACGACAGTTAGTATATGGTAATACATGATATAAATTTAATTAAAACACTTACTATGCAGTGCTGGTAAAAATATAGTGTTTTTAATACCAATACTATTTAATTGTAATGTTTATCTTCTGGCACATTTACTTGATTGAAATTGTTTTTTAGTAATTAATTATTACACAGTTAAACTTTTGAATTTTAATTGTTATCAAAGTGAATGATAAAAGAACAAAGCAGAGTATAATTAAAATCATCATCGAATAGACCGGATGAGTAGAGAATAGGAATAAATCAAGGTTTTAATTAAAAGGCTGGCGACGAAATGCAGAAGAAAATGTTAATGTAGGTGCACTAAAGTACGGTAAAGCGTGAAGAATTTATGATCATGAATGAGTTACGGGGCTCGTCGTCGGCGAAAGGTGGCGAGACGGTGAGGATTGTTTCAGTTTTATAGTAGTATAAAAGAAGAAGACATAATGTTGGTATAGGGAATTTTTATGTGACAACCAATTAATTATATGGCATTAGATGTACTTATGATTGAAACACTGTGTAATTTAAGCGTTTAACGATTCCAATTTGTGTTTTTTCAGTATTTTAAATGATAGATGGGAATTATTTATATTAAAAGAATTATAAACATTAATTATTGTTCCCTGTCAACAACAGCTAAGGACCGGTATCGATCTATTTTGGATCAATTTGATATTTATCTAAGACTATCTAATTTCAAATATTATTTATCAGAAAAAGTCGGACACATCCTTTAATAACTGAATAGTTGAGGCTGTTAGTTGTTGAAAGTTTATATTCTAATCACTTTGGTTCATATTCTAATCACATTTACGAAAATTTACCAAAGTGATTACATCCTTTAATTTTTTATTCAAGTCAAAAGTTAAAACAAATTCCTTAAAGAAATCTGATATTTATGAAATTATAATGCAATTGTTTCTATATAGAACAAATTGTTGGCAGCATCGAAATTAGTTATGCAGAAAACTTTAGATCTCTTAGATTAAGTTAAATCGATTTCCCGAAATTCACAAACTGACAATGTTACACCTCTATATAAAAAGTTTAAAGCGTAACCCTCTCGAAGCACTATCAATTTCTTTATCAATATTTAAAAGAAAGGGCAATCAAAAATAATTCAAAATATAAGGAATAACCTTTTTGGCATCACTTCTTGATACTATTATTTATTTTGTTAAAAATGATGCTGGCGATCGTAACTATGTTTAAGTTCACTATAAAGAGTAAACTTGCGTTAACGAGAGTGCAGCAACGTTAGTTCTGGTCAGCAGTTGGATGAGTAACCGGTACCATTCACCATTGGGATAAAATTAATGGTGCTTTAGAGTGACGATGGCGATCCTTTAAAGTAACAAGCTCATTTATACACACACAAATACACAAATAACTAGGCGAAAGGACCACGTGGTCGATAGCTAAACACTACTACTACTAGGAATACTTTCGACGTCTTTATACCACTATTTATTTTATAATATACACAAAGTTTATAATATATTATCAATAACACATCTGGGAGGATACGGTGAGTTCTTTATTTTTCTTCTTATAATTTAATTGGAGATTGAATTGGTCATACAAGATATTGACATTATCCTCTACAAATCGACCGATAAAAACTTTTACAATATGGAAACGGGCATTGTCTTGCTAGAAAAGTGGGTCTTCTAACTGCTGAAGAAACGGTTGAACATGAAGTTCTATCACCTCTTTCACATCGCTAGGTGTTTATATTGCCTCGCATGAATACTAAATAAAGCCTAGTTAAGGCACTCCGTACCATAATATTTACAGTTTGACGCAAAAGCCTTTCAATAAAAAAAAATATGTTTCATACAGCTATTATGCATCTCCAAACATAAACGGGATTTATCACTAAATACCATCTTATATAACTAAAAGTTCTAGTACAGTCACAATCTAGACCACTTCAAATGTTCATGTTGATGACGAGTTGTTAGTGGTAACACATGTTGTGGCCGATAGGATTGAAAGTCAAAAGTTCTGTTTTGGCAATAAACCGTTAAAAGAGTTACAGGAGGAACTTCATTAGCTAACCATAGATCGGCAATTGGTCTGGTATCAGAGAATCGGTCTCTTGTTATTAAATCGAGGATAGCGGTTTCGAACGTAATTTTTCTTCTTTGTCCTGTGGTCCCTCTTTTGTGGCGTTTATAACTCTCTCTGATTTATATCTGAAAACAGCGTATGATAGTTAATTGGTTTCGGTTAAGGCTATTAGAAATTTCTCTAACCGAAAAATCATCTTAGAACAAACCAATGATATAACCTATGTCCAATTTTCACATCTTCGTAATCTAGACATAATCAAACAAAAAATCGATGAAAAGCGAAAACATTGAAGAATCGAACACAATTTTGCAAAATATACACATGATAAAATTGTTAGAACAAACTAAAGGACCTGTTAAATAAGTCATTACCATTTGATACATATAAAATGTTGGAAAAGTCCTACCTAAATTGAGAATAAATCAGCCAAAAATGGCTATAATATTGGCTATAAATATGGAAAAAATGCACATTAGAGGAATTTACATCATCCAGTTAAGAGGCACCTACAGAAGAAGAAATTATTGGGTCTTAGTGGAAGAACATATAGCTGTGAAATGTGAAATGTGAAGTCCTGTGAACAAAATTGTTATGATTTCTTTATATAGTTTATATTCATATGTATAGTACCAACGGGATATTGTAATGTGCTAATAAATAAATAAATGAAATTTTAATTAATTGTTATATTTTAATATTTTAAACTTTGCTCGAAGTTTGTTCAAAAAATTTCCTTCTTCCTATTGTTGTGAGTTACATGTCATGCAGTACAAGATACAATATACAAGATACAACTTAACAGAATATAACAACTTAAATTTGTCGTTACCAAAGTTGCATTGACATTACGCTTGACAGTACTCACATCACCATATATGTAAGAAACTGGCACGTATCTTAAAAAGTTACAAAGTCAGACCATAGATGGAAAAATTCCAAATTACACTAATACAGCCTAATACAAAACGACCCTCACTTGGGTCGTTAAAACTAGGGACCTGGAAAAAAAGCTACTAAAATATATATTTTAACTGGAAAATATAACTGATACTCTCGAGAAGGGCATTATATCACCTTACAAGAAAGCATGTCCTCTAAAAACCAGAAAAAACAAGTGAATGGTGGTGCACAGAACCTGAGGTGCTAAAAAACCAAGCAAGAAGGACACACAATAGAGCCATGAATATGCAAAATGACCCCAAATGGAACAACTATAAAAAAATACTATAAAAAATGCTACACACTGCATATCGGCCAATAAGCCTTACATCTTTTCTTCTAAAGATACTGGAGAGGCTATGCGATCGGTACATTAGGAAAACAATCATGGCAAAACATCCTCTATATGCCAATCAATATACATACTGTGAGTGCATGTTGACGGACTCGGCTCTGAATACTGTGGTAAACAGATTTGACCATTACTTTGAGTGTTCACCCTTGCGACTTTCATGGATATATATAGAAAGAGCCTTTCTTGTAACTCACTGAGGAACTCGACCCGAAAGAAGTATTCAAATATTTAGGCATTTTTCTAGATAACACAATGAACTAGATTGCCCATCTGACGAAGATATTCAAGAAAACATGCATGGCCCTCTAGTAATGCAGATGAACCGTATGGAAAACATGGGGACTATCTCTAAAGGTAGCTCTGAGGAGCGTCATGTCCATCGTGAGTCCAATTATGGCATAAGTATCAGTATTGTGGTGATCAAGAACGACTACGAAAACAGCCGTAAGGGTACTAGATCACGTCCATCGAAGTGCTTTCTTGAGCGCGACAAGAACCATGAGAGCAACACGAACAGCGGCTATGGAAGATCTGCACCTGCTACCCTTGAACATATATTTAATGTTAGTAAGCCTTGGAAAAAGTAGCTTGTGACAATAAGGTGAACCACAATAATTAAATAAATTAGGCACAGAAATAAAAGCCCTAATTTTAAAATTTCAAAAAATACTAATAGACAGAAACATGTAACAAAATCAAGGAAATACGTACTTGTCAAAAATGAATAATTAATTATTATATAAACAATATTTAAGACCAAAACGACGGTTTTATTGAGAGATGATTTTTTAATTGGAAAACCTATCGAACGTTTAAAACGACATATAATAATGGCTGCGGTAGAGATTTTTTTAATTTAGTTAATGTCTGGTGCGTTTAATTTAACAAAACTCCTTTACCACTCTGATCAACGATTAAATAGACATAATATTTGATATAAATTCCTCTTCAGGCTCTGATAAAATTCTTAGATATATTTTTAAAACACTTCTTTACGCTATACACATATTTATATTAAAAAATTTCACCTTCTGTTATTCCCAAATGTATTTTCCTTCCGAAGGGAAACCCAAAAAAACCCAAACTTTTAACTCTCGTCCCATTACATTACATTAAGTTATAGTCAAACTCTTACATATCTCATAAAACAAAAACTCCTTCATACATCCCAGTCTACCAATTTGGTTTCCTTTCTAAAAATCAAGCACGCTTCCTATGTTCATCTTTACCTCCAGTATACAATAATCTTGAAGGGCAAAAGTCCGCCTTAGAATTTTTGATATCTAAAAAGCTTTCAACACAGTGACATATTACACTCTTGTATACATAATTCTTACTATAATTTTCACGCCATGTAATTATTCTATACGCAATTCATTATCAAACTTTCCCTTATCTCCTATTCTTTACAAGATATTTTGCCACAACAAACATAATTTTGACCTTATGTACTTTAATCTATCTCCTTACTCTTTACCGACAACACTATCCTTATTACCCTAGCTCCCGCTCTTCAAATTGCTAAAGGATGTCTCAAATACCTTTTTAACTCCATCGAAGCTTGTAGTCGTTTAAAACCACTTACTTATATGCAAAATAACCGCTATATATTACATACTCAATTAAAGAACGAGGTGGCCATGGTAAGATTTCGATATTATCGTCCGCAAATCAGCCTATAGAAAAATTTACAATATAGAGAAATTGACGTGTCGGAAGAGTAGGTCTTCTAATTGCCGAAAAAAACGGAAGAAAATCGTCATCCACGTCGTTGGTTTACCTCAGATGAATACTAAACAAAACCTATCTATAGCATCCCATACCATAATATTTACAATTTGGTGCATAGGCCTTTCAACAAAAAAGTAATTCCGTTTCGTGACGTTCCCACGTCTTTCTCTCATAAAGCTATTATGCATCACCAAATAAAATCTGGATTCATCACTAAATACCACCGTATATAACTGTAGGTCCCAGTGCAGTCGTAACTACATCACTCAAAACGTTGCTGTTGATGTCGAATTGTTAGTGGTAACACAAGATGTGTTAGTCAAGTCAAAAGTTCTGATTTCAAATTCAAATTCAAATTTATTTACTTCTAAATTTACATGCACATATTATATTTAAAAATTATAATTAAATATTATTCTAATAATGTATGTGATTTACTAACCCACAGTGAGTCACCTAATCATTAATGATTGTATTGTGATCAGCACCGTAGGCCAGTTACAGCTCTGTTATTCTTATTATTAAATCTAACACTAATACATGCATTTCTAAGTGGATAGTCGAGACTAGACAATAACATATTTTTAAATAATTTTACTTTGTATAAATTAAATAAGCAGAATTGTTTGGAAAGCAACTATTATATGCATAACATATTATTAGATTTTATAAATACAATAAATCATTCCAATTTAAAAAAATATTTACCAACACATCATAATTTGATTCAAGGTAGTTTTTTTATTCCTTTTTATTTACTTTTGTGGACTCAATATGTTTCAGGAAAGGTAGCCTTAAATTATATAATTTGGGACCTAAGTAAAACATAAATCTCTGAAGAAGTCCCACCTTTAATGATTGTATAACATAATTATAATTCTCCATTTCCCTTGTAGCATAGGTGTTATTTATTTTATTGTGTATTTATTTTTATGTAACCAAATTAAACTTTGATAAATATACATATAGTCTGTTCGTTGGATCTTTCGTCGTACGTCACAAACTATCGCTTCAAAAAACGACGAAAGTTTTACAGTGCGTTCTTTTTCTAACGCATTTATTTGGTTTACTTTATCAGACTGAATGTTTTTGCGTCGTTTCTCGAAGCGTTAATTTGTGACGTACGACCAAAGATCCAACGAATAGACTATAGTTCTAATTTTAAAAAGTCCAGATTCTATATAGACATCTTTCGTAGGGTAGAGCCTATCTTTTCTGAACATAATTTTTATAATAGAATTTTGTACAACTTGTAGTTTCGCTAATATATTATTGAATAATCCTCCCCATATTAATATACCATATTTTAATATAGATTCAACCATGGAGTAATAGACAAGTAACAGTACATGCCTACTAAATATATCTCTAAGTTGATAAAATTTCGAAATCATTAACCTCATTTTTTTAATAATGTAATCTACCTGATGTTTCCATCTTAAATGTTGGTCAACCCTAAGTCCTAAATATTTAATGTATGAACATTTTTCAATTTTTGGGCAATTGCATAATTGTGTATCACAGTTAGGTTTATGAATTTTTAAATACAGTTGTTTTGGTTGATCAGCACTCAAGATTGTATAATCTAGAAATATGTTTTTTTCTGTATTTAAACTTAAAAGACTGTCATTAAGCCAGCATTCTTATATGTATTTCTTATATGTATTATATGTATTTTCCCATGAATTACCTGAAAATACTACAGCGGTATCATCCGCGTATGATAATATGTGACCCTGAAAATCATTGATATGCAAAATATTATTTATGTATACTAAAAATAAAATTGGACCGAGAACTGTTCCTTGCGGAATACCCATAGTAACCTTAGGTGGTGCACTTACACAATTATTAAATTTTACTTGTTGTGTTCTATCGCTTAAGTAATTTTTAATAATAATAATAATAATACGTTCAAACTAGTGTTGCTTTGATAACCTTGCTATTTTGTAACATGCAAATTACTTTTGTATCATTTAATGTCTGTCTAAGTATTAGCCACAGAAGTAGTTGTTTCAAAAGTGATTTGTTCTTGTAGTCTTAATGAGACTCATTTGTTGTAGATTTTACGAAAATATTTTCGTTTTTTTCTAATTATTAATTTTTAAAAAGTTTTAGAGGTTTACCTCTAACTCCTACTGTTTCAAGTCTTTCAAATAAAATATCATGTGATACAGTATCGAAAGCTTTGGCTAGATCCAAAAAGACTGCTAGGACCCTTTTGTTATTATTTAAGTTTTGAATTATTTCTTCGATAAAATTCAAGATTGCATCTTGGGTACTAACATTTTTTTTGAATCCAAATTGGCTTGTAGAGATAATACTGTGATGATTTAAAAATGACACGAATCTGAATTTTAGAGTTTGTGCAAATATTTTTGAAAAATTTGAAATAACGGAAATTGGCCTGTAATTATTCAAGTTTCTCTGGTCGCCTGATTTATGAAAAGGGTAACTATTGAAACTTTCCATTCATGAGGAATTTCATCTTTTCCAAAAGCTAGATTTATTATATGCTTTAGAGGAAATATAATATAGAGATGGATGGTTTTTATTGTTTTAACCGATATTCCATCAACTCCTTCGGTGGTAAACCATTCAAAGGGTTGCAATATGACATTTGTTAGCTAATTATATATCGGCAATTGATCTGGTACTAAAAAAATGGTATCTTGTTACAATAAGTCAAAGATAGCGGTATTGAACATAATTTTTCTTCTTTGTTCTGTACTTCCTCCTTTGTGGCTTTTCTAAACCTCCCTAGTTTGATAACATCGCATTACGGTTGATTGGTTTTATTTAAGACAATATTAGCAATATCTCTAATCGAAAAACCATCTTCGAGCAAACTGAAGTTACAAGCTGTAAAATTTTCACGTTGGTGCAATACAACATAATCAAACTTTCAAAAAGAACCGATCAAAGGTGAAAACAAAAAATAACCGAACACAATTTCCCAGAAGATACATCTGAAAAAATTTACAATTAACAAAAATTACAATCACTTTCTATCCCTTGAATACTTACTAATACCTAGGCATCCTGTTTGACTCAAAACTTTTCCTCAAATCCCATGCCCAATTTATAATACTAAAATCAAAATCTTCATTATATGCAAAATAACTGCTATATATAATATTTAGGATGAAAAATATTTATTTCACTCCATCCATACATCCCACACTACTACAAGTTGCAGAAAGATCTGTCCCAAGGCACCTAACCAAACCCCGACATTATAATAATCATCTGCATAATCCCTCCAATGAACTTGTATGACACTAAATCGCACTTCTTTCATATATTAAGCCTTAGTACTAAATTTGAAAACAATCCATCAAATCTATTCTTTCCTACCAAATTTTGTATTCATCGAAATCAAAGTTCATAATAATTCATCAAATCAGTTGTGCAAATTTTGGTAATTAAGCTAGCCAGCAAAGAAATGTTTTTATGTTTAAATTGAAATCAAGTCATGACACAAAAACTGTAGGTCGCTAGTCCAAACGGACTTGCACCACATTCTTTAAGTATGTATATTTTTAACATAATTGTTATGTGAAGGAGTAAAAGTAAAAGATTACTTTTATGATTATTATTATAAAAACAAATTTTCAAGAAACATTTATTTATTTATTACTGAACAATTAATTAACCGCTCAATTTAAGTTGAATATTAGTTTCTCCGTTAAAAGCATTTGGTGAAAGTTGCTATATTTTTAGTTAATATGAATTGGAATTTCAATAATCTCCACATTAAATTCAAGTGGCGTCCAGAAGCATCGACTAGTATTTATGACCAGATAACGAGCCGTGGGATCAATCAAGCTCGATTTGTGTAACCGATTATCTATTACTATTAATCGCGATAATCCTTAATTTATAAAAGTGACAGGTTCAGGCTAACCGTGCCAGCGCTACCAAATCCAATTTCTCTTATCTAATTATTCAAAAGTACCCTGTACGTGCAAGCATTTATTTATTTTAAACGGCTATCATCCATCGGTCCATCTAATCTACGAATCTGATCGTTTACGTATGCTCTTATCCACCTATTCATTTATCTGGCCATTTATAGGCTCACCTAAACATTTTTATATCTATCCTCGTATCTGCCCACTCACTACATTTATTAATTCAGTCATTTATTTATCCATCTTCAGATCTATATTATTACGGCCATTTTTTAGCTTTAATTGCCTGTTTGTAAAAATTTTTAATTATAAAGAAATAATTATTTTACTAAAAAGAACATTTGAAATGAGCAATTTAATTAATTGTCGACTTGATATCGTGTTGTTATTTATTATTACCATTTCAAAGCATACATTTGTATTTTTCGGAATGTTGTTGAAAATTCACGTTTCTTGTAAGTTTTGCGCAACAAATGAGCGGTGTGGAATTCAATGAAAAACCCTCATTACTCTTCGTACACCAGCATCACTGGTTAAGCGCCTTTTTGTCGTGCGCCGCTCGGCACGAGTTTTTCCCGAGGATATTTTGTAAGCAGCAGCCAACGAAAGTCACAATAACCGCTCGAGGAATTCCAATCTATCCGGCGAAATGCGGGCGCTGCTTCGCTCATTCATTCACTAGTAAGTGCTGCCGCACTTTAAGCAATCAATCATATGCAAATCTACTACAGATTGTTGAATGCTTCTAGGCTCTCGTTAACCGTGGAATTTTCGGAGTCACGCATTCTTCAGCTGGTCCTGGCCATGTCCTGGGTCTGGTACTCGTGTGCTGATGCGCAACTGGCGAACCGCGCGAACATGTGTCATGTGTGATGTTTACTATTCGCCGCAGGCGAGAACAGAAAGCAGAAAACGGTTTGTGTAGGAAGAACGAAATGTGTTGATTGTTTATGTACATCTTTGCAACGTGTTTATACAACTGCAACACGTCGGAAGAATCAGAAGGACATGGTCAGCTTTTAAGAAATTCGCGACCTGTGACTGCAAATGTACCTTAAGGATTAACTATTTTCTAAATATAAATTAATACTTTTCTATGTTTTTAGGTGTAATTAACAGTACATAGGTACATACATGGATTAAAAACTATATTTAACTGAATAATAGCTTCCTTGTTAGCAACATCCATGAACAGGATTCAATTCAAACTAAACACGCTTGGTTGTTACACAATTTTTTTTGTAAAACAAAACAAGTGTTTTTTGTTCTAATCAAAATAGTTAAAAAATGTTTCATCACGGGTTAAGTGAGCAATTACTTAAAGATAAAGGGTTTAATCTACCAGCATAAGCATAAGCATAACGCAGTTGAAAAAGAGAAAAATAGATACCATGATGTTTTATTAGAAATTTGTAATTGTACCCACACAATTAATTAAGGACAATGTTTGTCACCTTAATGTTATATAAATATTGAAATATTTTAATTTTGACATAAATTCCTAAATCTGTTTTTGACAAATATATAAATTATTACCAGAGGGGAACAAAAAACTTAATCTATCATCAAATAATACACTCAAATCCTTAATGATATTTACATTTTATAAATTTAAGCTATTTATCATATATGTAAATTCAGTATATCTTCTACCTCGATTGAAAGAAATATAATTGCACTTATTAATGTTTAAAAATAATAGGTTTTCATGATACCAAGAGTTAATACGGGTTAGGTCCTCTTGTAATTGTATGCAATCATTGAGTGAGGCGATAGTTTTAAATAATTTAAGATCGTCCTCACGGAGGAGGAAGTTGGAATTTTTTATTATATCCTGAATGTCATTTACAAATAAAAGAAAGAGTAGAAGACCACAGTCTGAACCTTACGGAACCCCTGAGCTAACACCAAAACATTATTTTTACGCTAAGTAGACGACCAATTAAGAACGATTCTATACAGGACATAGTAACGTCATTAAAGCCTAAAGATTTTAATTTAAATAACAAAATAGTATGATTAACCCAGGCAAAAGCTTTGGAAAAGTCTGTATATATTGCATCTACTTGATAATTATTTTCCAAGGCATTTGACAGAAATTGTTTATAACTGAGCAAATTCGTTATAGTATATCGACCTGACACAAATCCATAGAAGATATCACTTGGCGAGACATCCAAGACAATTGATCAGCGACATGTTTGTCGAGTAATTTGTGAATTACAGACTGTATCCATACGCCACGATAATTTTCCACCAAGTTACGTTCGCCTGAATTAAAAATCGGTTTGAGAAAACTATCTTTCCATTTTATATAAAGTTTACCTGAAGATATTGATTTAGAAAATATTATGTGTATTGGGATACTTAATGTAGGGATTTAACCAGGACCTGATGAAAAGCTGTCTTTTAAATTAATTATGCCGTTAAATACTTGCTCTAGGCAGATTTTAAAAATTGAATAATTTATTTGTATGTTCTTGTCGAAAATATGTGATATAGTGAGATGACTGTTCTTAACAAAAACTGAGAAGAAAAAGTTTGAAAAAGAATCCACAATACTCTCACTGTCGGATAAAATTTTATTTATGAAAAACATCTCTTTAGGGATTCCGTCTTCATTTTTCAATTCTCTTATAAACTCAAAGAAATAGCGTGTATTACCTTTAATATTAGATTGAACTTCTTTAATATAACGATTATAGAGATTTGTTGATGGTCTAGATCTTGCTGAATATAAATTCTTAAATAAGTCATAGTCAGAAAGTGAAGCACTTTGTTTGTATTTCTTGTGAGCAAGTTTTTTCTTCAATTTTCTTCACGTAATTCCTTTGTTATCCATTTAGTATAATTTGATTTGTGATTTCGAATACATTTAAATGGAATAAACGAACTGATACCTTCTTGAATTAGTTCATAAAAAATTTCTACAATTTTATTAATATCTTCATTTTCCAAAACATCAGTCAAATTTACCGCAGCAAAAAAAAAATCATTTAGAGCATAATATTCACCCAACTTATATAAATATTTTTTTTCAGTGAATACTAATTTATCTCGAGGAAATTCAATAGGAAAATTTAAACAATAAGCATGGTGATGAGAACTTGTATTTAGTAAATTATTATCAGATAGGTCAACATTAATATTATTTAAGTTAGTGAAAAATAAATCTATGAATATTCCTCTCGAATTGGGTAGGAGATTATTTTGATTACAATTAATTACTGAATATGAACTGATTATTGACTCAAATTTATGATCATTAATATATGCAGAATCATATACAAATCCATTGCAATTCCATTTCAGTAATGGAAGATTATAGTCAACGCAAATTAAGGTCTTTGATAAATTATAAGCATCATATAAAGATTCTTCAACTTTACCGTGTTCCTCATACAAAGCATAAGGGGAACCTGGAAGGATATATGATCCGTTGATTATATAATTAATTTTATTAAAGATTATTGATACAAAAAATGTTCAATTCTGATTTCAGATAAAATTAAATAAGACCTAAAATATCTCTTCACTGCGATCAGTATCCCACTACCTAATTTCCTCACGGATTGTGCAATTTGTTCGAAATATATTATAATTATTAAATTGTAATTGACTTTTTGAAATTTCCTTATAAACTTAAGTTTTAGTAATAATTATTATGTCTAGACTATGCTTAACTGCTTAACATTAAATCTTGAATTTTTGAAAGTGCTCTACCCACATTCTGTTAATATTAGCTGTAGTTATGAACGAAAAGTTATTATTAAATTTAATAATTAAGTTTGGTTCTCCGATTAATTTTCTGTTCTCAAGTTCATTTTTAATTTGTTTAAAATAATTGATTTGTTTCAAAGTGCGATCGGCTCGAACTTGATGTTTTTGATTAATTTAATTGGACGGGGTTTGGTATTCAATTTATTTGTACCAAACTCATAACCTTTTGGGGTACAATAGGTGAGCCACGAGATACCAAAATATTTTGTATATATTTAAAGTCATCCTAGATTTTATTTTCAACTTCGCTCGCTTGTTGATTCCGGTACATTAAAAAAAGAGAACATTGCATAACCTTTTTTGTGTATCGTCATTTTCCCTAATAATATTTTCTAGGAAAGCATTATTACTATGAAGTAAATTTAAATTAACCCCTTTAGAAGCTTCAGGCACGGAATTCTCGAGATGTTCAATGTGCGATTCCAAACTGTCAAAACGTGACGCAATTGTATTTCTGATTTCTTCTTTAAAAGCATAAAATTGATCAGCAAGAACTTTATTAAGTGTTTCGAGACTAACCATATTATTATTGGAAACAGAGTCAGAGTTAATACATCTCTGACACATCCAGATCGTTTTAAAATTGTTTTGTAGTTAAACTAAATTTCTTTAACAGCTCATGTTAATCGATTTTTTGTATGTTCCGTTGCATTTAATATATGGTGTATTAGGAGTAATTCCTTGGAAGCAAATACAGTATTTGCGGTTTCCATTACCGCTTTCCAAAAACGTCTTATTTTTAAAAGCTGGCTAGTTTAGTAATTATAGATAGGTAAATATTTGCATTCACAGGTTTTAGCACTTCAAAATGATACTCCAGCTAAAAGACAAAATAAATAGCCTTTTTATGATTAAAGAGGACCCATTTTAATATGTTTAATATGTTTAATGCTTGAAGCCATCACTTTGTGATACATCTTGAATCAGGAATTTTAAATGAAAATACAATACAAACCATTGTACGTTTGATAATGGCCTTTTAAAGGTTGAAACTATAGTCACGTAATAAAATCCTGTGTGTGATATCAACGAAGTGTATTTTCATTTAAAATTCCTGACCCATTTTAATCTCCAGTGATCAAGTAATCAAAAAGGCTTTTGTTTGGTGGCGCCAAATAAATGACGTTCATTTGGTGGATCAGAACTTTATTTTCTTCAGACTAATTATGCCGGACATAAACACACACTCTGCTTACTTTACTAATCTGCTGCAAATATTTTTGGACGGTTGATTAAGGTTAGTTCATAGGTTTCTCAAAAAATCTTAAAAAACATACAATGCACCAGAAGATTTGGCATTGTATGTTTTTTAAGATTTTTTGAAAAACCTATGAACTAACCTTAATTCGGTATGCCAATTCAGTATAAATGACCAAAAAAAATGAAATTTTAATTATTTACGAGTAAGCAAGCAACTATTGCGTTTCATAATGGTAGAAACTTAAAAATAATGCAATTCCGAATATGTATCTTTTCTAATATTGATTGATCCCTCAAATAAGGCAAGAATAGTTAAGTTTGATGATTTGGCTGGCTATTCTATTGTTTCTCTATGTCTTATTTATCTACCAAAAAAACTGAGTAGTGTTTTATCTTGTTGGAACCATTTAATGTCAACTCGCTGATTTAAATATTCAAGTTCAATGTGACAATCAAAGTAAAATGGACGTAAATATGCTAGTAATGGCCAAAATATTACCTAAAAGTTACAATAGAATTCTATCAGAAAAGTGAAAGAACACATGGCAGACTCCATGCCCAAGTTCTGTGACCTTAATTTTTATAATTATAAATGTATCTAAAAAAATTATATATAATATTAACAAGGAATTGTAAAGTATGCATTTGCAGCATTCAGGTTCTCATCTGATCTTCGAAAGAGATTACCATTAACTTTAAAAAATCAAAAGAAATGATATAAATAACAGAAACTTAATTAGAAATGGAATAAGATCTTCCGGTTGGCTGCCAATAAAATTCAGAACATTAAAGCTTGTCCTCGTTATTTGAGTATGAACACTGCATCTATTCCAGCAAAGGCAAGCGGTTGGTCGGATGAACTTAAACTAAAATTAATTATTGGAACTCTTGAGCTTGAGCTTTTAAGAGGACTGGTGGTGAAAATAAGTTTTTGCAGGTGGGAAATAAGTTTTATAAAGTTTCGCTGATCTGCTGTCTCTTTTCCCCTTCTTGGCCAATGTTTGTACTCTTTTATTGTACGAGTAAAACATGGATAGATGTACTTTCCTTTGTGTTTAAGCCGGATAAGGGCTAAAATCGATTGAATGTTTAATAATTTCGGGAAACGCATTAACTTTATTAAAAGACTCAATTATATATTTAGCCAAAATAGTTCTTCTGTTGATGTTTATTGGACATCAATTTTAGACTTATAGCTTCCGAAAGATCTTGAATTGATATTTACATTTAATATTAGGTGTTTCCATATATTCTTTCGGTTTTTGAAGGCTGTAATGAAACAAGTTTTATTTCATACAAAGGATGGTTGATATATTATCCATTTTTAATGATAACCTCTTACCATCTCTCCAACATTTTTATTATTCCGCTGTTATAGAAGGTCTGTGGCTTAGAAGCGACAAACCTGCCGAGGTACGTTTTCACAGCTATCTGATTATTGAACGATTTCTCGTTGAAGGAGTTTTGCAGGAACCGGAACAAGTGATAGTCGAATGGTGCAAGGTCCGGAGAATACGATGGGTGGGGCAAAACTTTCCAGCCAAGTTGCACTAATTTCTACCGAGTGATTATGACGTTGTCATGGTGGAGTATGACACCTTTGCGATTGACCAGTTCTGGACGTTTCTACCGCAATGCTTGCTTCAATTTCGTTAGCTGCATGCAATAGACTACCGAATAAATTGGTTTTCCCTTGATAGCAGCTTATAAAACAGCACACCATGATGTTTCCAACATACGGATAGTAAAATCTTCTTCGGATGCAGGCCGGCCTGTGGGACGGCATTCGGCGGCTCGCCAGCGGTTCCCCATGATCTTGCGCACTACCTCGTCATAGACGATTCACTTATCGTTACCAGTAACTATCCGTTTTAAAAACGGTTCGCTTTCGTTCCGCTTGAAAAGTGAATTGCAGATGGACATGCGGTTAGCCAAGTTCTCCTTGGTCAATTATTGTGGCACCCAAACATAGAGGCGGGATACGTAGCCAAGATGTTGCAAAAGCCTTTAAATGGTTCCTTGTCCTATTTTAAGTGTCTCCGCAATCTTTTTCTCCTTTAGCGTTCAGTCTTGCTCAACCAGTGCCTTTATATCAGTAAAATCAACCTCGACGGGCTCACCACTACGGGGTCCATCTATAAGACTCGTATCTTCGGAACGAAGTTTGGCAAACCATTTCTGAGAAATAGGTTCTGTTAAGGAATCATCTCTGTATACGCTGCATATCTTTAGGTATCTCGCTTGCCTTTCTTAAAATAATGAAACTAACATTTTCACAGGCATCTAACACAAACAAATCTAATGTCAATGTAGAGAAAAGTAAACAGATGAAAAGAGCGTACTGTTCTCTTTTCAATTCACGATTAAATAACCAGAACCGAAGTTATTCGAAAATATTTGCACTATTAACAAAAAACGAACGAATGTATAGAGCCACCAAATAAAAATGTGTGTTTTATTTTGTATAGTGAACGAAAAGTGTAAAGTCGGATTACTAAGTAGGAGTAGAAGTAGTGTTTGGCTATCGTTTGGTTCTTCCGCCGTGTGATTTATGTATTTGTGTGTGTAAATGAGCTTGTTACTTTAAAGGATCGCCTCCATCCCTCTAGAGCACCATTCATTATAGCCCAATAGTGAATGATACCGGTCACCCATCCAACTACTTACCCGAACCAGCACCTCAGTTTGGGGCAGTAACCGAATGCGCCCCCACTGGCGTGTTCGGATTACTTGAATGGACAGATAAAATAAGAAAACACTTTTCAGATTTTCATTCATTCCTTAACAACTTGCAAATAAACTGTACTTTGATAATATAAACTAAGTCAGGCTGTTTCAAATGAAATGGGGGAACTCTCTGCATGTTATAAATATTATACAATAAATATTGTCATATAAAAATACAATAATATTTGCATGATCCCCTTTCTGAATCCTATCATACTTCCTTCTCCCATCTCAAATTCGTCGTTACCCCGGCAAAAGCTTCTTCAACCTATTTAATCACTCTTTTGTGCCTCATACTTATTTCTTACACCTTTCTTATTCCTTTGCCAATTGTTTTCCACTATCCTTTCTAGAATCTTAATTCAAGCTACTTTAATCAAAATAGTTCCTCATTCCTGCATGTCCAAAATGTTTTTTTAACAAAACACCCTTATTTGGATACAATAAAACAATAATATTTCCATTATCTCCTTCTTACTGCATACTCCCATCCAAATTTTGTCATTACTTCATTAGGCGTTCTTATAATTTTTCCACCAAAATACCTTCCGCTGCCAAATGTTTTTGCAAAGTATACATTTTGCATAGGTTGTTGATGTTGAAGGCTTCTACTTCGTTATACATGTTGAATAAAAATGAAACATACTAATAAATTTCGTGTTATACAAACAAAGTTATTAGTGTGTTTCATTTTGCATAGGTTTCTTCCATCCACCTTTTCCCTCCTCTATATTCTGACCTACGTCTTGCTCTTGTCTCCATATTGAGCTGACTATTACTTATTTGTCAACCTGCCATAAACCTGCTATCTCTCAAATATGTCACTGTAACCACTCTTTTTATTACCACCCCGCCTGTCATGAATTTACACCTTACCTTTCTCTTTTATTAATACAATCACTATACTATACACCACGTAGTTTTAATTTTCTTTTTAGTTGTAATTTTAATGTAGGTTAAGTGGAAGAGTAGTAGTAGTTGACTATTAACTACCTGAACTTCGCCTACCCTATTATTTATTATTTTGTAACAGCAATGATTTTTGCATATAAAGTCAATTTATTATTACTATTATACGCTTTAGCTATTCATTTACTTCATCTTCTAATATCCTCCCCTTTATATACGTTCTCTTTCGTTCTATACTCCACATATATATTTCTATATTTACGGATAGTTTTCGCACCTCTTTCACCAGTGTCTGTCTCTCCTCTACTCAACTTCATCTTATAAATCGCAACTTATATACAGGATATATCTAGGAGTCGACTTTTCAACCTACAGAATGTTCTTCAAGAACCACTCTATGGGTTATAGTCTCTTGTCATCTATACTTATACATTAAAGTGCATCTCACAATTTAAATGTCATTCGGAAATTCTTCCTAAACTATTTTTAATTCAGTGAATTGTTTTTGATTTTTTTGAGTATAGAGTTACCATCCTGTAGTATATATTTAGTTCCGAGTTTTTAGATTTAATTGATGTTCATTTAGTTATTCCTGATCACAAATAAAAATTCTAGCAGGATTGTTTTTCCAGAAGTGTATTTGTTACCAGTAAAAAAAATTAATATTTAGTAAATAATTTTGTCTCTAGAATTTTTTTCTCTTTTTTGACTTAGACTATTATAGTCATTCAGTCACGTCCGATATATAAATTTACTTAAATCTAAGATTAGACTGAGATACATCATGGAAGAGATAGTCATGACGTATAGCAATTAACGTTTATAGGAGGGGGCCCTTAGATAACGTAAAACAGCAGAGAAATACATGTTAGTCTGAGTCTAATGCGCGGTTTTTGGTAAACTCTTATAAATGTTTAAATATATCATTATCATTTAAATCAATTATATGGTTCAAATTAACGGGAAATTAGATTATTTAGTAATATAGTTGTAGCCGTAGAATTTAAATAACAGCTAAAGAAAATGTGGTTTGCGTCACCAAATTCTCCACATTCGCATAACCAATTTTATGAAGGTGTGCTGGAAAAATTCCGTGGTTCGTTTTAATATAAATTATAGTGGTTGTCAGAAGGCGGGGCAGTTAAATTTTAAATAAGTTTTTGTGGTAACTCTTGGTGGAAATATGTATAATGTGTATGATCCATATCTTGCTAAAGTTTACGCAATGCGGTTATTTATTCGTTATTTATTTTTCTGAAAACGTCTTTTATTGTGATCGGAGAATGAGATATACCTTGAAGTAAAGTAGCTTCTCTGGCTAGTCTATCAGCTATTTCATTTCCTGGAATTTCAGAATGGCCTTTAGTCCAGACAAAGTGAACAAGTTTTTTTTTTAATTGGGTTGATTGAGTTACTTGAAGATAATAATAACTTCGATTAAAAACACTTAGAACCTTTCTTCAATATTTTATTTTGATTCAGATGTACATTGTAATTGATAATGGACACTTCGTGTCCGAAATGTACATTTGGATCAAAATAAAAAATCGTATTTGTATCAAACCATTGATAATGGACATTGCGCCCGAAATGTACATCTTATTTTCTTATTCCAAATATTAGTCTCAAACAACCATTTTGTACTCTTTGTATTTTGTTTATATTTTGTTTCGTTATAGATGGGCCATATATCTGCATACAGTAAGTGAAACATGACATCACTAAACTAATACAAAGTATAGTTTTCACTTTAATTGATAAATAGTGTAATAGGGTAAATGTCTTTTAGATTAGCATAAGCCTTTCTTATATTGTTGATAACTTGAGTATTAAATTTGAACGTGTTGTCCATGACAAGCCCAGGGTTTTTTGTCTCAGATTTGATAGGAATCTCGACACCATTAATTTTTAGTTTAGTTAGGTTCTGCAACAAGAGCAATTTTGTTTTGGTTACCAAATAATATAATATTGGATTGATTCGGCTGTTACTTGTCGAAACTCCATAACAACACTTAAAGAAATACTGACACAGTATAGGGTTTCTGAATGTTTTTAATTTTGTACTACAACAATGTGTCACCACACAAATATGATTCAAAAAATTACAATTATCACTTATATACTAGTGAACAAGGTTGGAAAGGGGGGGTGTTGTTTATTACAATATTACAATATTATGGAAATTACATTGTATATATATAATAATTTTCATAATGTATATTAAATTAATTGTTATGCGCAGAGGTTTTAATGGTTTTTACTATATTTCGTAAAGGTAAACATGTTAAATGATAGGGGCGATGGGGTTGTGCCCTGTAGAAATTTTTGTAAAAGTAGTTCTTTCATTACTTATGTTACTCTCCTTATCAAGTATGCACCCTTTTCTGTTTTTATATAGGGCTATTATATTTGCAGCAACTTTTTCTGGGATTTTAAGTTGAACCGTTTTATCAAATAATATATCTAGATCTACACAATCATATGCCCCTTGTAGGTCAATAAATAGGTATGGGTGGTAGTTGTTTTTTGAGAATGATTCTTGGATATCAGTAACTAAATCACAAACCTTCTACACTGCCATTTGTTTCCGAAAATCATATTATTTTCGTGGAAATTTATTTTGTAATATTTTTATTTTTGTTAGGTTTCAGTATTGGCACGATTACAGAAGTTTTAAGGTCATCATAATATGTCATATTGCACCACCAGGCATTATAAATTCCCAAAAAGGATTTTCTGCAGTTGAGTGGAAAGTGGATAACTATGTCATTAGTAATGTCATCGAGGCCAGGGCTAATTGAATTTAAGGTCGCTTTGGAAATTATCTTCCTGTATGAGGTGCGGGTTTTCAATTAGATATACTATAGTTAAGATTTCATCAATTAAATCTTCCTTGAACTGAACAAAATCTTCGCGGTGAGGATAAGGAAGCACACATGATTCTTTGTTGCTATTAGACACATTCTTTTTTCGTTTTTTCATGTGATTTTGGCACTTTGTAATTTCATTTATTTGCGTTTTAATTTGTTTGCTTTGGGAGGGTTGGTGCCTATAATTTTCATCGTCATTTAAAAGTGGTTTCGGGTGTCCTTTATCTCTTATTTCCGGGCCGTCAGAGTCATCTGATAGCATGAAATATGTATTCGAAGATGTGGGGTTTTCAAATATTTCTTTCGATTCAGTGAATGATAAGTTTGTTTCGGCCATAATCTTTTTAATGTGGGATTGTTTTTTTTTTTAAATTATGAGCATTATCAATGTGTAGATTCATATTCATCAGATTTTCAGTTAATAAGGGTTTTTCGAAGGGACAGTCAGATACCCTCATGGACAGAGCTACAGTTTCGACAATGATGATTGCCGTTGTTACACTGATTACTTGTATGGCGATATTTGAAGAATTTAAAGCATTGAATGACGGGTTGGATTTAAGGCTCCACTGGGAAGTTTACGTAATTATTTTTTACAGTTTTTGGAAGTCGGAGACCGCAAATGTTAAAACCATTGTTTGGCGAGGGACGTATTAAACTATGACAATCTTCCCGACTTTGTGAGTAAATCTACGTACATTTAGGATGTTTATATCAGACGTAATATTTTCCAGTACAATATCGCTCATTGCGTCCAGATATATTCACCTTGCAATTCACACGTGCTCTCACTATCACTAGTATTTTTTATCTGTTACCAGTTTAAAAATTTCATATTTAGTAAATATTTTTGCATCTAGAAATTTTTATTTGAATGTTAACAAATTTGAGCCCAGATGTTACAAATCAGTTTGTCTTCATATTTATTGATTTTAATGAAATAGAAAAACCTAATGTTCAAACTTAATAAATATGTTTTCAAGTAAAAATTGTTTTATAGTACTAAGGTCGCTTTAAAAGAAACATATTTATTACTGTATTTATGTAGAAGAAATTGAAAAAATTTTCTCATCTCGTTACCATTCAATTAAGACTCATCCGAAATAAATCAAAAGCAAAATATCTATTACAATATTTTAAAAAAGTAAAGAAAAAACAGCAATCGGGGCACCTCCTTCACTAATTCATCCCATTGTTCACGAACAGATATAAATAGTGCAGCTACGCAGTTAAGTGCGCATAGCTGAGCGAGATTCTGAAGTTTAAGGTCCTCGTAGACGCCCAGAAACATTACGAGCGCGAGCCGGACAACAATAAACCTCACCAGATAATAAACGTGTTGTGTTTTGACAAATTTATGACTATCAACATTGTCCAACGGACATAAATTGTCAACGTTTTAATTATATCTCGGCGGTTTTAACGACGAAAAGATGCGTATCGCGCGTTATTTATCGGCATATTTTCGGTGGTGGGTTTCCCCGAAGCGCGGAGAAAAATTAACCCCGACGTGGAATTAACGCGCCTGGCATTTCTCCCGATTACGACATTTTTTTTATTTACAGCGCCGATCGGCCGTAAATAAAAATCGACTGTTTATAAATCCACCTGTAGAATCGAGTTTTTCGTTCCGTCGAATAAATCGCGGCGGTAATAAAGGCCCCCACGCAGTCGTAATTTCCACACATTCTTATGGTAAAAACCATGTAATCAATGATTTATGCATTTCACGAATACGTAAATTAAAAGCGTATATTGTTGTTTATGACAGTCAAAATATATACAGTTTGTTGATCAATGATTTTTCAATTATTTGTACAAAAAAATAATTATATCACAAGCAAATGCTCATAAACATATTGTAATCTTATAAGAGAAGGGCGCTATCAGATATATACTAACATAGTTTCCACGATAATGCAATCTTGGGATATATAACAACTAACTGAATAGATGGGAATTCATTTATTGAATATTATTCGTATTCGTTTTTGATAAATTCGTGTATACGTGAAGACAATGTAAGAAAAATATAATAAATTTTTAATGCCAATTGTTTATTTTTTATTTATCTGCTCAAATAGTTTTTATACCTAATTTTAGAATTAAGCCTTATGCAATACTATTTATTGAAATTTATTGTAATTATAATTTTATTTAGTTTTTTGTTAAAATGTAATTCATTTGGGTGGAAAGACTCCGGTCGACTGCCCTTTTACAAATGAACATTCTATATTAAAATTATGCAATCGTAATAAGCATTGTACATTACTATATATTTGTTAATATTAATAAATATTAATCTCATTAGAATTAAGTTTTCTTTCTATTTTAATAAAATAAAATATTTTTGATTAAGCAAGGGTTCTTTAAGAAATTAATCAATCATAAAGTAAAATAATTTAAACTGATTTGTAAAAAATAGCTGTATATGAAAATGAATGTTTTAAAGTCAAACAGGGAGTGACGATGTTTATTGCGTCGTTATTTATTATCATTCAAAATTTGCTTCTTTGCCCAAATAAAGTTTTCGTATTCAAAACTGTAAAGAGACATTACGAGCACGTAAGTTAAGAATCTTATGGATACTGCACCGCCTCAATGTGTCCAGTATTTCTTGCTCCGTTTGGATGTTAATTCCAAGTGGAACATTCAAGATCTAGATTTGATAAATACGAAGAGAGTAGTACATACCGTACATCACGACGGCGAGGCTGGAATGTTTCATATTATTTTTATTGCTTCATTGCATTTTTAACATTTTTTATACATTATCATGACTCACGAGAAAATTATACCAATATTCCTTATGTTAATGAAAGTAGAAGTTGATACATATTTTACATTTACACATTTATAAGATGTTACGTTTTCAACGTATGCACTGCCAAGTCAAATAAATCGCTTAGTAGAGCAATTGGTTTAGTTTTTTTGTATCTTTTATATTTATATACATGTTGAGTATAACTAATAAACACTTTGTAACTTTGTTTGTATAACACAATTTATTTACTGCTGACTATAGTTTTATATTTTATTTATTATTTTAACTTTACATTTTATATTTATTATACCAAGTTTCATAAAGAACATAATAATTACATAATAAATATATGATATTGTCCAAACGTGAATATCCCCTCTTTGGGGAAAATAGCCTAATTTGGACTAATTTTATATATTAGAATAGTGTGTTCCAAAAATTCTTATATTTTTCTATATATATCTTGGAAATAAAAAATATCCGAGCAAGTTTTACAAAAAAATGTGTGAACATTTGACAATCCAAAAAAATGAGTCAATATTGAAGATTGCGGATTGTGTTAACCCGTCTATGCACTCATCACTATCAACTACTACCATCTTTATGGTCGTTACTACTAGAAATTCCAAAAGGGTATCTAGAAGATTGCTAAATATTAGCTGGCGCCACTTGATCAACTCTAAATACTTGTTAAACTACGGAAACACAGAAGGTATTGTCTGCAATTCCTATAGCAAGTTTGAGATATGCGATTATTCCTAATATACATGCCAAGCAATGTTTTGTGCACTTGTGTAAAATAAGTATGCTGAGTATTAAAAAATGTTGTGTCCAAAGGCTGAAACTGGTTGGTGGTATGACCAGGTAGAAATTAAGCAGTAGAATCTATATTTCAGTCAACATGCTAAATATTTCAGTCACTAAACAAAAAGATCTGAAGTAAATAGAATGCTCTGGTTGAGAATTATCACAGTTTCTAATATCGGAACACTGCGACAATTGTTTCGCCACACAATGGCTTCATTAGTCAGATGACAAGTGATTTTATTACCTAAAATTTTCGCTTATATACTATTTAGTAAAAATTATAAAACCACTTTTCATCTGCCTGATGAAGCCACTGTATTGCGAAATGATTGTCGCAATGTTCTGATATTAAAAATTATGTACATTCTCAACCAGAGCGTTTCATTTATTGCATATATAATGGAAGTACCTATCAGTACTCAATCCGATAAAAATATCTGATTTAATACATTCAGTATCCGAAATCTTAACAATAATAGTAAGAGATGTTTTAATTTTAAGAGCAAAGTGAAAGTTAAAATATAAATTACGATGATTCAATTCTTAAATCGTAAAATATAAAATGATTTTGAAAATATTCCAGATACTCAACAAAAGGATCTGATTCTAATTTTAGGATCAGAATGATATTTTTGCTTTAAATATTATACTTGTGAAATATATGCACCTACAAAAATAACTGCGAATCCTACAATACTATTGTTAGGAGAATCATTTGCAGAGTAATAAACCTAGATTCATTCGCGTTGAAAGAAGTGTTGGCCTTAAATTTGTGCTTATCTTATTTTCCATTAGAAAATATTGAAAAAATTATTGACATTATTTCTTTTAAAGCCTCTTACTCTCACCATTGAAGTTCCTTCTGGTTTCTGAAGAAAAATATTTAATTTCTAAAACTCATTGTTTTACTTTATAAATATCTAAAAACATTAGCTATAGCCAGTTTTTTACTTCCTTAATTGTTAAACCATAAAAACATTGTTCAAGGTAAAGGTTGCGCTCAGAAATATTTTAATTATGTCTATAGAAAATATTAATAACATTTCAATAAGTCCCTTTTTACAGGAACATATATAATCCCCACATGTGACAAATGCTTTCAATGATATTCATTGAAACACAACTTTTTAACAAAACAAAGTTGAACTTTACACACAGTACACCACCAGAAAGTGCAAATGTGTTTTTTTGGTGCTGCATAAAACACATTTTCTAGTACGTTTTGCTAGATGTTTCGAGTTCTTTTTTTGTATTTCCCATGAAACAGTTTCTACTTTTTTAATCTTGAGTGAAAGTCCCGATGTTGATGGTGATTTTTTTCAATTAAAATATGTGCAACGAATCCCAGCGCACTGAATGTGTAAGTTCCATGTTTCAACCCATTTGTATATAAACGATATATGAAATAATAATTATTAACATTTTTACTACGTTTGTCAAGTTTATATTTAGCTAATAGCTGATCAAATTCACGGCATTCATTGTTGCATTATTATCAGTGATTAAAGAGGGACAAGCAACTAAAATATTATCTCTATTTTTATCTTTTCTCTGTACTGCTCCGACCTAATTTTGAGCGTGATAATTGGATAAAAGATATACTTTCCTAAAAGTTGACAAATATTGTCCTCATTTTTTGCTCTTGCGAGAAGCGAAAGGTAGTAAAAAATTCCTTGTATTATTTACAACCCCGCAAGCATTTATTCTGTTTCCTTTAAAATTTCCATTAGAATAACACTAGTAAAATAATTGTCAAAAAATAATTTCTCTTTTTCCGCCGATATTAGCAGTCAGTTAATTGACAACTTTTTTTCAAGTATTTTGTTAATTTTGCCTGTATAGATATCGAGTTTATAGCGGTAGCCAGATTTATCAGCCAAAATCCACACATTATATCCTCTTTTAATTGTTTTTCTGGAAAATATAGTTTGATGCTACTACATCCTTCAAATTTAATCATACATTCATCGACGCCTAAATTTTCACAAGTTGTTGATGAAATTGTTTCCAATCTTTTACAGGAAACGTCAAACTTTGTAGAGTTTCCAAATCCATTTACACCCATTAGTTTACTGATATATTAATTTCTCATATAGAGTATACTGTTCTAATAATTACAATAACTGGGAAGTTTATTAATACCCAGTAGAAAATATATTCCTATGAATGTTCTAATTTCTTTAGCATTAGTTGCGGTGTATCTTTTGCCCTCTTGCTTGTCGTATAAATTTGTTTGAAAGTCAATCAATCAATGATAACATCAGATATAAATTAGCGACGATAGTGGATTTTGAAGATGATTGATGCATAGGGTCAGAATTAGAATAAAATATTCCAGTTGATGCTTGTTTGCCAGTTGTACAATATTGCCTAATCATCTAGCCTTGTTTAGCTGTATGTATATCGTTTTTCTTCTGAGCTAGAAATGATACTCGTTCTGTTCCTCTGTGTTCCAATAAATAGGTCGTCACTAAGATAAATGTTTGATTCATCAATGCTTGATTCTAAATTAAGGAACTAAAGGTATTCAGAAATTTCTGTTTCGATAATGTCATTCGACAGCAATTTTCCTCTCTTTATGTTTGCCATATTGAATCTAAAGAGAGAATAACTTTATATAAACAGCAATAGTAAATTTATAAGCTTATAAATTTATAAAAATAATTTAGGAGAATTTATAAAAAATAAAAGATACTGTCACGAACGTCAACAATTCACTGCATTATACAATGCGCCAAACTTAATCACAGCAGCACACGCAACTACTGACGGGTATTTATTTATATATATTTTTTCACTTGTCTCTGCATTTACTATTGTTTTTTTATGCATGGTGGGATTATAAACAGGTAAACAAAATGAGAGACAGTTTTTAACCCACCTAGCTCCGAAGAGTTAATAGTTGCCCTTAGGAACTCCATTCATTCAAACAATATTCGCTATCTTTTGTATGCAATACTAAGAAATAATTATTTTCAGACCATAGTTTATATAGTATATTCTTTTTGACTTAACAACCTTAAAAATATGTTTTCAATTTTAATTTACCAATAAAAGGAATATCATTAAAACAAAATGGAACCGTCCGATTTAGATAACTATTTTCGGTTCAACTTATACAAACTGAATATTTAGTAATAAATTTAAAAATACGAACTAAAGGATTTTAATACATATGAATATTTAGTGTTTAGTATTCTACAAAAATTTAAATCTAATATTACCTGTTAAAATTGTAATTGCATCGTATAGATAAATATTTCTACTACTTATTTATATGTGATTATATAATAAGACTTGAAATTAGTTAAGTTTACACCAAATTATAGCTTTCACTCTTACGTTAAAATAATTAATGTTATACTTAATCGAATAAAGCACCCTTATCTACATTTAGGTATAACAAGAAGCCTATCCATAAATGAATAGGCTTCAGATGTCTTTGAAATTCATAGTGGATCACATTAGGCTACCTTCCCCAACTATGCTCACATTGAACTGTACAACAGCGTATCTCATAGATCGTAAACCAATCATTATACTTTTATAAATGAACAAACATTCGAATCAGGCACTGAAAGCTACTGTTCATATTTCTCAAAATTGGCATCCTTATTATTACTCTTCTTAACAAAATACACATGAATATATAAAAAATAATAATACAAAAAATACAAACATTTTAAATAGAAGAAGCTGGGCGGAGCTAATGCGGTCTGATGATCTTCCACTCTAACCCATAATCCTGACAGGCAGTCAAAGAATTCTCTGTGATCTCTTGACCATTAATATTTGCCTTATTTTAGGCGTATTTTCCATCTTTTAGACATGGAGATTTGAATTTGTCAAAAATGACATATGTTGTCAAGTATGAAATTGAGAAAACTTGTTATTTATTTCAATCGCACACAACCTCATTTATTTTAACATCATGGAAATCGAAATTCGTGTGTTGTCACAACACGGCAGGCAGTCACCAATACCAATAGTATGTTTGGCATTCAAGAGGCTACAAACGCGACTGTAGCTCGTTGATTTAAAAAAAAATCGTTCGGGAGATTTCGACCTAATGAACCACGTGATCAACCCAAGACTCCAGGTGGATAATAACGTCCTGAAAGCCACCGTGGAAGCGAATCCCACGCAAAGTGCACGTGAATTATCGGTAAAGTACATAAGCTGGACAAGTGGATATCGCATGAATTGACCGATGCACAGAAGGATCGACACATATTTTTCTCTTCTTTCTCGCAACAAAGCCGAACCATCGAATCATGTACGTGCATTGCAATGGACAAAGATGAATTACCAAAACACAGCCCAAAACGTAACATCCGCCAAAAGAAGCTGATGGTCACTGTTTTGTGGTGTAACTCAGGTGTCATCCACCACAGCTTTATGGAACCTGGCCAATTGATCACGGCGGATGCCTACTGTTATCTACTAGACGAAATGATGAGAAATCATGCGATTAAACAGCCAAAATTAATTAATCGGATGACTCCAATCCTCCTGTAAGACAATTCTCGACGACATGCCGCACGAATTACCGTGTCAAAGCTACAGGAGTTGAAGTTGGAAACTCTCCGTCACGGTACTTGCCAGACTTTGTGGCCATCATAGTACTTTCCCTATATTTTACTCGAAAACTATGCGGTTTATGCAAAAAGGTTATACTCAATAATTTGTTCAATTTTGAATTCTCTACAATTATTTGTTATATAACTATCATGTTGCTTCAATAGTTTATTAGCAATTGGCAAAAATTGTCAAAAATTTCAATTTTTTTTTTCTCGAAAGTTAAGAATTTTATGAAAAATATATTTCAACAAAATTTGTTCAGTTTCTCATTCTCTTTAACTTTTGTTAAAGTTTTGTAATATTTTTCATATTAAAAAAAATATCGGAAAAAAGACAAAAAATGCCTCGAGTAAACACCCACTTCCGGTTTATGAATGTTTACCAAAAGCTTTTCAGTTCCAGTTTTTAACGATAAAACCTTACGTTTAAAGTTTCATCTCAATCGGATTAGTCGTTTTTTATATACAGCACCCACGGACAGACAGACACACACATAGACACAAAAAAAAAATCCAGAAATTAGTTTAATGGACTCAGGGGACCTCAAAACGGATATTTCCGCAAAAAAAAAAAAATTTCAATAAAAAATCACGATCACAATACTTCCCCTATATATACTTCGTATATAGGGAAAGTAAAAATTACTTTTTATCTGGAAAGAAATTAAATTCCGCATAGGCTGTCAAAATGGCGTTTCAAGAGTTCATCGACTCCCATAATCCAGGCTTCTACAGCAAATGGATAAATGAGTTTCCTCTAAAATGGAAAGAATGTATCGATAATAAGGGCGCATACTTTGATTAAAAATAAAAACTTTAAAGTTTAATTTAATAAAACAATTTATATCCGGTAGATCTCTTCATGCTAAGATATATCACAGTTAAATAAAAAATTTTAACTTCAAGGTATCCATTTCATTATAAACGTTATTTTTTCAAGATATTTATAATTTCACCTCAGCTATTTAAATCTCTTTGTTAGTACTTTGTATCACTCCTTACTCCCTTAATAATTATCTTGAAATTTTGTTAAATAGGTAATTGTGGAGGTTTCTACTTTGTGATACATTATATATATAATTAAAAATACGAGTACCTTTTTTAATTTCTCAACGCTTTACATCCACTTAAACATAAAATATAATCTTTTCGCATTTACTGCAATGATTTTCCAAGCTAGATCGATCCCACTAACTGATATAGGGTATGAAAATGAAATGTTATGTTTTCTTGATGAAAATGAACTACTAACCGACAATCAATATGATTTTCGTGCTGGGCACTCATCCGAGAGCGCTGTTGTGGCTTTGAAGCTGGCCGAAGTACTCAGCCTCATTCTTTGACCTCGGCAAGGCCTTTGAATGCGTTTCTCATGACGTCTTGTTATAAAAATTGTATTTCTATAATTTTGGATGAACATTTTTTCGGCAACTAACTTCATATCTCAAAAATAGAACTCAGTTCCTAGCACTTAACAATTATTCATCAGAATTTGCTGAGTTTACTTGTGATGTGTCTTATGGCTGAATGTTAGGCCTTTGGTTATGTTTAATTTATGTTAATGACCCATCATCGTATATAAATACCAGGTCTATAATTATATATGTAGATGACACAACAGTCACCAAATCTGTTAGTTTTGTAAGAGCGCTTCAAAAGAGAGGACATAAATAATTAAGTACTAATATGATTAAGTTGTAACAAACTGTCTCTAAATGTATCCAAGACAGAAAAGCTCAAATTTTCTCTAAATGTTAGTAATGAAGAACACGGGTCTTATAAGTTTCTAGGCTTGTATCTTGATACTAAGCTGGGTTAAAAGGAGCAAGAGAGAACTCAGCAGTAAATTAAGTGAAGTCATTTACTTATTCCGTATGTTAAACAATTCTGTGCCTTCATCAACACTTATAGCTCCGTACTATGCTCTTTTACAGTCCATAATAAATTACAGCATACTGGCCTGGGGACACTCGAGTATTGCTTCTCAAATATTTAATCTACAACATCGAGATGTATGAATATAAGGAATAATTTCGTAGTCTCAAAGTACTTACCTTGCCGGGTTTATTCGTATTGAAACGTTTATTACATGTCCACGAATAATGTTAGCGTAAATCAATTTATTTTATTCTAAATATGTTTTGTTGATATTATGTACAAAAATAAATTTATTTTGTTGAGGAGATTATACCATTTTAAATAAGAAATTTACTGATTTTCTAATCATAGTATACTTAAACTTATGTAGTTTGGTATTTTATATCACACTTTAAGTACTCGAAGTGTAGCGTTTATCGTTGTCTGTCGAACACAAAGATAAAGTGGTATTTTATGCACGTTACAATTGATAGCTTATTAGTCCATAAACATATTTTACACAAGCCCAACTTAGCTCTAGTGGTAAAAGTGAATAACTTCTAAATTTCTAACACCTTTTTGATGAAAATAAAGATTGAAACTAACATTTTTACATTTTAGTTTTCGAATTAATAATACTCGTAACAGTTTTTATATTAAAATGAATAATATAATGAATAATTAGCAAAATAAATACAAAATCTAGCATCCTAAAATAAAATATTTAAAAATATGTAATTAAAAATAAGAGTTAAAAAACATTTTAAAATTATTTCTAGATAAAATCTGTCTATAAAACATTTAAATATATATAAATATAAATTAAACTGTTATCATTTCAACAGTACATCATAAAACGCCGGTGTAAGTTTACAAAGTTACATATTCTAGAGTATTCTTTACTGACAAGATATGTTCTAATAGTTTTTCTACACCGTTTTTTAATTTTAACTACTAAAAAAGCATATTAAATATTTTTGGTTCATAGAAACTTAGGCTATTTTAAGTTTTCTTACATCTTCGGTGAACACTTTTTCTATAGAGCTATTCAGGAGAGATGGCGGTCGGGGTGACATGTCCGTCCGAATCAAGTAGTGTCCGTTGCAATTTTCCACCATAGGCGTGCACGGCTAAATAATATGAATGTCACAAATTTGTTATGTTTTCATATTATTACTTTCCCTATATAGTATATATAGGGGGAGTATTGTTTTCGTGATTTTTTTTTCAAAAATTTTTTTTGCAGAAATATCCGTTTTGGGCCCCCCTGAATCCATTGCACTAATTTCTGGAAAAATTTTTTGTGTGTCTGTGTGTCTGTGTGTCTGTGTGTCTGTGTGTCTGTCGGTGGGCGCTGTATCTCAAAAACGAATGATCCAATTGAGATGAAACTTCAAACTTAAGGTTTTATCGTTAGAAACTGGAACTGAAAAGCTTTTGGTAAACATTCATAAACCGGAAGTGGATGTTTACTCGAGGCGTTTTTTTGTTTTTTGGTGATATTTTTCTAAATATAAAAAATTAAAAAAAACGGTTTAAACAAAAGTTAAAGCGAATAAAAAACTGAACAAGTCTTATTTGAACATATTTTTCATATAATTCTTAACTTTTGAGAAAAAAAATAAAAATTGAAAATTTTGACATTTCTTGAAAATTACTAATAAACTATCGCAGTTACGTAAAACTTATATGACAAATAATTGTAGAGAATTTAAAACTGAATAAATTATTAAGAATAGCCTTTTTACGCAAACCTCATAGTTTTCGAGAAAAATATAGGGAAAGTACTATGATGGCCACATCACCATTTTTATTACTTTCCCTATACACGTAGTATATAGGGGGAGTATTGTTTTCGTGATTTTTTTTTGAAAAATTTTTTTTGCGGAAATATCCGTTTTGGGGTCCCCTGAACCCAAAACACTAATTTCTAGAAATTTTTTTTGTGTGTCTGTGTGTCTGTGTGTCTGTGTGTCTGTCTGTCGGTGGGCGCTGTATCTCAAAAACGAATTATCTGTTGAAGATGAAACGTTAAACTTAAGGTTTTATCGTTAAAAACTGGAACTGAAAAGCTTTTGGTAAACATTCATAGACCGGAAGTGGATGTTTACTCGAGGCGTTTTTTTGTTTTTTGGTAATATTTTTCTAAATATGAAAAATTTTAAAAAATGGTTCAAACAAAAGTTAAAGGGGATTATAAACTAAACAAGTTTTATTTGAACATTTTTTTCATAAAATTCTTAACTTTCAAGGAAAACAATAAAAACTGAATGTTTTGATATTTTTTGCTAATTGCTAATAAACTATTGAAGTTACATGAAACTTCTATAAGAAATAATTATAGATAATTTAAAACTGAACAAATTATTAAGAATAATTTTTTTACGTAAACCTCATAGTTTTCGAGTAAAATATAGGGAAAGTACTATGATGGCCACATCACCATTTAGTTATTTCATATTTCATTTATATTATTGTATTAGAATAAGTATTTTTGTATTAATATCCATTTCCACATTTGCTAAGACGTATGAAATAAATTCATTAAAAATATATTTCCTTTCAATTACCCTGCGTAATTCCAATGCTTGACTAAATCGCGCGCGCCTATGAAATAACCGGTAAGTAGGAGACGCCGTAAACTATTTCTTTCTCCTTCTACCGCTCGGTCTAAGACCGAGCTACGCAGGCCGCGTGTGTCTTTTCTAGATACGGCCGACGAAATCTTACGTCTTGGGAATAACCGCTCGGTTATCAGGTAGTAGAAAAGGATACCAATATTATTTGAATGTTCCGAACTTAGTTCGTAAACCGCCCTTACTCATGAATTGGTCTATACTTATACTTTCTTATGATCATAATTTCTATTGATTGTGGTGGTCGGATCTCATTTGTCATATTTTATGAATACTCTAGTTTACTTGTAGATTTCGGGAATTTATCTACAATATTTTGTATTCGGCTTTATTAATAGAGATACCACCGAATTTTCTTCTAACATTTTAATTTTACTCCATTTCTCTTATAATTTTATTTTATAGTTCTAACTACGTATAGACAGGCCCTTGTTTTTTCGACGGATGATGTTGCTGATAAACTCACATTCTTCGGTATTATCATAACAAATTAATCGTGTTTTATCCAAAATCTTCATGAAATTCTTTATCATTTCATAACATAGATTTTATTAGAAAAAACACGAAAATATTTCGTAAAATCTACAACAAATGAGTCTTATTAAGACTACAAGAACAAACCACTTTTGAAACAACTACTTCTCTAGCTAATACTTCGACAGACATTGAATAATACAAAAGTAATTTGCGTGTTACAAAATAGTAAGGCTATCAAAGCAACACTTGTTTGAACGTATTTCTTTCTGTAAAATGAACTAAAAATGATTGAATGTACGTTAATTAATTTGTGACTGAATATATTATGATAAATTTGTTCCAAATTTCACACATTAAAAAAATAATAATAAAACCATTCCATTCAATATTTTGCAATAATTTGTTATCACTCTATAATATTTACTATATTATACGATATTTTAAAATCAGATAAAATTTTTAAGCACTGATTGAATTGCATTACAATTTTTACAAACATTTTCATTACTTCACTTCGAATGCATAAGATTGGAAATTTATTTCACAAATAATTTTATTTCCCACATCGTGTTTACATATTCCGGAGCGTTTCGCTTCATTTAACCATCCATTTCGTGGGAGTAAGTTATTGCGGCAATTTAGATTATGTTAACGCTCCGATCCGGATTGTACAATTAATTAGCGTAATTTGTATATTAGCCGAGCACGTATAAGTGCATACTGGGATTGCTGCTATTTAGCAATCAGTTTGCGTATAAATTAACATTTTATTACACGATTCTTGCGTTTATCTAGGAGGAGGATGGACGTGCAGGAATTCTTCTAATTCCTAGAGCCGTTATTATTATAATAACATCGCTATTACTATTAATTAAACATACGCATAAATCATTTTGTGGAAACGTGGACGTATAATTTTGCAATAAATTCAATTACTTGTTTTTAACGCGGCAGGTATAATAGCGCGCGGACCGTCTTTTTAAGTAGAAGAAAAGTTGTATTTAATTATCTAAGTATGCACGACTTTTAAATAATTGAGATTTTATTATATACTGGCACCTAGTAAATGATATAGTTATTTAATTGAATTAATTAAATTTTAAGGAAACGTGATTTATATTTTTATTAAACAAACGATGAAAAATTAGTAAAACGATAATATTGTTAAGAGTAATAATGCTGCATACATATTTAACTAACTGATTAGACTTACTTGAAATGAACGAATCTATACTAACTTTAAATATATTATCTCACACATATAAAATCCTTTTTTAACGACATCATCCTTTCTTGAGGGGCATATACCGTTACCGTTGCCATATGGAAAAACTGGATACAGATGTAAGTAATGCGAAAATTTGATTTCTTCTATAGTATGAACAGAATTGAATGAAGTTACACGAGAGTTATTCTACTGAGCAAACTATCAAATAGATGTGAAGTAGTGATGTGAAAAATGTATAGTTTGTACGGCAGTAACGGTCCACAAGCGTGAAAAAAAGCAAAAAAAGCACATATGAACTAGTAAAACCTTGGAAGTATATTCGAATTAATGTTGCCGAACTATTCCTTATATAATTAAATGCATTGTTACAATGGATTATTATTCAATGATTCGACGAATACTCGTTACCAAAACATGTATAATCAATATTTACGTATTTGCGTAGATGCTGGTTAAGAAGTGTATATCTCGTTTTGGTAATCCCTTGGAACTGCATTTAAACCAAAGTAGAAATTTTGAATCTAATCTCTTCAAAGAGGTGTGGAGATCTATTAAAATTAATAGTTGATTAATTAGTTTGTATAGTAAAGCTATTGGGATTTGGATATCTCCCCTTGTTTTTGCTTGTTATGAATAATGAACTAAATTCATGAATATATTTACCTTCTCAAGGCTTGTATTATTTAAGATATAACTGAAATAAACTTCTTCGCGTTTCCGCGAGTAGGTCATTGTTTTACATTTAGAGACGTTAACTTCAAGCCCGTTATCATTGCACCATATATATCATTTTGACAAATCATCTTGAAGTAACTTACAGTCATCAGCAGACTTTATAAAAGGCTTTCCAACCTAAAACTGTTGACCACGTCATTGACGAAGATCAGAAATAAAAGTGGGCCAAGATTTGATCCCTGAGGGACCCCACTTGTGGAGTAAAAAATATCAGATCGCAGGCCCTTATATTCAACATAGTTTATTCGGTCTTTTAAGTACGATGTTAATGATAGCAAAGAGTTACTAATACCAAATAAGTGTAGCTTATCTATTAATAAATTATGCTAAACGCGATCAAAAGCCTTTGATAAGTTTGTGTAGATAACATCAGTCTGACACCGATTTTCAAGGGCTTCAGATATATAAGTAGTAAATCGACACAAATTAGTTACTGTAGACCTCCCCCTCATAAAGCCATGCTGACGTGTTGATAAATGTTGTTTCACATGATTGTATATGACCTGGTAAAGCATAATTTCAAACAGTTTGGCAAAATTTGATATAATGGAGATCGATCGATAATTTTTCATGTCATCTGTATCCTTGCCTTTATGTACTGGTATCACTTTTGAAACTTTCCAAACTTTAGGGAATTTATTATGTTTCAAAATAAGATTGTATATATGCAAAAGTGGTATGCCTAATATGTGTTTGCAATCCTTAACTATTAAGGCAGGTACATTATCCGCACCCATTGTCAAATTTTATTTTAGGTGGTTTGTTGCTTCTAAAAATTCAGACGTAGTAAATGAATTAATATTTAGTATATTTGTATTAATAGACGGTTTAGGTATTGAATTATTTATAATATTTTTTGTGTAAACAGAAGACAAAAAATTGGAAAAGTATTTGCTATAACCTTTGTGTTGACAATAACCGTGCCATCAGTGTTTAGTGTACCAGGAATCCTCGTATTACCCGTGCGAGAATTTATAAATGATCAGAGTTTTTTGGAATCCTTACTAACATTTGTTTCGACATTATTTATTTATTTATCAAAATCCCTAGCATTGTTACTTTTTATAAGTTTCCTATATGTAGAAAATTGCATCTTATTAAATCTAGAGTTACATTTTCGCAGTTCAGTTCTGTAATGATTTTTACGTTTAATTTTTATAATCGTGTCCGAAGAGAACCAGAATGGATACGTATGTGATTTATTGGAATGTTTTGGTACACATAACTCTTTATAATTTGACAAAATCTTATATAACTCATAACACGCAGAATCCGGATTATCAGCTTGTATAACCTTATCCCAGTTAGTATCTTGAATTAAAGAGTATATATTAGTTATGTAATCATAAACATGATAAAGTTATTAAATACACAATAACGTTCTGAAAGTTGCAAACGTTAATAGGTAAATACAACCAAAATATAGAAAGAATCAACAACATAGTATATTGCAGATTGCAAAACTACACAGGGCTAAACTAAGAGTTATTTATTTCAATCGTCTAACCCTTTTTACTGAAAAAAAATACGATATTGTAGTTTCTGCTCGTCTCAAACATAATAATGAAATATTCATAATTCAACACTTCAATGGATTTAAAAGTCGATATGGTGTGACTCGAGATGAAAAACCTTCCGATTATTATCTGACACACTTTGTATAAGCAGAAGATATGAAATGTCTAAAGAAATGTTTGCCGTCTTCAAAAGAAGTTTATTTTAACCAACGTCCTGTCGAAGGCTTTCTATCTAGTAACAAAGAAGTACCTTTATCAAAATCAATATATGGTATAGAAATATATGGCGCTCATTTGGAGCATTCAAGACAAATAAATATGTTTATGAGGCTAGTCTAATAGGGCTAATAAACTTATTTATTTGTCTTAAATGCTGTAAATTATTAGCAGCATTCTGAAAGTAGTTTCTGATACCAACATATATATCCTGGTATATGTTTATATTCCAAGTGGGGCTCAGCTTAAGAACACCACAAGAGGCCTTTTCTTTCTAACATCATAAACTATGAAAACGTCCTAGTGGCGAGTTATCGCAGTAGACTGGATATCTTATGTTGGAACAAAATATCTCTAAATAGATTTTGCGTCATATAAACCGTAACTCAATACTTATAATTGGATACGTAAAACTATTTTATATAATTTATAAATGAATAAATTTATATATGTCATGCTGACATTAACAGCAAAGTCTGTCCTAAAATGGAAAAAAAGTAAATAAAACGTATTATAAATGAATCCGGATGTTCAAGATGATATTTTCCCCTTCAGCATCATAGAAAAAAAAGTTCAAGTGGAAGAACACTTTGTTATTATGAACTCCGCCCGTGCTTCTTTTGCGTATTTGACGTATGTTTTTTTTAAACTGATTTGTTGTAGATATAATTTTTAAGAAAGGAGTCCAAAAATCTATAAATAAATACATAAATAAATAAACCTACATAAAAATTGTGCGCGTTATTTGTAAACAATTGATAACTGTTAGTTATCAATGAAATAAGGAATATTGCTCGATTTATTTTTGATTTGTGTCCAGTTTGTCGAAAGTATAGTATAGCAACCGTTCTAAATTAATATTAGCAGTCATAATAAGGGACATGATTTATTTTTTAATTGCTTGTTAATATTATGATATATCTTAAACCGAAAACGAACTTTTACTCGAAGTTTCCGGTAACCTCGAGTAAAAGTTTGTTTTCCTATTCAAATTGCGTTACTTTGGTGAGATCAAAACTGTCCTTGGTTATTATTAATAGAAAACAATAATTTATTGTTTTCATATTCATAAAACAGTACTAAAACTAAACTAAAAGTTATAAAAACGGTTTCGTCACAGGAATTTTTAGCAACAACACTTCAAATGTTTCATTAACTATTTCAGTAATTTAAAATAATTATTACTCTTACATGAAATAGAAGTGAACACAACACTGGTCAAAATAATTATAATCTTGATTGCTTTGAGCAGTATATGCATTGTTTAATATTACATCATAAGAATGATGGCTACCGATACTACGTACTAATTCATGATAAACACTAAACTAACGCACTTAGTGTATATTATTTCATTTTACAATGGATATATTGCTCAAAGCAAAAAACTTTCTAATTATTTTCATGAACGCTGTGTATTATTATAATTCAATCTGTTCTTTTAGGACAAAATTTGTAAAAAAAAACAGGTTAGTCATGCATCTTTTAATGTAAAGTAGATACTACAACAATAGATATTTACACAAATTATTTATTCAAAATAAATTAACAAATGAAATAGGTTCTTAAGCTAATATATTTTAAAAATAAAACATATTTTTAATATTATTTTAAACAGCTTAATTACTGACTGTTAAAATCTTTGATTGATATATGACATTTTGAGTTACCTAAGGAAGTATGTTTCTTTCTTATAAGCATGTATTGTTGTTTTACAATACTATTTTATGATTATCGGGAACACTTGTAAATCCTTGATCTCCAAATTACTTAGGGTTTCTTAATACAAAAACTGTCCAAATAATTCATGTTTTTGCTTTTTTTTTCTTCTACTCCAAAATTCTAAACTAAAAAAACATTTTATTGTAGTCCTTCTTGTCATTCCTTTTTTCATATTTCTGGTATTTGATAGCGTAATTCTTTTCGTTTTTCTCTTATGTTCCAGTAAATTATATTCTATGGCATGACATGTTTACAGTTACATACATATTTTCTAATGCAAATAACACTAGAGGTTTGTAATGTTAGAGCAAGAGTTTAAGTAGAGATATAAACTTGTCGATAAAGAAAATGTTTCAATTCCTGATAGATCATTTAAAAGAACTGTAAGCAAATAATTTAATGCTAAAAGATCTATTAAATTTGAAGCGTTGTTTTTCTCCAAAGAATCTGTGGGTAAGTCTTTCAGTGAAGGTTAATACATGGTACAATTAGTAATTCTTTCATAATATTAATAGGTTGTAGTTTCACTATTATTGCAAATAAAATTTTGTAAGTAATTGAACAAGTTAGCAATATATATCCTATTTTTCTATGTCATAGTACAAGACTTAAAGTATTGATTTGATTGCTTAATTATAGCTATATTTTATTGTTTTTCATTAGTTTCTTAATTAAGCACTAAGAAGCTAATGGATAATGTGTGTTATTAAGTTGTATATACAAATCAAAATGAAAATTATTTTATTAACTCCATTACTAATTTAGCTTGTCTCTTTGGAGTCACAAAAATCCATTGCGTAAATCTGGTAGCATATAAACTATTTATAATTTCTATCTGAGGTTGACTATAATAAATTAATTAGGCTACGATGTTTAATGATACTAGGTACTATTAAGCATTTCTGATTCCTTACAGTGAATATTAGTATTTAAATAAACTTATCGTAGTATTGAGTAATCTATATTTGTTTCTTCATCAACAGCTTTTTTATTATTCGTTGGTTAAATAAAATATCCGAATAGTTTCATTAAACAGATTAAAATTCTGATTGTAAAGGCGTTCACTTAATGACATATTTCTATTAATTAAAAAGCATTTAGTTTGGAATTACTAGGTCAGTTGTATCAAAAAATTTTAATTAAAAAAAATACTATTTTCAGATTATATGTATACATACTCAATTGCATTTTGTTAAATTAGTTTTAACTTTATAATGTACCTGAAGCAGCAAGACTTTTGCCTGTGACATCTGAATTATAGAAACATATTTCTTGAAGATTATTATAGTAAAATTGTATTAAAACAAATTCTTCACAAATTCTGTAGAAAATGTTAGTGTTTCAATACAATTTTACAATTTCACGTCTGAATTATTAGCAAAGCGCACATTTACCTGAATCAGAGTATTGAGTATTAGAATTATATCTCTCATATTATACGGAAATGTTAATTGGAAGTTTAGACAACACATATAGAGAAAAAGGCACGTATAGTTTTATGGTTTAAATTTTAAATACATTTTAGCCTACGATTAAGTGAGTTAATATATTTTTTTTTAATTAGTTTTTACTTTATATCAATCTAGGTTTAAACTATAGAATAAACTGGAAGCTACTTTTTAAACCTTGACACCTGTTTCAATTCTCTATCAACTAAGACGTTCAGACACAGTTCTCATCCACCCAATTGCAACGAGAAAATTTCAAGAATATTTTCCTGTCTAGATTTTTACAGTACAAATTAAAAACGGTTTGAAGAAATATAAGTGGACATTATTTAAAAAAAGTCCTAAAACGATTGTAAAAGACGTCTTTTTCTTCTTGTTTTGGCATCAAATCAAAGTAAGATACATGGAAAATTGATAAATTGTAAAAATCTTCAAAGTTTTACTTACTAGCTTTTTTATGTAAACCTCGTAGTTTTCGAGAAAAATATAGTGAAAATACTATGATGGCCACATCACCATTTATTTAGCTAAAATTCAGTCACGTTTTGATGAAGTTATAGTTTATAAAGAAATTTAAACAAACAAAAACGATCCTCCTTTACCAAACATCGCAAGTTTTGGCATGATAAGTGGAAATAAAAATTTGTTATTTAAAAACAAATAGAACATGTAAATACAACTATATAATTGTGAACAACATAGCATCACCCGAGTTTCGACGTATTATAATCGTTGATTATTTTTGGTTACAACATAGTGAGTATTTAATTAAGTTTAGATATGGTTTACCATACAGTAACGCTTGCAACTTTTTTCTTCATGAAATAGATAATAGATCTCTCAGATCAACGAGTAATCAGAAGAAACAATATCCGGCGAATGCAATAACATATCCCACTTAAGCTTTCAATTATTTAAATAAGCTTACTGTGTTCATATAGAACAATAATATTCTTATTAACATAGAAAAACTATTTCTGAAAGCTAGTTACAATTGAGTAACTTTTAATGTTTCTGATAGCTTTTCTTAAGTTTGGAGAGGATAGTGCCTCCATATTAGTATTATTTTTCTTTATTTAGTGGTTGTTATTGATGTTTTTTACGCTAAAAATCAACATTGAAACGTCCAAACTTTTCCGTGCATTATTTTTCAGTTAAAATATAATTATCATAAATGATATAATCACTTTAATAATTCATAAATAATAATAGCAATTTTATTGCGTCACTTTCTACAATTGGTTTGTGACTTCTTCAGGTGAAAAAATGATTTGTATACGCTTAATCTGCACCTATTCCTCTTTATAGCTTTTGAATCATACCTATGGATTTCAATAATTCGACAATTGCTGGTTCAGTAACTCCTAAATGTGACAGCTTATTCTTAGTTTAGAGACGAGCTTCATCAAGAAGTGTACGCAAACGACGTGTTGAAAATGTTTTGTCTGTCCAGAGTAAGATTGTTTTCAACGCTAAAATCATCATTCCTGAAACCTATAAATCTTTCTGTACGTTATTTATCAATTAAAACATTATCATATGAAATTCGAACAGGCAGTTTTATCATTCCCTTAGAGCAATGCATCCAATTGCCTTGCATTTGAATAATTTCTATCAACTTCAATCTTGCGAGACTGCTTGTTCTATAACTTCTAATAATTCTGATTGTTTTTTTCATTTTGGATAGGATCTTAATGGAGAAGTACAACCAAATTTGTTATTGACATCATTGGGTCATTATATTTCTTTTTATTTGTATTTTTTTTTTTGCTTTATTAAGGTATTATTTTATTTCTGCAAAAACAAAGCGGAATAAAAGGAAGGTACATGGTTTCCCGGATTACGTTTGTATTTATGGATTTTCATGGCTTCAAGCAGGTTAAATTTCAGACCTTTTTTCTGAAAAATGTAATATTTCCAGGAGATTAGTTTCTAGGACGTGATTATTTTCAATTAAGTAATTCGAAAATATCATCTCATATGCTCTCATATGCTCTTTTAGGTGAATATCAAAATTTCGACCAGACCGACCAATGTATATATATCCTTACAAGATTCACATTTAAGTTTATATACACTAGATTGTTTCATTTTTGTGGTTTTCTGTTTTTTATTGAATAAGATATTTTTAAGTTTTTTATGTGTTTTAAATGCAACTGGAATATCATGTTTTTCCAAAATTCTTTTTATTCTGAAGCTCGGTTTTCCAAAGAAAGTTAATGTTACAAACGGTTCATTTTCTCTAGCGGATGTTCCATGATAAAGCATTGACTTTAATTTTGTTTTTTTTATTGTCTAAAATATTGTCTATCATTTTTTTTGTATAACCGTTATTTATTGCTAACTGCTTGTTGGTGTGTATTTCTTGTTCTAACTAAGAGACATATAAGAGGAGTGATAGTGTACGGTGAATTTTATTCATTCATTTCATTTAAAGTTCCTGATTCAAGATGTATCATAAAGTGATAAAAATAAATAAATCAAGCATAAAACATATTGTCGTCTCTGCGGTGCCAGGAAAGCGTTTGCGTTTACTTCTGAACAGTTGTCTAACCCTATACTGGTATATAAGTTATAATTTAAGTAAGTGTTTTTAACCGTATTACCAAATATCAATTTCTGTTTTCTAATTATAATCCGATTTACAGGGCGAGACTTTAACTTGGAATAAATTCAGTAAAACATAGAAAGTTTATTTTTTGAAGATATGCTCAGATAGGTCGATTAGTTTTTTAAATTGCGCTCTTTTTGACGTAATGTAAACAAGGAACCAAACTTAATTAAAAAATATTTATAAAGAAAGTCCTCGCAATATTTAAATCATTGACTTTTTTTGGTAAAATTAGCATTGCAATTAAAAATATTCTTGGAAAACACAATATTCGCGTTTCTCTAAAATCCTCGAGCAAATTATTTAATGTCATATATAATAGTGACTATTCCACTCCTATTGTATGTAGCCAATGAAAATGAGGCATGTGATATTTTTTAGCCAATCACGTCAATTTTTAAGTGAATAAACACCAACTTGCTATTTATTCACCTGAATAACCTGAAGTTGGCTATTTCCCGACAAATGAATTGAATTAGCCTTGATAAAAAAGCGAAAAACGTTGTTTCTACGTATGTCAGTTGCAAGTAGGTTATAAAATCAAAAGGTTTGGTAACACTTCATCATCCATAATAAATGCGACGGTGACAAGTTCGGCACGAAAAAATCAAACTTAAAAGAGATCGTGTGTTTGGAAACGATTTGAAGAAATCTGCGCCGACAAAAACTACCAGTTGTTAGCAAAACTTTAATGGAAACTCTTGCCGCGATTATGATGACTGGGCGTATAATATAAAGAAGGTAAATGCAAATGATTATAAGGGAGGTGTTATTTAATCAATGTCGAATTTTTCGACCAAAATACTGCATATCTCCTGCAGTATTTTATCATAAAAATTTTAATATAAACATTGAACCATTCACCGATATTCGTTTCAAGTCGTGGAATAGTCTTTCCAAATACCATTCGTGATGACAATTAAATCGGAATAAATTTTGTTTTTAGCGCATTCAAGTTTGTTGCTTAATCGCGATTTTTATTCGAGCAACTGATAGAAAAAATCACTTGCCTGGCGGCTCGTGATTTTTTCGTGACAGTTGCTCTCATTAAAATCGCTAAGCAACAAACTTTCATACAAAAACAAAATTTATTCGAGTAAATTGCCATCACTTATGGTATTACTTGTGATAATCCCACAAACAAAATGAATAAATCAGGCATTTATAAACTAACTTGCAACACATGTAAAGGAATATATATATCGGTCAGTCGGGTCTTAATTTTAAAATTAGACTCAAAAAGCATATAAGTTCATATAACAACAAAAATTAAAAAACAACTTTTGCTAATCATTTGCTTAATAATTAACATAATTTTGACAATAAAAATGTACTCAAAATTCTTCTCTGAAAAAGGATTAAAAATGAACTTACTTGAGTTTCTTGATTTTTTTTTAATAAACGTATTCCTGAAATTCCATTCATTACCGACCAAACCAAAAATTGTTCTTGACGGAACAAAACTGGCCCTAAAAGAAGCTTGTGAAAATGAGGATTAGTTTAATGTCAAAATTATAAAATTGCTTTCAAAATTGGCAAAAATAGTAAAACAAATCGATTTAAATCAATAAAACGCGTTTTATTTCATCTACTATATATTAAAAACAGTGAGATAAATGACTGTAATATTTGAAAAGTAATCATTAAATACTCCATTTTAGCTTCAACTATATGCATTTTAAATGATAATATTGAGCGTGGGGTTTAATGTTATTCTAATTCTTTTATAGTACAAAAATATGCATCGGCCGGGAATCGAACCCGGGCCGCCCGCGTGGCAGGCGAGCATTCTACCACTGAACCACCGATGCTACAACAAAGTACATATGCCGACCAAATTTGATTTCGCATCTCAATGTAGAGTGCGAAATGATTATTGACCTCTCGCCAAGCAGACCTTAACAGCTCTTGAACCTAACTAAAGATATGCTCAGGATTGTACAAAGGAGGGCTACAGATGGCCACACATCTGCCTGATCTCAGACAGTCAGACTGTCTTTAAGAAGCTCACAGCGTACAGCTTCAATTCCAAACCTTCTTGGAACTGTAAATAAGCTGTTAACCAATTGGCCAAGGCAATGTAGATACCAGACTACAATAATATAATTGCCAGGGAAGGATCTGGAACTACCATGATCAGACCAAAGCCATGTGGACTATCAAAAGCACATAGGAAAGGCGTGATCTAAAAGTGTGAAAAAATTACAAAACAGGGCACCTCTTGCTAAGTGGAGCTTAAAAGCTTTTGTGTCTTACTAGAAGAGAAATAAGGCTACGGTTATGATTCTCCTTACAGGAAATTGCCAAGTGAGGAATCATGTTCACAAGATAGCGGAGGATACGGCCGGCATATTCTATGTGTGTGTGACATAACATATTTTAAAGTTGCTGAATGGGGCAAAAACCCGTAGCGTTTGAGAGGCAAAGCCACGCGTGCGGGGATTTGCTCCATAGTGCGGAACTTTCCCCTTAATTTATAAAATATTTTAGCACGGCGTTTGAAATATTACATATGAACGATTTAAATAACAGAACTTGATTTCAGAACATATAAACGTAAAATGAAGTATGTAGCGATGTCTACAGATAAACTGGTTACTGCACGAACACTGATCGAAAGAGGTGTTTCCATCCGGCAGGCAGCAAGAGAAATCGGCTTTCATGAGTCGACCCTTAGGGATCGGCTAAGAAAGGAGATGTGGAGAAGCTTGGGCGATTCAGAAGAACATTCTCTGAACAACAGGAGGAATTTACATTAAAATCGTTAAGATTTCTTCTGTTAAAATATTTGCATCAATTTTCGAAGGAATATATGTAGAGGAAGAAACTATCCCTGCGGATTCCCCGAAAAACAGTATTGCTAAAACAATGGGATTTATAAATACAACTTTCCCAACATTTTAGCAACTTGGAGGCAGCAAAAGAGAAGTAGCGAAGGCAGTAGCAGAGGAGCAAGGAAAACAGTAACCGCGGTGTTTTCAGTAAATCGTATAGGCTATTTCGTACCTCCTCTCTTCATCTACGCTAGAAGATTATATGGACACATCTACCTTCATAAAGTGGCTGAAACATTTTCAAAAGTACGCCAAGCCAAGTGAGATTAACCCAATCTTATTAATACTCGATAATCATGTTTCATACACAAGATTAGAAGCAGTTACTTTTGCTTAATCAAATCATATCTATCTTCTAACCTTGCCACCTCATAGTAGTCATAAGACTCAACCTCTCGATCGAAGTATTTTTCGACCAATCAAGGCTTTTTGCGATGCGGCTGTGGATTTGTGGGACGTTTCTCTTACAGGGGAAACCTTCAGCGTTTATTATGTTGCTGAATCATTCAAGCTAGCGTTTGAAAAAGTAAGCACTGTTGAAAATGCAGTACAGTCCTTCAAGTCTACTGGAATGTATCCCTTTAACGCAAACACCTTCTCAAACGCTGATTTTTTGCCAAAACTAGCCACCAAATGAAGAGTTGGATTACGATGATAATCGAATTATTATAATATAATATTTAATAATGATAAGGAGATAGCAAATCTGACTGCAGTTTCCCAAGAAATATTCCGTACTTCAACTTGAGTTGCTTCAATACAGCAGTATATTATATAAGAGAACAGCAGTCATTCGGTTAATCAAACACCTTTAAAAGAACAATCTCGATTCACTTGTTGTACAACTCTAAGGAATATGATTCCTTTGCCTAAAATACAAATAAAGAGAAAACGCAAAGGCAAAGGATTGAAGTCTCAGCTGCTGACGTCAACACCAAATAAAGAACGCTTAGAAGAAAAAATGGCTGAGAAAGAAAAAGAAGCTACTGAGAAGGAGAAACGTAACCAAAAAGAGAAATAATGCTAAGACGCTCTCTTCTTCAGACTCCAGCTCAGATTATTCTCTTCATGACAGTAGCTCTGATTTCGATTTTCGTCTCAGGATGGGAATGAATCTCAGAAAGAAATTAAAAACTTACAGCAAATTTGTGAAACTTTGGTAAAGCAAATAATTCCTTTCGACACTACGTAGCTAGGATTATTGGTGTTTATCAAGGAGGTTATGACGGAGTATTTTACAAACGACTATCAAATGCTTACAAGTTTTTGGAAACGACTGAAAAGTCCTTCATTGCTGACGAGGATATGGTTTTAAGATTGTCAAAACCTACTGAAATAAACTCTTCAGGGTTTCATAAAGTAATTTCTTTAACAGAGGACTTGACGTCCTATTCTATATTCTAAACAACTTAATAAAATATCTATGTTCATTTATTTTTGTGAAGAATAAACATTGATTTCCCGCACCGCGGAATTTTGCCAAATTTTTTTTTTGCAAATTATTTCATTTATTTTTAACTAATAATCATAGAGCTCATATAATTTAACAAAGTTGCCTACCTTTGCTCCTTCTTTTAACAATCGTTAAAAAACAAGAACTTGCGTGGCTTTGCCCCTACCTACTATTATTAAAATATTCATAATAAATTTCACGTTTTTAATTGCCAAAAAAAGGTGAACAAGAAAGAAAACCTTAAAAATCATCGTGTTTACTCCTCTTCAATTATGTTTTAAAAATTCAATTTTCTATACAAGACAATTTTTATAAAATATTTCATTTGTGTAGCATTTGTTCCGCTTTAATCTCAGTATATCCTCTTAGAAAATAAATGTTCTACGGTTTATTTATTTTCCCTGAATATTCTGCACAATTTTCTCTCTTCATCCATCCAGAATTAATTTTTGTTCTCTTGATTTCCGCACCTGAATCTTGCAATCACTTTTTTGTCAGTCTTACTTAAGTTCGGGTTTTTTAAAAATTTTGGCGTGCCGTTCTCAATTATATCTTTGTATTTCGCAATATACTTAGACTTATACACCCGTGTCATCCATTTTTGCAATTGTATATCCCTGTCTCTCTCTACTATTTCGATGTACAAATGTCTTCCGGTCGCTCTCATTATCTCTACTTTAACAGCAAAACCGTTTATCTTGTAATGTATTTCTCTGTTGTCTTTTGGTTGTCCTAACTCTTCCTTTTTCTTTTCTTTCAAACATTCCTGTAGGATTTTATATTCACTTCTTTCTCTCAGTATTTCCTCTTATCTAATCGCTCTTTTTCCTGCCTCTACCCTTACTTTGTCCATTTTTACTTCCTCTAACACAATTAATGCTACAGTTTCTTTGTCCAGTCCTAATACCCATCTTCAATACTTCATATGTGTAGCCTCTATTTTTTCTTTTTCTTTCCATCCACATATTTCTGTTCTATACAACATCATACTGCTCACTAAGCTATTAAACAGGTTTCCTTTAATTTGAATACTGTAAAACTTTCTTTTACTAATTCCCCATACTTGCCCATAGCCTTGTTTGTCTTTAGGCTAAGCTTTTCATATATTTGTCCTCTCTGTTGTTTGTGGGAAACAAAGCCAAACAGCTTAATACACTTACCACTTAACAAGATTAATTGATACTTTTATTTGATTCAATTTTCTAAATTTTAGTACTAACTCTGAATTGAAATAATTTATTAAAATGTTTTTATTTTTACGTGAATTGTAAATGTATACATAAATTATTTAAGTCAAACTGATCATAATTTATAATAAAATTCTTTTAGCAGGAGGCATTAAAAACGTTATAATTAGTTTCAAACACGAGAAGCAAAGCTACACACATACGCATCCCCAGCACATTGCACTTAATCCTTCATTAGTGTTAATACTCATCGGTTGAAAGCCTTAACATATTACGTACACTAATTTCCAGACATATAACCTACGTAATCGCTTAATTAATTTCCATAAATATAATATTCATATTTAAATAAACTGACGGCGGGGTCACTTGCGAGTCCGATAGCGATTAGCAAAACGGCGAGCAGCTGCTTAAGTGCAGCGACCACCCAATTTTTTAAGCCCCCTGCCACCAAAATAATGACCATTTCGCTAGTATTCTTTTATTGCCATCATTAGTCCAGATTTATACATATTCAAGAAGATTAAGACCCGACCCACGCTCATCACCGTTTTTACTGGCTGCCCTCGAACATGAATTTCTAATTTAAGCAACCGCATCCCGGCATTTTATAGTCACGATTTTCCATTTAATCGAAATATGCCGTATTTATTTTTTTCGATCTATTTCCACGTCGTTTTATGCGTTTTTAATGATTGTAAAACGGTGGGTGTCCCCGGTGATTGGATATTATGCTATGCGTATGCTAATTCATTAAAAGAAGTTATAACTTTATCCACTTGTGTTGTCACGTATTAAATTTTAATTTTATTGTGCTTTGATGATTTTTTCTAATTTTAATAGATCCAACATAATCATTTTTTGTTTTATGTGCTCTTTCGTGATGTCTCTCTAATTTTAATTGTTTCTTATAGTTTTATTGCATTCGACTTGTTAAAAAGCGATTTGGTTAAAGATATTGCGGTATAATTTTGTCGTTTTTATTTTTACGAGTGTTTATATTTGTTAAATACCACAAATCGATTAAGAAATATGCATTTTAGATAAAATGTTTGAAATAAATTATGATGATTATTGCACCTTATTTTATTGTTATTGGTGTGCTAAGATTGTAAATTTAAAGGCTATTTAAGGTGACTTGAGATATGCCTCTAATGTGAATATATTATAATTTACCTTTTGTTCACGATCGAACCGACTATGTATAATATTTCATAGAAATTATCGTATAGTTTTCGGCAGGTGCTCTTCCTGTGTAATCCCACGTCAGATGTGGTTATGGTATCCATTTCAATAAGTGTAAGTTATGTGTCGTGATTTTGTGTAAGTTGTATGTTCGTATATCTTCTGTTTAGTTTGAAGTAGGCACGAGCGGTTCTATTTTTTTTTAATTATACTAAATTACATTGTTGAAATATTTTCATATTTGATAATAGCTTACATCATTTTTAAAAATACATATTTTTTCAATATTCCGGGTGTTTATTAAACATATTATACATACGGCAATTTTCAAAAGATCATCCCTGGGACATTCTGAGAATATCTTGTTCTTTGATGATTTTTGAAAACCCGTTTGCTTTGCTAATATAACCAACTATAGTTAATGTGAAAACAGCATATATACATTTTTCCTTTTTGTATTTTACGAACAGTATCGTATATTAAATTTCTTATGTAATTTTTATGCGTTCAAGTTAAGGACGTAAATAGCTAATTATTAATTCATTTATTATACATCAAACGTAGATTATCAAAAAACGTTATTATACATGATTAATGATTCAAATTGAATAATAATTAATAGTGTAGTGAGTTTAATCGCCAATAATTACAACTATGCTCAACACATCATCAGCTCACATATGCGGTGTCGTCATTACTGGAACTTTAAGGTAACCCAAGTGATGCAATAATTATTGGTTGTAAAAAATATGACGTCGTCGGGTTTTGATAGTCATATCCGTAAATTAATCATAATTAATTTTTAGCTGTATTGGATTATGTATTATTTAGGCAATATCATTGCTTACAACGAAACGGATGTTAGTGTAGGAAAAGTATTAAAATTTTGATTATTAATTAATAACTTTGACATAAATAGGTTACTAAACCTATTAAGGAAATTTAAAAATGTAACTTAAAAATTTATTTTAATAAATTATAAGTAGGTACTAATATAAATAAATTATATTATTGTTAACTAGCTCTGTACATTAATAATTCAGCACTAGTTATTACTGTGACAATTACCTGTTACAAATATGGGTATAATTTGTCACCAGTCTTAGACATGTTATTGAATAGAATAGATTTAATGTCAATTATAATATAGCAATTTATTGAAGTATCCGGTTATTAACTAATATAGAATTTCTCAATTATCCGTTATGTATTCGAATTCGTTTATTTATTTTTACTGTAATATACCTCGATATATCTTCTATAATCCCAATTCCAGCCAATCATTCAATGTAATTGTCTTAATAATGGTAACTCGAGTACAATATCAATGGTATTTTATTTTACAAACCTTATTCTTTCACAATATGAATTAATTATTATGGTTTGTAGAAGGGCGAATATTTTTTATGTAATTTAAACTTTAGGCCCAAATAAATATAACACCTCTGATAAATTGCCTTCCTCATTAGTGGTGTAATATTTTTTTAATGTTAATTTAACTGATTTTAAATGTTTAGATGTCTTTTAATAGGAGGAATTTGTTCATTTATGATTTGGTGTATTATGTTCTGCTAAATTTCATTTATGTATTGTAGATGATAAATCAAATCCTTTTCTTTATGATTTCTAGAAGAATGTTAAAGCATTGATTATCAATTAAGTTAGCGGATTTTTCCCTCTTTAATAATAATATTTGAAATAAAAAATGAAATAAATAAAGATTTTTGCCTCTGTCGATTTACCCACTGCGACAATTAATTGTTCATTCATCAAACTTTTTTGTTCTTCTCGATTTTCTTCTATAATTACAGAAATTGTTACAAAAGTCAAAGATAAACCACTGCATGAAATTGTCAACTAAATTATTAGTGGTTATTAACCAATTTTCTTCCGATTAATAAACAGTTCTTCTTTAGTATATATTCTACAATCTTACAAGTTTATGGGTGCCTATGTCTACAAAACTTAAAAGGGATTTTAAAAATCTTTAAATATAAGTTTTTCTTGAGTTTTTTTTATAAACTAAAAGGTTTAAATTTAAGAATATGAAAACATTTTATAAATCTACAACAATAACACCAAATTCACTCAGAAACGGTTCAAGGTAAATCAATTGTTTTCTATATTTACTTTTAATATATATATATATATATATATATATATATATATATGTTGTAGCTGGTTTTCGGGCTATACTCCTTTACAACAACAACTAAAATCAAAAACCTTACAGACAAACATAAAGACCAAATTCCACACGAAAACCAAGGAGTTTATGAGATACCTTGTAAAGATTGTGACCAAACATACATAGGACAAACAAACAGGCGAATCTCGGCAAGAATTGATGAACATAAAAACTCTGTAAAACAAAAACAAACTACTTCATCATTGGCACAACATCACCTACAAACGGGCCATAAAATAGATTTCAAAAACACCAAAACTCTTGCAAGAATGGGTCATCTAAACGGACGAATTATTCGGAAGGCAATTGAGATCGAGATACGACCAAGGTCAATGAACCGAAGAGATGACTCACAGCGCCTGCCGATTACGTGGTACCACAAATACATATACACAACACGCACGCGCACAACCAACTACAAATCGGCCAATGACGTGCAGCCAAACAAGAAGGAACGCAGGTGGAGGGGAGGGGCTAAATATATAAATAATCCGCTAACCCGACAGCAGACCAGTATTATCTTGACCATACAAGAGTAAGCACTTGAAAAAGATGGCAGAGAGACCATCGAAACGTCGTGAATATAATTTACAAACCACGCGGAGTATAACCCGAAAACCAGCTACAACATACCATACCCGCGAAAACATCAAATTAAATAATATATATATATACAGGGTGTTCAATTTAAGTGAAGACATTGAAAAAACTCGACCCACTACCCTCAACCCCCTAGAGGTAGGGGGTGAGAAATAGAAAAGTTAAATAGGAACGCTCATTTGTTTGTACGGATTTGAATACTCCGGGAAAAAATAAAAAAGTTTTATCTAATTTTTTTTGTATTTGTGACAGACGACGCTATAATCGACAAAATTTAAATTGGCAAAAATCGTTAAAACATATACACACGTTTGAGTCTTAATGCCTCTCATACATAATAGTTTTCTAATTAAATCAAGTGTTCAAAAATTTGACCTTCAAGTTCAATACACTTAATCATCCTTCTTTCGATTGATTGTACACATGATAGAAGCATATCCGCAGGAATTTGAGCACAAGCGTTTCTTATGCATTCTAACATGTTTTCTCTGAGTGTTGGCACTTGTTGATAAACTTTATCTTTCAGATAACCCCATAGAAAAAATTCTAGATTCTAGATAACAAATTATGACTTTTACATACAAATAATATAAATTTTTTACATACAAATAATATAAATTTCCAGTAGTAGAACTTTTTCTGTCCTAACTCTACTAGACTATAACCTGATAGCTTGTGTCCTAGTTTGATTAGATTATCTAGCAGAACTACTCTTGTTTATATTTCGTGAATTTTTTTTTCTATATTTAGGTAGCTAATAAATACTCTGTTAATTGCTGTAGGTTGTCCCCTACTGCCATCTTGATCGATTCATTAGAGTTCTTCCTGGGTCCCGATCTTTTATTATTTGGTAATACCATCGTTGTTATAACTGCCATTTTCCTCTAGAAATAGTTTAGTCTTTCCCCCTTTCCTCTTCTGGTTGATCTAGACTTCGCTTCTAGGCTAGCACCCTTTGATACTCCCTCGTATTTATCAACTGAGCAACTTGCCAACCTCTTTGCCTCTGCCACATTTTGTTTGACTTGCTGACTTAAGACTAAACTTTCAGTAAAAGATTCGAGAGTCTAAGGGCGACGTACAATTCTTAACCTGTTTGAATACTTCTCTAGTCTCTCTGCTATAGACTAATAATTTTAGATAACTTTTTTATAAAGAGAATGGTTGCGACCGTTACTACGTGGTAATCCATACTTACACTGAATTGAAAAATTCACTATGTTTTAACCACAAATAATTATTGTAAAAATATTATATAACGTGTAGGCACAATTATATAATATTTTTACAATAATTATTTGTGGTTAAAACATAGTGAATTTTTCAATTCAGTGTAACTTTTTTATGTTTTATCGTTGAAATTTGTGTGATATCATAGCTCTTTTCGAGATATAGCTATAGCTAGATATTTGATATTTTACTCAACTGCTATCAGTATTACCACTTTCCAGATATCTTTGTAGAAGTATGATTGTTCTGTGATAAAGGCTACCCTAGTATTATATTCTTTCATCTTTCCAAAATGTCATTCGCATGCGCTCCTCGATATGATTTTTTTCCAGAACAGTGCTCCCCTGAAATAAAGTTCGCCACCGATCCGAGGCCATCCCCGGTGACCCCACGGTACCTTTACCCCCACTGTAACATTTATTTTACATACTTATATACTATAATACACGTAGACTTATGGTCGCCATATTCGTCACACTGAGAAGATTTTTCGCAGTGTGGTGAATAAACTGGCTCAGTAAACAACGAATCAATATCCGTACGATGACAACATGCAAGATTTTCTGAAAACATCGTCGCTATCCATGAGAATCTGTAGGAGACTCGTAGGCAGTCGATTTCGTGTCACTCACAAGAACTCGGCTTATCGCAGACCATAACTTGGCGAATTTTGCATCGTGACTTGCGCTTGAACTCAAACAAAATTCAACTAACTCAGGGGCTAAAGGTAAACGACCATACATAACGACGTGTATTCGCTTAATGGACGTTGGATTATTTATTTATTTATTGAATAAACGTATAAACTTTTACAAATTTACAAAACAAATATACTAAATATTATAAAAAAAATATATAATGCGTGCGTGATAAATTATGAATTTACACTAATATAACAAAACCAAATGTTGCCAAAAAGCAATGTTTACGAAATACATTACGTGATGAATTAAATAAATAAATGTAATTCGGCAATAATATAATAATAATAATAATAATAATAATATATATCTTTATTTCAGAGGGTACATAATACAGAATGAAATTGGCGTCAGTGGTCTTAATATTAATATTTATTCTAATGCTTATACTAATTACAGATAGACTTAATAATCTAATAATAATCCTAAAAATAGTTTTACATACTAGAATTGCCTATATATAATGAGCTATTACTAAATAATGAATTCCGTAATGGAGTATGGTTCTCGCATAATTAAATACTTGCGAAGCGCAATTTTCAGTTGCTTTGTGTTATGTTTTAATTCTTTAATTTCGTTTGGTAATGAATTAAAAAGTTTAATTGCGGAATAATGTACTCCATCCTCAGTTCGTTTAAGATTGTGTTTGGGGTATATGTAATTGTTGGTCCTTGTTGTATACATATTTAGTTTGTCATCCTGCCCTTTGACATGTCTGTGGTAAAACATAATAGTTTCCAGAATATATACGCCATAAAATGTTAAAATGTTGTTACTTTTGAAGTATCCGCGGCATGATTGACGGTATTTTAAACCAAACGTGATTCTGATTGCTTTCTTTTGTGCTATGAAAATATTGTTTGCACGAGTTTTGCCTCCCCAGAATACAATTCCGTACCGTAAAATACTTTCGAAATTGGCAAAATATGCGGCTTTAATCACTGTACTGTTTAGGTATTTTGATAGTTGTCTTAAACTATGAATGATACAATTTAATTTATTTTCTGTACTATTTATATGATCTATCCAATTCATTTTATTATCTATAATAACTCCTAGGAATTTTGTTGAATTAGTTAATTTTATCACTTCATTATCTAGTGTAATAGTTTCGGGAAGAGCTGCATTTAGTTTATCAAATATAATGATATTGGTTTTATCCTTGTTTATTAGTAATTTATTTTTAGTGAACCACTCTTTTACTCTAAGAAATAGTACGTTTGAATTGTTTATTACTTCATTTATATTTGAATTCGAGATTAAGAGATTGGTGTCATCTGCATAATTTATTATTTTCTCTTGGCCGGTATGGATTGTGGTGATGAGGTCATTTATGAAAAGGAGGAAAAGTGTGGGTGCTATTAAGCTTCCTTGGAGAAGTCCGGTGGTTATGACAGATGTTTCGGATTCAGCAAGCACGCCGTTTTTTTGAACCACCACCCGTTGTGTCCGCTCGTATAAATAGGACTTAAACCAGTCGAGTGCCGTGCCTCTAATTCCATTCTTTTCTAATTTTAGCAATAAAAGTTTGTGACCTATTGTATCGTATGCTTTCGATAGGTCGATAAAAATGCCCATTGTAATTTCTCGTTTTTCTGAATTTTTTAGTATGTTGTCTATGAAATTGAAAATGGCTGTTGAAGTTGACTTGCCTTTTGTGTACCCGTGTTGCATTATATTAATTGTGGCACAAGATCTAAAAAATGTTGTAATTCGATTTATCATAGCGTTTTCAAAAATTTTAGAGAACACCGGCAGAAGACTGATAGGTCGATAGTTTTTAATATTATCTGCATTTGCTTTTTTGTATATGGGTTTGATAATGGCAGTTTTTAATTTATTAGGGAATATACCATTTGATAATGAATTATTTATGATATAAGTTAGCGGAGCTACTATTTCAATTGCAGTCTCTTTTATTATTATACTAGGTATATCATCAAATCCACAGGACAGTGTGGTTTTTAATTTGGAGATTATATTCAAGCATTCTATTTCGGTCAAAGGATTGATAAATATACTTCTATTGTTTTCTTCAATGTTATCGTCATAATTTATTGAAGTCTGAAGTTGTGCTGTTATCTTGGAGCCCTTTTGAAAATGTGTGTGAAATGCAGAGGCAATTTCATCTGCGGTTCCTGGTACTTTTATAACTGATTATAATGAGTTGTATTTGCGCATTGCTCTAGATATTGGATTATTGTAACCGTAATTTGTTGAGTGGTATGGAATCCTAAATAAATGGTAATATCTTCTTAGTTGTGGTGGCAAGGTACTTATATTTAACTGGGCTAAAAGATCACATGAATTAAGAAATCCATTAACCAAATTATATATAACACACAAATCTGCTACTAATATACGTATTCGTAAATATGGAACATTTAACATTGCTAATAATTGTTTTGTCATGACCACTGAAACCGATACGGTATGAATAAATTTAAAAAAATTTCAACTGTACACTTTCAATCTTAGTCACATCACAATACACAAATGGTGATGTGGCCATCATAGTACTTTCGCTATATTTTTCTCAAAAACTATGAGGTTTAGGCAAAAATGTTATTCTTCATAATATGTGTACTTTTGAATTATCTACATTTATTTGTAATATAAATTTTATGTAACTTCAAAGGCTCATTAGCAATTGGCAAAAAATGTAAAAATTTTTAATTTTTATTTTTTTTTCTCGAAAGTTAAGAATTTTATGAAAAACATGTTCGAATTAAACCTATTCAGTTTTTCATTCCCTTTGACTTTTGTTTGAACTATTTTTAAAAATTTTTCATATTTCGAAAAATATCACGAAAAAACAAAAAAATGTCTTGAGTAAACAACCACTTCCGGTTTATGAATGTTTACCAAAAGCTTTTCAGATCGAGTTTTTAACGATAAAACCGTAAGTTTACAGTTTCATCCCATTCAGATCATTCGTTTTTGAGATACAGCGCCCACCGACAGACAGACAGACAGAAAGACACACACACACACAGACACAATTTTTTTTCCAGAAATTAGTGTTTTGGGTTCAGGGACATTTCGATAAAATCTCACACATATTGAGCTTTATTTCAATTTAATGATAGAAAGCGCTTATTGAAAGACCCCATATGTATTGTTACACTCGCTCGTATAGCAATGCGCGGAGGTAATGTGTACTGCCGGTAGCATCGAAGGTAGCACCTCGGGGCAATGAGCGACATGAAACGGACGAATATAGCCATTGTGACTCAGAGAACTCAGAACGGGAGAGACGGAAGTGGGCTGCGAACAGCGAACAGAGGACCTTTCCCTGGCTTTCGTAACATAAAGCGTAAAATTTTAGTGTCATATAAACTAGTAGAGGATCCATTGTCAATATTTGCGGAATGTTGTCTGTTTACGCCGATTTCACGTTTTATTAATTTGTTTGTGTATTATCATGTATGTATTGAAAAAAAGTAAATGTCACTGTCACAACCGTTTTTCATGTAATTTTCCGGTATTAGTAATTTTGATTCAAGTCGCGAGATCCGCGCATTACATGGTCCTTCGAACCGGATAAGTTACAGTTAATTACGAACATAGTGAATTTCTCTCGTGAACCATTTTGCTACCGAGCAAAAGGTGGTCTAATATTCGTGTCGTTTACGCGTGCAACAATTCCAACAACTTGCCGTTTTTGTGTCTCGTGAGTGCGTAAGTTGGTTGTCGGCCGTACACAAACGAACAATATTAACCGAGCTTTCTTACTTTGTGCAACACATCTCAGTAAGTCAACATGTCTGCTGCAATTGTAAAGAAACTGCAATGGCAGATGAAGAATATCATCAAAAAAAGGAAAGGCTCCAGAAACGGCTTGCGGAACCCGAAAATGATGAGCAAATTATTTTGAAGCTCTGGAACGACCTTGTTCCAGCCCGAAAAGATCTAAATCAAATTGTGATGGAACTTTTCGATAACGACATCGACTCCATGGCAGACCAAGAAACATTCGACGACGACTATTTCACAATTGAGTATGAGGTAGACAAAATAATTGCTAAATTGCAAGCGGCGACTCAGGCTAACAGCGCGTCTTCGCCGTCAAGACATGAACCCCAAGTGCGACTACCGGTAATCGAGTTACCTACGTTCAGCGGAAACTACGACGAGTGGCAAGGATTCAGTGACGCTTTCAAGAACCTCATCCACGACAACACGACGCTTGGAAACGCACAGAAATTCCACTACTTGCGTAGTTCGCTCAAGGGAGAAGCCGCGTTAATGATCAAATCCGTTCAAATGTCAAGCGACGCGTATCAACTTGCCTGGGACCAGTTAGTGAGCCGCTACCAAAACGAACGGTTTGTAATCAAAAAACATGTGCGATCGGTAATTCACCTGCCGACGGCCAAAAAGGAGAGCCACACGAGCCTTCGGCATTTAATCGACGTCGTTGCGCTAAACCTCGCATCGCTTAAGGCTATCAATCGGCCGACGCATGCCTGGGACGATTTACTGGTGGAAATCATCGCCGTGAAGCTAAACCCGGAGCTGCAGAAGGAGTGGGAAGGTGAAACCTGCTCTAAAACACCGACGTATTCAGAAATGCAGGAATTTCTTGAAAAAAAATGCAAGCAACTGGAAGCGATGGATAGACGCTAATAAGTACTCACTTCGGCTGGATAGTTGCAGGTCAGTTACCGCAGGTGCAAACCACCCACTGTGCGACGGTAGGTTTCGTGGGCCTCAACGAACTAGTGTCACGATTCTGGGAAATCGAGAATTTCAAGCATACAACAAGTACATACGAGGATCGTGAATGTGAGAAACATTTTGAAAAGACAAGTACGAGAATGCCTTGTGGTCGGTTTGAGGTGGCCCTGCCCTTTAAAACCGATGCAAAAGGGTTAGCAGAATCCAGTGTATCGGCGAAACATAGATTTGGAAAGAAGGCTAGCTAAACAGCCGCAAGTTTACGAATCATACCGTGAATTTATGCGCGAATACAAGGAATTGGGACACATGCATCCAACAAGCGGGGATGTAACGAACGGCTACTATAGTCCAGCCATCTCAGTCTGGCCAGTTGCGCTGTGGCAAATGTGCGGGCGTAGGGTAGGAGAAAGGGCATCGGTATAATACGGAGCGCGTTCGTGCGTTTGGGACATTCATTGACAAAATTATCATGGAGTTTAATATAGTAAGGTGACAGGACGAGTGCTAATAATAAACCGCCCGACTTTTGTTTTCGATTGTACTCGGAAAAATGTATGTGCCTCTCGCTTAGATTCTCATATATGACTCTCTGCGCGGCCCGCCTCCTCGTTGGCCAGACTCACATTGCTGGACTATACATGCCTCACCACTGCGTAATCAAGGAAGATAGCCTAACGACGAAGCTCAGAGTAGTTTTTAATGCATCCGCTCCGTCAAACAACGGGACATCATTGAACGACATGTTAATGGTTGGCCCCACCCTCCAAGATGACCTGTTCTCCATAATGCTGCGTATGAGGACGAAAACATATGTGATCACCGCGGATATCACCAAGATGTACCGTCAGGTTAGCGTTCGGCAACAGGATCGGAAGTACCAGCGGATTTGGTGGCGTGAACATCCAGAAGACAACCTAGTGTCATATGAGTTGGCCACGGTCACATATGGAACCGCTCCTGCAGCATATCTGGCGATTAAATCAGTGCGCGAACTCGCGAAAATTGAGAGCAGTAATTTTCCGGTCGGCAGCGAAGTGTGCTTAAGAGACTTTTACGTTGATGATCTAATAACAGGTGGGAATTCGATTGAAGAATTGACTGTTATTCGTGACGAAGTTTCCACTCTTCTCGGAAAAGGTGGATTCGAACTTAAAAAGTGGGCAAGCAATAACCCCGCCGTATTTGAGTGCTTCCGCACGAACATTAATGACTCTGTAACAGTGCTGACTCGCGGGCTCAATGACTGTGTGACCACCCTCGGAACCGTATGGAACACTCATAATGACTGTCTAAGTTATAAGTGCAGTGAAATTTCCGCGCGCGTATTCACTAAACGGACAATTCTAAGTGAGATTTCCCGCATCTACGATCCGCTAGGATTAATCGGCCCGGTAATCATCACCGCAAAAATCTTAATCCAAGATTTATGGAGGATGAAGTGCGGATGGGACGATCCTCTACCTGCCCTGTACCTCGATAGGTGGACACGGTATGCTAATGAGCTGCAACTGGTGAGGGACCTCGCTATTCCCAGAAATGTAGTTCAGGTAGGCGCTGAATCATTCGAGCTTCATGGATTCGCCGACGCCAGTGAGAATGCATATGGAGCATGTGTGTACATAGTATCTGTTAGATATGGACGAAAAACCTCTTCCCGCTTGTTGTGTGCGAAATCTCGGGTTGCACCGGTAAAGTCAACCACCATTCCCCGTCTAGAAACTTTGCGCCGCGGTATTACTAGCCGAGTTGTGTGATCGCGTGTGTTCCACCTTAGACACTAAATTTGTGAGACATTATTATTATTCAGATTCTACCATCGTGCTTTCATGGATTAAGTCCGAATCGCGAAAATTCAAAACGTTCGTGGCCAATGGCGTAGGTGAAATCCAGACATTGAGTGACGTTTCCGATTGGTACCACGTAGCGACACATGAAAATCCCGCCGATCTCATTAGCCGGGGATTATCTCCGTCGGATTTAAAACAATCAACGTTGTGGTGGAATGGACCCGCCTTCCTGTTAAGTGAACAAGCCCCTGTCACATTTGTGCCAACTGCTGAACAGCCGGAAGTCAAATGTGGAATTATTTCGATTGAAATTGAGGACGTAATTCCAATCTGCTCATCCTTCCATAAAACAGTACGAGCAATGGCGTACATACTGCGGTTTAAGGATGCCCTAAGACGCCCTGCTATGAAGAGAAGTGACCCATTCACCACCGAGGAGTTAGAGGCGGCAACCAACACTATAATCCGCCACCTGCAGCGATGCTCCTTCACAAATGAACTGGACTCGTTAACCAAGGGTGGGACAGTGCGAAAGTCAAGCCGCCTTACCTGCTTAAATCCATTTATCGACACCGATGGAATTTTACGAGTGGGCGGGCGGTTAGTGGAATCGAGCATGCCTTTATCTCGTCGGTGCCCGATCGTATTACCAGGCAACCACCAGCTGACGAAGCTAATTATAAGGGACATTCATAATGTGCAATTACATACAGGAACTCAGGGAACCCTCGCCGCCGTCAGAACTAAATACTGGCCACTGAACGGCAGAAGCGTGACACGTGAAGTGGTTCGGAAATGTATTCGGTGTGTCCGCGCTCGGCCCCGATTCGACGCTCCGATCATGGGAGCTCTACCTTTATACCGAACACAGCAATTTCGCCCCTTTTTAAAATGCGGCGTTGATTACTGCGGGCCTTTTATTATTAAGGATGGTTCTCGTCGGTCTAAAAGAACTACGAAGGTGTATATCTGCGTATTCGTGTGTTTCGCAACAAAAGCCGCGCATATTGAAGTGGTCGCGGATCTCACCACGGAAGCATTCCTCGCAGCCTTCCATAGACTTATATCGCGCCGAGGATGCGTCGCTGAGATTTTTTCCGACAACGCTACCAACTTCGTCGGCGCCCGAAACCACCTGAGGGAATTAGGAATTTTTCTTCGGGATGCTGAAGACGAGATAAGGACCGCACTCACAACCCAAAATATTAAATGGACTTTTATACCGCCGCACGCTCCTCACTTCGGAGGCCTGTGGGAGGCCGCGGTCAAAAGTGTAAAACATCATCTACATCGAGTTGTCAGGAATGCTCTTCTGACTTACACCGAGCTACATACTCTCGTAACGCAAATAGAGGCTGTATTCAACTCACGTCCTTTGTGCCCGCTGTCTGAGGATCCGAACGACTTAGCTGCATTAACCCCTGGACATTTTCTCATTGGTGATGCAATCACTGCACCGCTCAACCAGGATATAAGCGACGTTCCGGCAAACAGGCTGTCTCGGTGGCAGTTCGTAGAAAAGCTACGCCAACATATCTGGAGTCGTTGGCAACGGGAGTACCTGTCCGAGCTCCACAAAAGGACCAAGTGGCAGAAAAATACCGTCAACATCGAACCTGGACGACTCGTTGTTATCAAGGAGGATAGCACACCACCGCGGTTATGGAAACTGGGACGTGTCGAGGCTGTTCATCCAGGACCGGACGGACTAATTCGGAGCGCGACTGTTCGCACCAATTCCGGCTCGTATGTGCGCCCTTCTGTGAAACTGTGCACCCTTGATACAAGTGATAGTGTGGTGAATAATGTTTAATTGAATGCTTGGCATTCAATGGGGGGCGGGATGTTTACGCCGATTTCACGTTTTATTAATTTGTTTGTGTATTATCATGTATGTATTGAAAAAAAGTAAATGTCACTGTCACAACCGTTTTTCATGTAATTTTCCGGTATTAGTAATTTTGATTAAAGTCGCGAGATCCGCGCATTACATTGGCGTTATTCATGGTGAAAATTCTTAGATTTGATTGTCTTCTAAGATGTGTTGTCTAAAGGCACTAGACTAAACATCTCACGTAGAAGGTTGTTTTCGATATATGATCTAAACTCAAAAATTTGAGTGACATTGATATATTAGTATAGTATATGCTATATGCACGTCATTGATTTCCATAATTTTCTGATCTTTAATTTTCGACACTTTCTTAACTTCTGCAAAGTTCACTAATCTGAGAGTCTTCATAATGTGATAAGCCTGTCTATCTTTTAGGCTACTATTATCTTCTAAAACTGTAATAAACGTTGCTTCTCGTGGTCTCTTTACTTTTTTTTTTATTATTGGTGCTTATTTTGCATTCCTTTATATTGGCCTTGTATACGTTGCTGATTTTAGACTTGGTGCAAACTTGTACCTTTGATGCCCCTGGTGTTCACTAGAAATAGTAATTTCTGGTTGCTCGTTGATATTCCTAGATTTCTCCATTGTATATAACCTTTTTTCCAGAGTTATTATTTTATCCTCTAATAGTTTGTTTACTTGCTTTAGAATATTATTTTTTTAAATTGTTTCACTGACTATTTGTTATAGTAACGGGTATTCCATTTCATACCGATTTTAATTGTTGACTTCTATCAATTCTTCCGCTGTGCATATGTGTCCAGGGGCTGCATCGCTTCTACCCTTAGTATAGCAACCGGGGTGAAAGATGCACCACAATCTATACACTTCCACTTGGTTTTTACTATTTCTTTACGGCATTGTTTATATTTGCAAATATAATCATTTTTTTCACTTATTATTTCCTGTGGTTAGGAGGGCGAGAATATACAGGGTGAATTTTTATCAATGTTCTCTATGGGGATCTCGGAAACTATAAGAGACAGAGAAACGGTTTTCCCCATTTAACCGATTCTCCAGTGTAGATTTACGAGACGAATAAAAATCCACTTTCAAAGCTTTCAAAAAAGTCAAGGGTAACTAGATATTTTGAAAAAAGTAAAAAGTGTCAACTTTTTCAAATCAATATATTTCAGTTATTATAACAGATAGAAAAAAACTGTAAAGAACAAACTTATAGATAATTTTATACAGATTAATAAAAAATAATCAGAAAATTTTTATCGCCATTATTTTCCGAGATATGACGCAAACTTAAATTTTTATAAATGGAAACCATAGTTGGCTATGGCCTCATTCAAAAGGTATTTTTTTTTCTCGTTAATCCAATATGGCATACGACATGGTTATTTCAAAAAATAAGTGAGTTATAGTCATTTTAAATTTGATTATAAATAAAAAATGGGTAGCCATGAAAAAGGTGAAAGTGAAATTGCAGTTGTTTATAATAATAGCAATATTGTAATTATTAGTTTTACAGAGTTAAACCAAAATGAAACAACAGCATAAAGTAATTCTGTAATTATCAATATATCAATGGGAGAGATATTTTAATATTAAAAAAATATGGTTAAAGAGTCCACTATTAATACTATTATGACATAAATTATATCTTTTTAAAATTTAATTTATGGCTTTTTTTTACTATGCTCATGTAAATTGAATTAAATGTTTTAATAACAGCTAGTTGATCCTCCACGGATTGATATGATTTTTCATATACTTTGTTTTTTACATAACTCCACAGAAAAAAATCAAAAATGCCCAGATCGAGAGATCTAGGTGGCCCTGGGATTGGTTTATTTCTTCCCACTTATGAGTTAGGAAAAGTATCATTTAAATAATTCATAAAGCCAACATGTTTTGAGGTGGAGCGCCGTCATATTGGTTCCATTTAAATCTTGCTTGTAATGATAAATTTAAACAATCGAGCGTATCTTCAAATGTTTTCTGAAGAAAATGAAAGTAATCATTTTCACTTAGTGAGCTTTCAAAAATAGATGGACCGAGAATTATTAATCCAAACACACCATGGATTAAACCCAAATTTAATTTGTAGTTTTTTCTGTGAAACTTCTCGTGGATTCCCTTGAGTTCATCTATGTTCATTGTAGCGACTAAAAATACCACAATTAGTGAATCGCGATTCATCTTTTCATAATATTTTTGAGGGAAACGTATTATCCCCTTGACAAATGTGTTTATACCACATACAGAAGGTCATTTGATAATTACAAAATTATTATTCTTATGCTGGTTTTTCATTTTTGTTTAACTTTGTAAAACTAATAATTACAATATTGCTATTATTATAAACAACTGCAATTGTTATACTTTCGCCTTTTTCATGGCTACCCATTTTTTATTTATAATAAAACTTAAAATTACTAACACTTACTTATTTTTAGAAATAACTATATCATATTGGATAAAAGAGAAAAAAAATACCTTTTAAATAAGGCTATAGCCAACTATGGTTTCCATTTAAAAAATGTAAGTTTGCGTCTTATCTCGAAAAATAGTGGCGTTAAAAATTTTCTGATTATTTTTTATTAATCTACATGAAATTATCTAAAACTTGTTTTTTTTTTAGTTTATTTCTATCTGTTATAATAACCGAGATATATTGATTTGAAAAAATTGACACTTTTAACTTTTTCCAAAATATCTAGTTACTCATGACTTTTTTGAAAACTTTGAAAGTGGAATTTTATTCGTCTCGTAAATCTACACTTCTTTCCCCATTTAACCGTTTCTCTATATCTTATAGTTTCCGATATCCCCATAGAGAACATCTAAAAAAACACACCCTGTATAATATACTACTAAACAATATGTGGAATTGAATATCAAAAGAAGATAAGAATGTTAATAGAGAGTCAGTTTAACCCTTAACTGATATGCTGGTTCTTTCTTTTGAAAATCTACAATTTTTGGGTAGTTAGTTGATAATACTACCATGTAGATGTCGGTAGTCGTAGTGAAAGTATTTGAAGTTAGAAGAGTACATTACTCGCACCCTTAGTTTATGAGTCCCTGATTGTTTGTGGTCACTAGTGACCCCAATGTACTATTTGCTTATTTTTTTGTTTTGCTATGGTACGTAAATTTCTAAATGATAAAGAGTTCGAAGACATAATGGTGAGTACTGAGGATACACGTAGAGTTTCTAATGCAAAATTTGGTGTTTTAGATGACGATATTAGTCAAGCGAGAATTGTGAACGTGATACAGTGAGTAAGGTAAATACTTCCAAACGTGAAGAAGAGAATAATAAGAAAGCTACTTACTCTGCATCAATATAGATTGAATCTACATTAAATGTTACTTAAAAATGAAGAATTTTTCATACGTTGTTCTTGGAAAGAAGAAGGAAGACTTTTTTAAAATTTATTATTATTTCTTTATAACAAATATCATACAATGTTGAGTTTCTTAAGACCCCAATGTTCCCATTATGTTTCAAAATGCGATTGAAAAATTTGTTAAATATAAGAATTATCCCCCAAAATTCTTATTGTTCACTTTTTAATTGTCTTTATCAGCTTTTATTTTATTAATCAGATAGTATACATTATTCATGGCTCATAATTAAAGACAATTATTCGTTATATATTTAGGATTTCTATGTTTCTTCTTTTGCAAAATGTGCATCGGCCGGGAATCGAACCCGGGCCGCCCGCGTGGCAGGCGAGCATTCTACCACTGAACCACCGATGCTTCGCACTTCTTTATATTTTTAGTTTTTAGGTTAGATGATTACTACTATTGCCATGATCTTGGGTTATCTGTTAAGAAGCGTATTGACAATATTGATATAGTGATTGTCTAGGCGGCTATCACTTAGGATATCTGATTACCCTTTCTACAAGAGTTGCTATTTATGTATTGAGAATAGAGAATAAACATATTGTCCAGGCTGAAGATGGTAGCTCTGAAACATGCGTTTTAAAGGCCTTAACCGCTTCTTCGGGCGATGAAAATCATTGTCCACACGGTTTAGCTTTAATTTCTGTTAACAAGAAATAATCATTGAATGCCATGTCGAGGCTGTAAGACAGATGGCCCATCAATTCGATCTTTTGTGTGTCCAAATACTTAATTATTGTATGTAATGTGCGTGAGCTCGTATTGTCGTGATGCAAAATGATTTGTCGTTTTGGGTTGGTTTCTCTCTATTTACCGAAATCTTCAGGTAAACAAATGAACGTATACCATGCTGAATTAACCGTTTTTTGATATTGGAGAGCCACAGTTACCACATGACCGGTTTTCGTGAATAAAAATGCCATCATTTGCTTCTTAACGCTTAGGAGAACAAACAACTTTCCGTGCAATATAGTATGTATACTAGTCATACTAATGCCCAGCCATATCAATTTCGTGATATGTTACATAACGATCTTCTTCAATTAGTTTTCGCACAGCATCGATATTTTCCGGCAGAACGACCGATTTTGGAAGACCTTCGTTAACTTTTTCTGAAGGGAACTACGTCCACGTTTGAATTCAGTGTATCAGCGATATACCGTGACTGTGGAGGACGTTTCATCGCCAGAAGTTGAATTCAGTTGATTGATGCACTGATTTTGAGTTAGACCACGTCGAAAGTTATAGTCATAGATCGAAAATTTTCGTTAGTTAATTCCATCTTTTGGCTGAGATGAAATTTTCAACTTACTATAAACAGTGCATAGTGCTCGCAGGTCAAAAGGTTCTGAATACGTATAACGTCAAAAATGCCAAACTTTACGATGGCAATATCATATTTCGCCTGACAATACCAGGGTTGCCAGTTTTCAATACATAAATAGCAACTCTCGTATATATTTAGGGCAGTGTAATATAAGCTTCCCTGTGAACAAGACTAAACCTGTTTGCAATCATTCTAATGTGATCTCTATCACATTTTAATCTTATAGTTATAGTGGTAATTTATAATTTGCGAAATTTCGGATTTTACATTCGAACATTAAATAAACAAATGAGATATAATCTCAACTGTGTATAAGTTAAGTGGAATAACTAATAAATAATTATCGACCGATATCACTGCTCCCAATATTATCAAAAATAATTGAGGTTATATTAAAAGACCAAGTTATCGAGCATTTTGACAAATATCAGCTTCTCCATACCAATCAATTCGGATTTCGGTCGGGAATGTCTACTACTGAGGCTTTGGTGTCCATAACTGAAACAATAATAAACAGTTATGAAAATAAAGAATTTTGTGTTGGCTCATTTATCGACCTTTCTAAAGCTTTCGACTGTGTGTCACATAAAATACTACTTTCTAAATTTATTTATTAGCATGTTATGCATATCTTATGAAGAGCAAACTTATACAGAGTGTTTCTGTAACTCGGGGAATAATGATAAATGTTATAAAAGTCTTCAATGAGCAAGAAATATGAATACGTATAACGTCAAAAATGCCAAACTTTACGATGGCAATATCATATTTCGCCTGACAATACCAGGGTTGCCAGTTTTCAATACATAAATAGCAACTCTCGTATATATTTAGGGCAGTGTAATATAAGCTTCCCTGTGAACAAGACTAAACCTGTTTGCAATCATTCTAATGTGATCTCTATCACATTTTAATCTTATAGTTATAGTGGTAATTTATAATTTGCGAAATTTCGGATTTTACATTCGAACATTAAATAAACAAATGAGATATAATCTCAACTGTGTATAAGTTAAGTGGAATAACTGTACATTGTGCGAATAACAATATAGTGGGTGGTAAATCAATTTAATATAAAACAACTGTACCTAATCTACAAATCAGCACTCATCTTAATAGAAACAATAATTCCAAACAATAATTTTGTGGTTGATATAAATACGGGAGTAGTAATTTAGTGTGGCCAATTTGGCGTGCAGCACATCGCACTCAACTACCAACGACAGGGTCAGCGGTTCGATCCCCGTAGGAAGTCAATTTTATTTTTCTTGTGAATTTAAATTAAATTAAACAATGTCAACATAATCTTTGTGCGCAGGAGCGTGTAATAAGACTGTTGGAAGTGGAAATACTTGCGAGAAATGCAACAAATTATGCCATCCGGGCTGTTTGAAAAATCATGCATGCATTTCCCCTGTATAAATGTTGAACAACCTGCATTAAGTGAAAACCAACCATCATATGAGGTCTTAATAACCGAAAATAATTTATTAAAAGTTATTATTGAGGAGATGGAACACAAGAATAAAATTCTATTAGAAAACAGCGATCTGTACAAAGATAAAATTAAATTGTTAGAACAAAGATTAAACGAATTAACAGCTAAAAATAAATCGGTGTCTAGTAAAATAGCACCCACTCAGAATAATAATACTACCTTAGATCAACAACTCAAAGTAAAGAATGTTAAAATATTCAATGATTCAAGAGGAGCAATACCAAAAACTACTGTATCGGTATTGCATGAGGAAGAAGCCAGTAAAAAGCGGGAGAAAATGAAATCTACAACCGAGGAACCTGAAGTGAATAGTGTTATCCAGCATACTGATGACCACTCCAATGAAGAACGCTGGATAACTAGCCATAATAGAAGTAGACGAAACCCCCAAAGGCAGGATGTAGTTGAGGGAACAGCGAAAGAATCTATTGGTCCTGTAAAAGCAGCGGTCCGATACGGTTTTGTACACGCGTATTATTTAGATCCTAATCTAAAAACAACTGACCTGACTAGTTACCTAAATAATCAGGGCTTTAAGCAACTTAAATGTGAACAATTAAAATCTAAGTACCCAGAAGAGTATTCTTCTTTTAAAATTGGAGTACCAATAAGTAAGTTTCAAGAGCTTAAAAATCCACAAATCTGGCCGGAGAATGTAAAAATTAATAATTTTTTACATCGTCTTGCTCTCAACCACCAAACATCGTAAATATCCAATCATTAAGAAACAAAGTTCTTGAACTTGAAGCCTTGATTGAAGATAGAATGTTCTCTTATTTATTAATTAATGAACACTGGTTATCGCAAGATGAATGTTCAGTTTCTAAAGTAAATAAGTTATCTGCAAAAGCATTTTATGCCCGTTCATCAGGTAAATATGGAGGGATTATAATTTTTGCTCCCGATGACACTACCAATAATGAATTTAATGCAATTACAGATATCTTATCTACAGAGAGATCGTGTGAGATGTGTATGTTATATAATGATAATATGAACTTGTATATAATTAATATATATCGTCCACCATCTGGCGACTTATATAAATATATATTTTTAAATAATATAATGTCTTTGTTAGATAAATTAAATTATTTAAATAGTCATATAGTATTAGGCGGCGATTTTAATATTCATTTCAACACAAATGATGTTAATGAAAAATATTTAGTCGATTGTCTCACCACATATGGCCTTGTAAAATGCGTTTATGTAAACACAAGAAAACAATATTGTTTAGATAATTTTTTTACCAATATTGATAATGAATATTTTAGTGTAGAAACTTTAGATACGGCACTTTCGGATTATTTAGGTGTCGTATTAAGTGTAAATTTACCACAAGTTATAAATCATCCCAACAAAAGTATATTCAGACCGATTACCGGATTGGGTAAAATTTTTATAATTTTATCTACAATACACAATGGGATTTTATTTCTAATAAATCAATATGTATTCAGGAAAAGTGGGACTTTCTACATTAAATTTTAGGCGAATATGTAAATTCATCATTTCCTATTTAAACAAAAGAAAACAAGATAAGCAAACATACGTGTTGGTTCAATAAGAACTTAATTGATATGCGGGAGAGAATGAGATTTATTGACGAATGGTACAGAAAACATCCTACGCCAAATAACAAAGTTTTACGGGATGATTATCGCAAAACTTATAAAGCTGCAATATCCCAAAATAATATAAACACAAATAATAAATTTATAAATAACTCGAGCAATAAAAATCGCGCGGCTTGGAAAATTTTAAATTCGTATAGGTTACAATCTAAAACAAAAAATGAATGTAAGATGAACATGTGATGAATTTAATGAGTTTTTTGTTAACATAACTGATAAAATATCGGAAAATTTGAATGCGCCTTGTCAAAATATTACAGATGATGTTCTAACAGAACCTTTTAGTTTTAAGGAAACTACATACATTAAGGTTTAAGCGATAAATAATTTAAAGAATACTTGCAGTTCGGACATATATGGTATTACTGTTGAAATGATAAAAAGCTTAAAATATTTAATAATTCTACCCCTAACCAAGCTTGTAAACGACGTTATAAAATCGGGAATATATTCGCGTGCCTTGAAAATTGCAACAGTACTTCCTGTCTACAAAAAGGGTGACATAAACGATAAAAATAATTATCGACCGATATCACTGCTCCCAATATTATCAAAAATAATTGAGGTTATATTAAAAGACCAAGTTATCGAGCATTTTGACAAATATCAGCTTCTCCATACCAATCAATTCGGATTTCGGTCGGGAATGTCTACTACTGAGGCTTTGGTGTCCATAACTGAAACAATAATAAACAGTTATGAAAATAAAGAATTTTGTGTTGGCTCATTTATCGACCTTTCTAAAGCTTTCGACTGTGTGTCACATAAAATACTACTTTCTAAATTTATTTATTAGCATGTTATGCATATCTTATGAAGAGCAAACTTATACAGAGTGTTTCTGTAACTCGGGGAATAATGATAAATGTTATAAAAGTCTTCAATGAGCAAGAAATATGCCATCAAAGTTAAGAAATTTTAACACATTTTTCTAAATATTTTCAATATCGTTCATGGTAGAGTGCTGCAATTTGGTACGCCTATTCCATTTACATCACTCTTTGAAAGTTTTGATAACAGTGGCCGTTTGGCCGTTTTTGGGTTAAAAGTAAGAGTGTTAATGTTTGATTTCAATCGTAACTAATAAAAAACCCAAATCCTCGGAAAAATCTGAGTCGGCGTTATACCTTTGTATAATTCAATAAGAGTCGAGGTATTAGCAGGAAAGTAATTGTTTGTTAAGTATTTGTATTGTAATCTTAATAAGGCTCATTTTTGTAGAATTGCGAAAACTTTTCGTATTTTTAAATTATTAAAAATAATACATTTGTTATGTATTTAAATTAAGAAATATTGTATAATAATAATAACTTTTATCCCAGTCACAACAGTCTTTAAAAAGCTTAACTACTACTAGAATCAAGGTAACATACAAGGTGTTATTATACATATCAATTCCAAAAAGACCTAATTATAAAATAATAGAAATATTATAATTTGGTAATGAAAATTAAAAAAAATATAATACACGCCCCAAATAACTAAACTATCAAGGTTACCAATATTGGAAACTAGGAAAGTAAAACGCGAAATGAATTTATTTCCGTTAAGATATTGCACAACGCAATAAATCATCATTACACCATAAAGCTGTTGATTAAATCAATTTCATAGAAAATATTGAAATTTCGAATCGTGAATATTCCATTTACATCAATAACCCGCCAACGCACGCTCGCCACTATGACAATAATAAATAATGTTCTGGGTGGCATAACATTCCCGATTAAGCCCACATGCGCGACTAATTAAGGTAAAAGTGTGCTGATGAAAAATAATTATCTCGAGCGGCGGTCGAGTGTTAATTAATTTAGACAATTTCGAATTATCAGCGTCGCCCCCGTATCACCCACATGTGTAATTTTCCGTTGTCACGCGCTCAATTTTCGGTTTTGTTGCGGTCACGCCAGGTACAAATTAATTCTGTTTTAGCTCTTTTACGTCATTACGTAATTTTCTTTGGCGGCGGGAATTTTCGTTGTAAATTGAATTAAATTGTGCATACCATGACTCTGTGAATGAGGCGTTAATGTGTGGCAGAAACTGAATGTTCATTTTTTTTTGTTCGTTTTGAGGCGATGCAATGTTCGACACGAAACAACGATTTGGTTTAATGATCGCTATCGAAAGTGTGTCATTGTTAGTGTAAGCAGTGAGTAGATAATAATTGTTGTACGGAATGGTGTTTTTAATTGTTCTTTGTTTAATTATCCAAACTTTCTCGGCCTAAAATATTCAAATCACCATAGAGAAATATATTTTGATTAATTATTAGTAATCGAGAACGTCCCTAAAAACTGCCAAGCACAGATTTACCAAAAGAGACTTGATATTTACTGCGTGACATATGAACAGATTGTGATTTAACATCCGTATTTATTACCTCAACCTAACATAATCTTAAATCCTATGGTTCCACATATCATCACTTTTTAGGTCCATTTATATTCTATTATTATGGAATATCGGCAAGCTTCTTCCTTGTTATCCATGTATTAATGACGTGATTCTTCTTGCTTAAGAGGGGTGCATCTATTGTACTACTCTTCATGGATTACTAAACTTTTCTGCTTGGTTACAGTAATAAAATGAAGCTCTTTTAAAGAATATTAATATGATTTGTTGAAGTCAAGACTGTCCCACATTCTCCGATCTTTCGCTACTAGAGTACGGTTCACGGTCTCCTAATGATATTAACTTGGAGCAGTTGCCTCCACTAGTACAAAATGTACTCTTGTTTTAAAACTTTAAAAAAATGTTAATGGTGTGTTCTTGATCTTTATCCTCGATGGCGTGGCTAATGTAATAGCTAAGAAAGATACATATCGACAAACACTATTTTAAATCAAAAATATATGTTCAACTTATATTAAGTTAGCTTATACCTCTTAAATTATCTTATTTATAACTTTCATCAATCAATTTTAACATCTGTTTTTCTTTTTCTCCTTTCAAGAAATAACAACCTAACTACAAGTTGCAAGAAGAAAAGATAGAAAGTAATTAAATAGAAATGAGAACAAGCATATGGAATATAAGGAGTTATGCGGAAAAATTTGATTGAACTAGTAGAAGAAATGAGTAAACAAAGATGTTGAAATATTTGCAATAACTAAAATAAAAATAAAATGGAAATATAAAGAGAGATAAATAAAATAGTTTTGACAATAGAAATTAAAATACTAGAGGGAGAAGTCCACATTACTTATTATTAATATTTTAATAAATCATTATTAAATTAATTTAATAACTGTAGAATATAGAATAAGTGAAGAAGCAGTTAGAGAGCATAATAATACATTTTATGATAACCCTTAAACACTGACATGAAAGAGTAGATAACCAAAACAGTGGTTTAGAAGACACGTCGGGAAAATAAATAGAAGATGCCAGAAATAATAATGAAGAAACAATATTTCAAGTAACATTGAGAAATAATGAATATTTTGTTTTTATTGAATCAATGGGGGCTAGACACTTAGATTTAACTAACTTTCTGCATTTTTTGTTCTTTGTTTTTTTTTGAAATATTATGCTAATTATATTGTTGTATAGGAGATTCCGTCAAATAAATTATTATTATAATAACTATTTTAGGCTGAGGGAATATAGCTGCCAACGTTGTTTGCAGATTATCTCGGGAGGACAATATCAGATATACAAGTGACGAAAAGATGGTTCGGTGTGTTTGAAAATCTTCAATGACCCAAGCAGATTAAGATTAATCTTGCCCTTATTAGATAGTAAATACACTTCATCCTGTTTGACCTACATTTCATTCATAATATTGCATTCACGCAAATTAAATATATTCTACATAATTTGTATCCTTCTTACAAAATCTCTATTCAATTATTTATTTAGGTACCTGCATATCTAATGAACATATAAATATATATTCTTTACGCTATATTCTCATTCTCAATAGAACAAAAATAGCAAACAGCATAAATCAATCAAGTCATCTCTATGGTATATATCACTTCAATTTGAATCGCCCTAATTACCTAAAGCCTAACGTAAATGTGAATTCACTTACTTAAGTAATCCGATACATCACTGTTAAGGATTCTTAATTGTCATAGTATGGCCCGTTCCAGTTTATTAGCGGTAAATCTTAAATGACTGTTATGTATGTAGTATTTTCCTTATTTCTTACTTTCCTACCATAATTTCATCAGAGTCTTTACACCGACACCATCTTTCTTCATGCATTCAGTCACTTTTTTATCTCATTCTACCCATTCCTCATATACTCATTTGCACTCCTCCACCAAATGCTTCTAAATATCCCTTCCACTCACACATAATACACATTTTCCATAATTTTCTCCCATGCAGCTTTTTCCCCTCCTTTTGCGTGATCCACATCTAGCTTTTGCTAATGTGATCTGATCCATTAATTTCCACTTTTGCAACAGCTCACATTTCTTCATCTACCCTTATTATCCAATCTACCAATATATCACTTACTCCTTCCCTTCTTAGACATTCTAGCAAACTAACTTTTTATATTATGTACTGTTTCTGATTTGAATAAAGTTATTATTATTAACTCTCCTTAGGCACTGTTTCATATGCTGCTTTTAGGTCTAAGAATACTGCATACACACATTCGCTCTCTTTCATCACTCTCTCTACTATCGTTGCAAGATTGTGTTTTTGGTAATAAACCACTATTTTCAACGTGCTTCTATAGCGAGTTTTTCAGCATGGCAATCTTATACCCGATACTCATTACCGTTATTCCTCTGTAGTTGTCTAATACCTAACTAAATAAGCTTCTAATCACAGATTAGTGTATGTATATTTAATATATTTACATATTAGAATGGATGATTTATATGCGTGTTTGAATAACAGATATCTTATAAATAATAATAATTGTTTATTAACGGATACTCTTTTAACAAATACAAGAAAACATGAAACAGTAAAACTAAAAGTATCCGTAGGACTGTTGAGTGCATAATTAAACCTATGAAAGTCTGTACTGAGCAATGGTAGGAATCTTGTTACTCTAGCCAGGATATACATGTTCAGAATAGTAGGACTATATATCGATCCATTAATCACTTTAAAAAAAGTTAAATGGAAGTTTTTCTGCGCGATGTTAACAAAGATAACTTGAAAATATAAAGTAAAAGGGATAATTAAAACTTGCGAACATAATGTTATTTTTCAAGTTAACTGTGTTTGATATATATATATATGATATATCCGTTATCAAGTCATTTTCATGACTCACACAAGTTAGCACTTTCAATATAATACATTTTTGAGTGTGTATGATTGTGGAATGTTAGTTTTTGTCCAATTATCTGTTTCGCTTCGTTTTAAAAGTATGAATTTCTGTGTTTCTGCTTGCGAAATTGCGTATTTTAAAACGGAGCGACAGTTAACTAGTTAAGCATAAATATTTAGAAAATTTTCTTTGTATCGACAGCAATAGTCCAAAAGTGATCTAACATATACCGAGTCTAGAAAAATGATACAGTGATTATTTCTAAACAAAGCAGTATTACTTTTAATACAAGTAGTAGGTAAGCTGTTGATCCATTAGTACTCCCAAATCGTTAATTTTGTATACAACTTCCAGACTTTCTGTGCCAATCTGCTACTGGGATGTTAAAGGGGTCAGACGCTGTGTACTTGGATGCATTAAGTTTCAAGCGTTGTCGTGACACCAACGAAAGAGAACATCCAAGTCAACTTGCAGCTGTGATACATCGTAGGTGGAGATGACTCTAGAATAAATCTTGAGATCATCTGCAAATAGTAAATATTTAGACTTTAAACCATTCCCTATATCTCGAACCTATTCGTCAGGTATGATTCAATCCAATCCAGTATAATACCATCGAATTATTTAATTTGTGTATTAGATGTTTGTGACTCACACGGTCGAAGGTTTTTGCAAAGTTAGTGTAGATAACCAGTACCGGGAAGCCTGCTTCGAACAAATTAAGGATAAAGTTGGTAAGTACGAAAAGGTTCTTTGTAGTTGACCGGTAAGGATAAAAGCCATGTTGCTTATCACAGATTATATTTTTACAGAAGTAATTTACGAACTCGCTCAATAATTTGTCCAGCATCTTTGGAATACATGATTGTATGCTAATCCTCTATAATTAGACACTTTGCTTTAATCACCGGTGTTGAAAATCGGGTGTACATAATTTAACTTCCATGCATTTGAGAACATACCAAAGTTTAGGAATTTGGTGAAAATCTTGTGCACAGGGGATCTTTACAGTTTTTAAGAAACACGGGAGGGATGCCATCAGGACCAGAACCATTATGAATATTAAGAATTTGCAAGCATCTTTGAATATCATTTGAGGTTATAGGAATATTTGTGAGGTGAAATTTTTCTTCAATGTAAGAATATGTATTAGTGGAGACGACAGTTGCTCTAGGTGTATAAACCTTTGTGTTTAACAAATAAGTTTAAACTGGCTCCTCACCTTTTATTTGGTTAATAACATCAGAAGTGAACCATACTGGATAATTAGTCAGTCTAATTCTGTTACGCTTAAGATATATATATATATATATATATATATATATATATATATATATATATATATATATATGCCAGAATATAAGACAGTATAAAAGTAGTCAATACACTCATCAACTGTTAGGTGGTCGAGAATTTCCCAGTTGAAGGAATTAAAGTAATTGTTGAGTAATTCGTAGGGAATAGTTTCTAAAATAAAACCCAGAATTGTTTTCGGCATACTTTTCGTTAAAAGAGCCAGATAACTTAAGCAAGAGGGCCGCTTGGTGTTTGTCAGGCAATAGCAAAGATGTAGCTTCTTCAAAATTAACCGAGTTTTTAGAGAAGCAGAGTTCGGAGTTCTTAATGGTATTGAATTGAGAAAATCCCAACTAAAATAGGGTATCACATGTAATTATGGATTTTTCACCGATTGTTTGCAGGGGTAGAAGGCCAGTAACTATTGTTAAACCTAGATAAAGTTTCACCATGCTCACAGTGGGTGAGATATCGGTCCAATGAGCCACAAGGTGATATATAGTAATAATATGTACGTTCTTAAAAAAACTGTGTGAAATGTCCGATAGTTATGATTATTATTATTTATAAACATTAAAATGTATAAACGATTTATGAATTTATTTATGAACGCCGGTGGTGGCACATTCGGTTGCGGCCCCGACCTTACGTGCAGCAACTTTGGTTCGGGTCAGCAGTTAGATGGGTGACCGGTACCATTTACCATTGGGATATAATTAATGGTGCTTTAGAGTGACGGGGCGATCCTTTAAAGTAACAAGCTCATTTACAAACACACATACACAAATCACATGGCGGAAGGACTACGTGGTCGATAGCTAAACACTACTACTACTTCTAGTACTACGATTTAGGATCAGCCCTACGTAAGTGCATATCGGGGCTTATACAATGAAAAATATCTTCTTGCCATGGTATGAATAGGTATAGGATTGTATAACTAATAAAATTGATTATTAGTGAACAGATTGTGCAGTTATTGGATATTCTTATTTGTTCTGTAAACTGTTAATTTTTACGTTTGTTTTAAGATCTCAATTCCACCATAATCAAAGTAAGCATAATACTCATACTGCTTTTCCCGCAAGAAAATAGAATAAAGTTAATGGCTGTCTCTATTTATAATTGGAAGTCGGTAGCTAATAATAAGAATAATAACGTATATATTATTTCCGTTACTCGGGCTTTAAATATAATTTTGTGTGAATATTTATATTAAATTCTACTACTTAAAAAGGAAACTTATTATTATTTTGATGGCTGTTTTAACCCGTTTTGGTTGCTGAATAAGGGCTAACAGATTGAAGTTTCGATTTAATAATTAGAATTTGATCATAAAGCTCGAAGTATATCAAAATTGTTATTGATATTTTGAAAATTCATACCCCTACTAAAACCACACCTCCGCGATCCCTGGTGTTATTAAAGTAAAAAAACACTTTATACATTTTCAAAAACACTTTATTGCATTAAACTCGCAACAATTGTTTCGCCACACTGTGGCTTCTTCAGGCGAAGAAATGGTATCCTTACAAGTTTGTGTGTGGTTTAAATAGTAATTAGGGTGGTGTGAAGGGGGGTGGGGGATTAAACATGTTAAGTAGTGGCGAGCGATTGATGTCGGTTTGGTTATTCAGTAGGAGGCCGGTATCTTTTCTTTTGTTGATTTCCAGGTTTTCTAATAAATCTAACTTCCTTCCTTTTTCTTTTTGGTGGAGTATTTTGAAATCTTCGTTGAAAGAATGTCCTTTGTCTAACAGATGATTGGCGTATGTGGACGTCCTCTTGTTATTAATATATGAGGTACGATGTTTTTTAATTCGGAGAATGCTCGTCCTGTTTGCCCGACGTATGCTTTGGGGCAGTCTCCGCGTGTCAGCATATATATTGCACTGCGTTGAGTTCTAATGGTAGGATCTTTATTGTTTTTTATTAAATTGCCTAAATTATTGTTAGTTCTGAAGGATACATTTATATTTTTTTGTTTTAAAATGTTCGCAATTTTTAAAGAGACTGGTCCTGCATATGTTATTGAAGTGAAATTATTATTTAGTTTGTTTTTATTTAGTGGGTATATTGAATTTAAAATTTGTTGTTTTTTCTTTTTGTTTAAAATATTATTAATAAACTGTATGGGGAATCCATATTTGTTGGCGATTTGGTGAATAATATTTAATTCTCGTAATTGTGTTCTGTCATCGGGATGTTAATTAATCGGTGTATCATACTGTTATATGCGGCCATCTTATGAGGTGTTGGGTGGAATGAATTATTGTGAATGGTGGTGTCTGTATGTGTGGGTTTTCTAAAAATTGTAAAATCATGTTTATTGTTAATTTTTGTTATTGTAAGATCAAGGAAGTTGATGGAGTTATTTATTTCTGTTTCTATGGTAAATTGAATGTTTTTATGCAGACTGTTCAGTTCTTTTAGCAATATTTCTAATTGTGTATTTCTACCGGTAAATGCTACTAGTATGTCGTATACATATCTATGCCAATATAAACAGTTTTTATAACATGGAGGTTTTGATATTTTTTTCTCTAAATTTCTGCTATTAGTGGGCTTATTGCTAAGCCGTCTGGTTGGGTGTAGAACGATTCATTGAATTGTAGGTAATTTTGTGAGTTTATGACATTCAAAAGGTTTAAAATTTCCGAGATTATAATAGGGTTGGCCTGATTGTCTGTAAGTAATCCTTCGGTAATTTTTATAACTTCTACAGGCGGTACGTTTGTAAATACATTTTTGACATCGAATGAAACAAATTTGTAGTTTGGAGGAAGTTTTACATCTTTGATTTTGTTGATTAATTCTAAGTTGTTTTTCACGGAAAAATCTAAGGTAAAGTTTGTGTATTCTACAATACGTTTATGGAGTGCTTTGGCTGTTTTTGTGCAATGGGCATTTATGTAGGACACCACTAGTCTTATAGGGTTATTTTCTTTATGCAGTTTGATAAATCCATACAATTTTGGAGCTTGAGGATTCATTGTTGTGAGAAAATATTTTCTTTTTCAGAGAATAGTGCGTTGCTTTGATTAATTTCGTATTTTAAATGTGATTGAAACATTTTTGTTGGGTTATTTTTTAATAACTTGAATGAATTTGTGTTCAGAAAATGGTTTATTTTATTAATGTAGTCCATCTTGTTTATTGCAATAACTGTATTTCCTTTATCTGCTTTTGTAAAAATTATATTAGATAGTTTTGATTTTTCTCGTATCGATTTCGCTATTTTTAGTTCATTATTGAAATTATTGTATGTCTTGTCTGTATTTTTTAGGCAATTAACTAATTTATATTTTTCGTATATATTGTCTTCAATTTTTGTTGATGCTAATTCACTTTCTATTGCTAGTAGTTCAATTTGTTTATTACTAATATTTTGTTTGATGTTAAATTTGAAACCATTAGATACTTTACTTTAACGTCTAAAAAGTGAATATGAATTTTCAACTAATAACAGCCTCATCAATTAATATAGGTCTTTTCTAGTTGGATCTCAATCAATTAATCGCTAAGATTTAGGGGATCCGGTCGTTCTTTGTGGCGTTCACCTCGAAACGAGTAGCGTCACTGGTCGGATTATGGTGGATGGTTTTGGGGGGATAATTGAGTACCAATTAAGTTCATATGTGGCCTTCGATATTTAATGTCCGCAGTGACATCGTATTTCGTAAGTTGAGTTGAGGTAATACAATATTATAATTTTAAAATAATTTTAATGGTAGTAACTTTCTTCTATAAAAGCTTCGCATTTTACAAACATCGCTATTGATAGTAAAACTTTTAATAGCAGACATCAATAAATAAATTTAATTAAAATAAAATTTATGCAGTTATGAAATTTCGTCATTAAAACTGAACTGAAATTACGTGAATTACGCAAGAACTCAAAGAATGTGTTCGCAAATAATATGAAGCGTACTTAAACGTAATTACGTGTAACAAACATAAACAAGTACGAAGAGATATCAGCGTTAATAAAGCGGACACAAAGGAACGAATTAATAACAGGTAGAGAATGCACAGTGCCTCATATAACATATTGCACCTGTCGCCAGCGGCTTTTTGATTAATATTTACTGTGTGGCGCTAAGCTGCGCGAGGACGCGTCGCGACGTCGCTGGCACTGTTTTGCAAATTATAAAATTGAGAAACATACGATGTATATAATGTATTTTTGTAGATCATTGATGTCGAAATTTATTTTCGATTTATTATCATTTGTTTGTTCCAAAAACAACTAGTGTTGCTAAATATTTCATTAAAAAAAATCAATAATTTTTAATTTAATACCTACCTAAACACTAATATACAAATGCATGTTAATACAAAATAGTTCTGGCTATTTTTAATTTTTGTATTACAGTCAGGACCATCCAGATGGATGGGCTTCTCTGGGGTGCGTCGAAATTAGTACTTCTTGCAGATAATGTGCGACAACGAGAAGGTTGCCTATCCAAAACTTTAAAGATTATGTACAATCGCTTTCAATAAGATTTAAAATGTTTCCTTCTCTTCTCTATTTAATATGAAATAAAATGTGTTTGTAATAAAATAATAAAAAACATGATCTATTTAACAATGCAATAAATCCAAGAGTGATTGAAAGAACCCAATTTAGTTATAACAATTAAAACCTTAAAACCTGTCATTTGACAAGCATTATTAAAATTATTTCATAAACATTATTTTAACTTAGAACACTTGTTATGTATACAATATGATCTCAATATACAATATGACTCATTGTTGTAGATTCACGGAATGTTATCGTATTTTTAAATTATTATTTAATTTTCTACAACGAACTACAGGATTTTAATACATTTTATTATTCAATTATGCTCTAAGTGGGTATTCAATATGAATATGTAAATATTTAAAATTACTTAATGTTGTAATTTCGTTTCAACAAAAATGCAGTTAACAAAGTATCTACCGTATTATTGAAATTTATCGTTTTTTGTTAAGGTTTTCTGGAAATTTGTTCTTAAGATTTCTCATAGGCCACTTCAACATTTCAGCTGAAATACTCAGAATTTTATCTTCAATTCTCAGATTTAAATCACCCAGATGTGTTAGCCGATTCGTTTACACTTTGGATAATCTCAACAATAAAGTGTAAAAAGTATATAAAAAATTACAAACAGACAAATCTAACTAATTACGGAGCTCCATTTTGTTGAAACCAGGTGTCTTGAATGTTTGGAAAATTGTTCAGTTTAGGTTTAATGAATTATCTCCTCCGACAATATACAGTTATTGTGATTCTCTGTTCATTTTCTACTATTTCCATGGTTGCTAAAATGGCAGTATTTACTTCTTTTTTACTCATTGCTGCCAAGTGGTTAAAGCTGTCATTACGTATTTCACGATTTACGAGCTTCCGTTATTTACCGTATATCTATCTATTTCTGCGAATCATATTCTCCTACAATATTTAAGGTATTTAATAATTTACAGAGTTATATTTTCTACTTTTGAGTGATTAAGTGATTATGTAATAATAAAATATATGAAAAATGCGTAAAGGAAATATTTAATAGTCCATTTTGTTTGGTAACCAAATTGACTAAAATCAATTAACAGCAATTTGAAAACGTGTGTTGAATTACAACAAAATATTTTTTATTGTGGTATTAGTCTTTGACTTGTGTATGTCGATTAAAAAGTAAGCCTTTAAATGCCGCGCCGCGGCAATAGAGTAGGCGTTATGCAAGTAAAAAATAAAAACTTCAACCTTAAGAATTCTTGGAACAACTACCGAAACATCACAAACGTAAACACTCGAGCGTATTTAAATTGCTTTAAGTTGACACAAATGTCATTTCAATCGTCGCCGACTTTCAACACGTCCGTGAGTAATGAATGTGATCTGCATAACGAAACTTGAACCTGAATGAGTTTTGTTTACTTTTCAAAGGCTGATATAATAGTAATTATTACATATGATGTCTTTCGCCGAGAATAAAAACGTAAATAATATTCAATAATAATTAATATTATATTTAAGAAAATCATTACTAATGTACATATGTATTATAAATTAATAATTGGAATTAACATTTTGTATCAAATGTGAGCAAAAGCGTTATAGTGAAAATATTAGTTAAAATCTGCACTATTGTAGAACTTTACGTATATTAAAAATCTAATCTAATCTTTATCTATTAGTATAGCAAAGAGTAATGGTATATGAGATTACTCTATTCTGTTTTTTACCCGCGATCCAAGGAAAAATAACTCGAAACATGGGCTACAAAGAAAGCTAAAATTTAGAACGCTACTAACGCTTTTTTTCAAATATGATCGTGAGTGTGATTTGAAAACGGAAATATTTAAAATAAATAAAATAGCTTTTTAGTAAGTTATATTATTTTTGTGTGTTAAAGTGGTAGCATTACCAATTTGAACAGCATAATTATTAATTAAAGAAAGGTTGCCTCAAATAACTACATAATTTGAAATAATTTTGGAAGACGCTGAAATCAAACACAGAAAAAACTAAAAATTAGAAAAATGAAACCTATGAGAATCATAGCCTAGGCTGAGATATGGAAAGAAATAATATAATACCAAGAGTGACTGTGACCCAAAGCGGATTAAGTTATTGAATGCAATTAATTTCTTTATATAAGAAAATAAAATGTCTAGGAAGATTTAAAAAGCAGAATAGGACTAGTTTTATCCATTTCCAAAATGTTAAATCACAGATAAATGACATCAGAATTTACCACAAAGGTAAAAAAAAATTAATTAATATCAATTAATAAATTAATAACATTTGATATCGTACACAAACTGTTAGATAACATGGTTAGAAATATTATATAAAAGTGAAAAACATGAATTTTAAATAATCAGTTAATTTATGTAAAATTTATTATTGTTGTTTGCACCCTGATCTAAAGGCGTCAATATCACGAAAAATTTTAATTCTAAAATCTGATTTTAAAGTAATTTCGAGATATATCTTTTATTTAGTTAAAAAAGTGACTTAATTTAGTTTATAATAATATTCATATCTTATATGTATCTAGTGCATAAAATATTAATCAGATATTATATTTCCTATTTTTTTATCAAATTGGGTAAAGTAGAACACTTGTTTTGTTCCATAATTTTATTTTCAGTTGCCTTCATTTTCAAAGTTAAACACAGTTTAACTTTGAAAATGATCCTAACCGATCGAAACACGTGTCAGGCAACTGAAAATAAAATTATGGAACAAAACAAGTGTTCTACTTTACCCAATTTGAAAATATGGTTCCATCAAGAAAGTAGGGCAACAAGTATTCAGTATATTTTTTATCATTATGGTGGCTGCGCCGGTTTTCTAAAATGTATTCTAATTACACTGAATTAAAAAAATCATTATGTTTAAACCAAAAATGATTCAAACATAATGCATTTTTCAATTTAATGTAAGTATGAATTACTACGTAGTAACGGTCGCAACTATTCTCTTTATTAGTCTAATTCAATGTGAAATGTTAATGTAAGTTATAAACATACATTTTTCAAAATATACTGAAATACACCGAAATTAATGTGTATTAGTTTTTAATTATACAATATATCAAATACTTTATTTATGATAATTGAATCGTTCCGATTATAAAATAGGTTAATAAGGTATAATGCAGATACTCTAGCACAAACGCTATTAGAATTGTAATGTCAATGGCAATGCTGCTAAATACGTCGAATTTCGATATCAATGTCAGTTATCTGATTAAATATACTAGGGCCGTTCGTTAAAGTAGTAAACGTTTGAGAATATAATATACAGTAAATATTAAAAATATTAACGTTTTATTTGTGAAAAATATACCTTAAACTACTTCTCCTCATAGTCGCTTTGTCGTATCGTGTGACGAGTTTTTGTACCTCAGCTTCATATTCCTCCGGCGCAAATGTATTGTAATTGGTAATCTTTATTTCTTGCCGAAAAGGCCTTAATTTTTGTAAATGGATGGTAATCTAAAGAAACTAAGTCTGGACTATCGGGTGAATAATAACAAGTTCTTTCGTAATGACTGACGGTCGTCCCGCTCGTCAGCATGGGCGTCCTCTCTTCCTAAGTTAAAATTACTATACCACCGTCCAAAGACACATCCATAAGATTTTCTTCATACACACCTATCAATTGATACCGCAAATTCGCACATTTCTTGGGTTTGAAAATCTAATCACAGCCCTAACTATGAGAACTGGCGACATGAAGCTTATTGCAATTTACCCCGGTATATGATTTTTGTTAATTATTCCGAAAAGGTTGAATCTATGTTGTCTTATAATATTGAATAAGTTTAAGAAAACATATTCTTGATTGTGAGAAAATAAGAATTAAAAAAAAAACATATTAAAAATAATATATGCGATTCAACTAAGGCATTGGTTAAACTTAATAGAATTTTTTATCTTATTTTATTATTGTGGTCCAGTTTTTAGCAACGACAGTAGACAGCTATATACTAATAGCAAATTATTATTTTCTTTTTTTTTCATCTCAAAATAATTTTGTCTGAGTTTTGCCCAGGTATTATCTACTCCCGTCCCATTTAGTCACATGTTTCCCACTTATTCTCATTGTCTACATAGTCCTCAATAAGTGTCTCCTAGTAGCTCTTCCACTCAGACATAATAACTTTCTATTCAGCTCTTTCTTCCTCTCTCTCCTAACCCACATCTAGTTCTTACCAAAGTGACTTCCTACCTTAGTGACAGCCAGCTCTTACACAGCTTTTTTTTTGGTATTCTATTATTTCTTTAAATGCTTCTTGAGCAGATGCTCAATATTGCACAAAGTATTGCAACCTTACTTTTTATGCTAAGAAGCAAAACAATTAAATTAGGTTAATTATTAAATCCTGTAAGTTATTGATCTTTTCCATAATTAGAAAATTTCATACAATGCTGTTTGCAATTTTTAAGAGGGGCGTCGACGTAGTTATCAATTAAATAAACACAATAAAACGTTGATAACCGCTATTTTACTCATCTCAACAAACCAAGTGTTTAACAATTTTTACCTATTATTTCATAATGTTTGACCTAGTGATAAGTAGGAAAATTATTCAAAATTTTTTAAATTTTATGTTGAAAGTAACGCAAAAACAATTTGAAATGACATTAAAACAATTTGATAATGACATTAAACCGTCAAAACTTAAGTCGTGCGTTTTTTGTAATATATGTATATATATATTACATAATTTTTAGTGGTTAAAACATAGTAAGTGCGTTAGTTAAGTGTTTAATTTGAAATGAAGAAAAAGATATTAGTCAATTGTATTTTTGGGATCTTTCAAATGTTTTGCTAATATCTGCGTTTTTGACAATTATTGTTTGTTTTTTTATCATTTTTTTTGACAGTTGTCAATTGTTTTTGGACATTATTTCCATCGTATTTTTTCAATAATCTCTTTCGTTTATTAAATTAATAATATTTTAGAGTTCGTATTCATTTTAAAATTTAATATGTTTCTTTCAGAAATCTGCAAATGTTTTATTGTACAATGTTCAAAGGAAAGTAAAAATATAATAAAAATACACTAATAAATTTAAACTAGATAAATAAAGATTTAAAGCACTTTATGGACGACACAATACATGTTATAAAAATGTAGAATATAGGATTTTTTTTAAATATTTACTGTAATGTAATATTTTAATCTCATTCTTTTCTGCTCTTAGGTGCAAGAAGTTTTTGTTTAGTGTCTGTTTCTGATTTTTTTCTGTCTTGAGTTAATTGTTTAATCTCTCTCCGGTCTATATAATTTTTCTTATTTTCAATTTTCTTTAAGAATCTCATAACGATTGCATTTATTTTTGTTTTCTGTTTTTCCGTTTTACTACTATATATTAATGTCGATTTTACAACTTTTTTCACTATTTCTGCTTTTACGTTTTTAGTTATTTCTTTCCTACCAATGAGCGTAGTCTTTGTCATATTAAATATTTTTCCTCCTTTTTTCAAATTATCATTTATCTTTTTGTCTATCTTCCTCTAATTTTATATTATTGTACCTAAATGCTTGTAACTTTCTACCTGTTCGATCTGCTTTTTGTGTAATTTTATTGTATGTAATTTATTTTCTCTAGATATTATCATTGTTTTGGTCCTATGTATATTAATCTTCATGGTTATTTTTGTTACATCTTTGTCTAGTATTTCTATGTTATGCCTTAGGTCTTTCTCTGTCTCTGCCAGTATCGACATATCATCTGCATAAGATACCGGCGTAAATTACAAATGTCGCCACCGAAAAAATCTTAGTTCAAATGTTAACGTTATGAGCTATCCTACATAAGCCAAAATTAGTAGCATAGTCAATCCGAACAAAGGGGACGTGAACGATATGTTTTGTTCTAATATCCCTATATTACTATGCAGTCCAAGCAACTGGACTAATTCAAGAGAATTTATTAATCCATTGGAAAGTTGAAAGTAGAAGGTAATACCAATGTATTCGACATTCCCTTAAAGGGAATAACCCAATATTATAAAGTGTGGTTTCATGAATCCCCAACCAAATTAAATTCATAGGCAACGTGATGGATACATTTCTTCTCCACTCTTTCGAGCACCGATATATCCTAATACAGTACGAGGAGAACAATTAGCCCACAGTATTCTAAGCGGGGGCGGACGAGAGTTTTATATAAACAGATTAAAGTGTTAATGTTCCTAAACTGGTAAAATACCAGTGAAACTCACTATCCCGCATGGATTTGGTGCTATAATAGAAATGTGTTTAGAGAGCACCAATTACTACTAAGATGAATTCCCAGATCTATGATTTCGGTAAGGCTGCTTAATTTTGCACTTCCTAGATAGTAACTATCGCAACTCAAATTTCACTTTTTTAAAGTGATTACGCAACATTTAGTGATATTGACTTCATTCTATTAAGCAAGCAACAATCCACGAATCTTCTTAGGTCCTCCTGCAGCAGCAGAAATATCTTAATATCATTGGAGTAAAATATATATTAACAATGTTTAAAATATTTACCGACGTCATTAATAAAAATGTTAAATAGAAGAGGCCCCAAATGGGAGCCCTGAGGGGTTTTGACAATTATAATTTGTTTTTATGAATTTGGCGAACCTTTATTTAAATTAAACTATTCTTTAGCAATATATTGTCGTTGACGTAGAGCTCTAGGTTTCAAACGCGCTTATTACCTGAACCTTATATATAGCTTGTTAAAAGTACGTTTGAATTGAATTGACGAGGCGGATACATGATGAAACTCCATAACAAATTGAAATAAAACAACACAGTTGGGAGGGTTTCACATTTATTGTTGAACACTGCAACATGTTTCGCCACACAGTGGCTTCATCAGGCAGATGAATAACTCATATGATATATATGATATAAAAAAATTGGAATAGAACACATTTACCATGATTTCAATTGCTGTTTTATTTGTGTTGGAATTCTCAGAAATAATATGAAATAATGTACCTCTACGATCAGATAATCCAGTTTCCAATGGCCGCGCGAAAGAATCGTTAACACTATTAGGGCAATTGACTAGAAATTGTGTGGCGAAGGTGTATTTATTTTCTTGCATAAGCCCGAAAGATCGTTGCTATTTTTTAACCTAGAACTGAATTTACAACCAGTCCAGCAGATGTATATTTTTGCCACCTGAACAGGTTAATTTATATATTCCGGATTTTTCAAAATTGGACGTTTGTGACTAATGGTCAAAATACAATTTTTTAATTTAAAAAAATGGTTTATAAACATCATTGATCTGAATTAGTTTAGTTTTAAATATACCTTTGATAATTATTGTAAATTCGAAACATGTGCCAGGTAACTGAAAAATAAAAAGATGGAGCAGAACAAGTGTTTAAATTTCCCTAATGAAATCTGCTGTAGTTAAAAGTATAGGTTACATTAGATCAATTAAAATAACAATTACAGAATTAAACAAACTTTTACTTACACTTACTGTTTTTATAATAAAATTTGTATTCGATGACCTGCAAACCAACAAAATAGAGGTGTGTTTAATTTTTACTTGTGTATGTATAAGGATGTAAAATATTTACTAAATTTTGTTTGAATACTTATTATTTGTACTTATTTGAGGTGAAACTTACCCATGAATATTAATATCAAAGTGTAATCAGAAAGTACAAGTATTGCCTTACATAAAATTTCATGCTTGAAAACAATACCATCAAATACACGCTACTGCCACAATCAACCTGATGATCTCATGCTCCATTGACCGTACCAATTTAACAAGTATTAGACCACTGACAAGATCGCCTCTCGAGATACGCATACACGAATACATGCAACTACAAGAGAACACCTTTTACACCTGACCAGGAGAGATAAACGGGCGAGATCGTGGATGAACCCACGCGAATTTCAGGCACAACTACACCCAAATCTTCAAATTATGCCCCATTAACGTTGTGTGTGCCCCGCAAACGCTGATTAATATTAAGCTATAAATCACCGCTTTCACTTCAATTATCATTTTATAATGGACAAACGCTCACGTGCTCATAATTCATTGCTAATGTACACATCCGCGATCCTCGAAATCTATTATTTCACGGAAATGAAACGAATCCACTCGTGAATTCTTCTTTTGATGATTACGTACATTATTTATTTAATCATCAACTACTTCATTCATATGAATTTATTGTTATAATTGCATTGTTAATATTTACTTTGTATATTCATATTAAGCTTTCTATTTTAAAAGTTTTAATACGTTATTTTTAGGCGAAGAAATATGAACCAGTAGTTTTGGCGCATCTCAAATTTATAATTGTTATTGTTCTTGGGTATTATAAGAGTAAAAACGTTTAATTTGCAGAAAAAATATATTTAACTATAGTAGTAACATATATTTATTGACAAATTTTGTACATATTTGCATTAAAATGATGAATAATGAATGAGGTGTTAATATGTTAATTTGTCAAAAAGCTATCGACCGGTGGTCTTTGTGTCTTTTAACTATAGTAGGTATATAAAATGAATAAAATTTTCATCTTCTCTGTTTTAAAGAATGATTGGCATTTCTTCCCACAAAGACAGTATAGCTCTTTTTTAGGGAACTCTTTTCCACACAAACGGTATTTTCTAAAATATGTCCGAAAATGAATATTTCCATAACATTATGTTTTACTTTAAGTCAGCCTTTGTTAATCTTCTATTTTCCTATATAGAAATTAAATTTTATTAGTTACATTAATCATAAACATGGCAGTCACCAATGTTCCCTCGGGATAATGTTGCTGAAGAAGTATGAGTAGTATATCAGACGGTATTATGGATACAATCAATACTATCATTTCCGATATTACAAATTTGTGTACAAAAATATTAATTAATTCTACAAAAAAAATCAGATTATAATTTCATAATAGGAAACTGCCGAAACAACTACTTAATCGGTCGTCAGTTACTAACTTCCTAGCAAAATGATTCTAAAATTAAAATCGAACCATTCAAAAAAGTTTTTTATATTATGTACTAGCATATTCACAAATAGCTTATAATATAATAGCAGGGCGAAAAATGTTTCAAGAATCTCCAATTTGAACTAATTGAATTAAGAACCTTTTGTTGAATTCTCATTGTTAATGATAAATCTAAAAATCTAGACCATATTGTCTTGATTCTTGTGCAAATACTTGGGATTTACCTGTAGATTTTTCAACTTTTATGCATGCAAAATGTGGAGTATCCTTCGAATTAGAAAAAAATGCATTGTATAAATTCTATTGTTAATTGGTCAAATAATTATTTACACTTCTCTAACGAGAGAATAATAAGTATTTATTTCATAATTAAAATATATTACAAGTAAGATTTATAAAAACCATCAATCATAAAGTATCGTAAAAAAATATTCTAAAAATTTCTTAAAATTCATTGAATTATTTTAATATAGTTATTTTTCAAATAACTAGCGCAATTTTGAATTATTATTTAAATAAATTGATATTTTACAAATGTTGCAGCATCGGTGGTTCAGTGGTAGAATGCTCGCCTGCCACGCGGGCCGCCCGGGTTCGATTCCCGGCCGATGCATGTTTTATAGAAAAAACAATAAGAATACTGGAAAAATTATGGATCCAAAGAAATTGGTACAAGGTTCTTAACATTCTGGAATTCTTATGGGGTTTTCAGTGATATCATCAACTGAATGTAATATATTCCCTTAGCTTCTTTTTCAGTAAAGGAGACTTCTTAAGTGGTTTTGATAATAGTAGAAGAAGTAAACTGAAATATTTGTTTAGATTTTCATCTGAACATTGATTTTCGCCTTTCCAATAAGCAGTTACATTTCGGAAAAGATTTACTTTAAGAAATCCATTTAGCGGATAAAGGTCGCAAAATGAATTTTATCAAGCTTCTTACTGTCCCGCGAGGTTGCATAGTAAGAGGAGCAAAAGGTAGAACTGAAATGGTAGCCTATATTTTTAAATCTTCAGCTGAATACTCATTTTGAGGCCTGTTCAGTCAGTGGTTCTTAGCCAATCTGGTCTTGCGCTAGAAACAGTCCAGTAATTCAATTACTCGTCAAATATTTCATCAATTCACCAAAAAACAAACTTTGCAATATTTTTACCAATATTCGGAGCAGTTTCAGGTAAATTTATTTACCTTTGGTGGCATCTTTCTTTAATCCTCGCGTAGACAATAGAGCTTTGCACCAGAACTATTTTTCTTCATATAATTTAAAATATTTGAGACTCCAAGTAAGTTATATAAGAGACATCTTTGATAAATAAAAGATTCGGTTTTTCATTTGAGATGGATTTGAACTTTGTAGATTAATTGCGTATGATGGTGCAAAGTGAATACCCTACTCCTAATAACATCCGACATACAAGAGCTCACTGTGAGAAAACACATTTACAATTAATTTGGTTGATTGAGTTACTTGAAGATAATAATCACTTTTATAAAAACACTTAGAAGCTTTCTTCAATATTTTATTTTGATCCAGATCGAGACACAAAGTGTCTTGTTTTATACAAATACAATTTGTATCAAATTTTATCAAAACATTTACATCAGCTAAAGATAAATTTGGCTGCCATCTATATATTCCATTAAAGTTTGGTTGTATGAAAACATCAATAGAAGATCGACTACCATAAGCAATAGCTTCTAAATCATTACTCTATCAGTCTTATCATCATGCATATTAATAGCAAACCTAATATTAGGTCGCATACTAACAAGTCTAATTTCTTAAAACTATTCATCTTATCTTGTGATAGAACAAACCAATATCTGCACCCGTGTCAAAATAGTTTACACGGTTATTGTGTCTCGACATAACAACGTCAGCGAAGATATAAAAATGAATATGTCTACTCTTCTTAAAAACCGTAGAGAAAAAAAAAATAGCAAAAGAAGAAGTGAAGCATCGGTGGTTCAGTGGTAGAATGCTCGCCTGCCACGCGGGCGGCCCGGGTTCGATTCCCGGCCGATGCATCTTTTTGCAAATGAATGTATCGTAACTCTACAGATGCCATATGTAAAATATTTTATGAAGGCAAATCACAAACAACTAAGAAATTTATAATATTCGATAAATCAACAAGCAATAAACCAATATTCATTATTAAAAAGTACGTTTTTGTGGTCATCTAGATAATAGATATTAAAGTTAGTTATATGACATCCTTAATATAGTAAGTAGCTGATAATTTGGATTAAATGTATAATAGAGGTAATCAAGAATTATAAGTGATAGCTGCCTAGACAATCACCCCAACAAACTTGTGAACACGCTTCTTAACAGAGAATCCAAGATCAAGTAGCACATTTGGGGACTACCTGCGTGACCGCATGTTAAACTACTGCACGGAGGACCGCCAGAAGACATGGGCGATGAAGGAAATCGTTCCACAGGGATCCGGGATCGGTCCGCTCCTGTGGTACATTGTATACAACGACGTTCTAAGTTTCGAGATGCGTAGATGTGGTCGGCTTCGCAAACGACATTCTCATCATAGTCCGAAGAAGGGAGAAGATATCGGGCGACCAGCAGAACAGCGCACTGGATGAGATCCGTACTAATGGAGGTGACTGCCTACAAAACGGGGGCCACGTGACTTTCCAGGTGGAGAGCAGGGAGGCGCAGGCAGCACAGCATACTGCTCCTGGGCCAGGACTCCTAAAATTGAGTACTTGGGGGTACAGATTGAGGCGAACCCGAACTTCTGCCCTGGACCTAGAAAGAGCAATCAAGGCAGAAGTGCACAGTGCAATGTTGAGAGGGGGTCTCTCAAGGAGGCCAGGCTTTGCTGAACAGCTGGCAAAGCAGGTGGAGCGCGGACAGCAAAGGGACTGGATCCGCACCCTCAGCCCCGAGGTGGAGACTTCGGTAGAAAAGTCCACGGAGAACTGGACTACCACATTAGCCAGTTCCTGTTCGGACACTTATGCTTCCTGAGCTACCTGTACCGGATCGGATAAACGGAGAATGCCAAGTCCAGGTGATGCGAGCAGCAGGTGGAAGACAAAACATTTTACCACCTATTCAGAGGCAGGAAATGGCAGCAGGAAAGATGAAAGAGAGTTGAGTACACTATTTAACTCTAGGAACCTGGTGGAACTGGTGATCAGAATAGTCGAGGAAGAGACCGCCTGGAAGAGCTTTACCGCTGCCTATGCCGTCATCCAAGGAAAGAAGGAGACGTTCCTGGAGTTGACAGAGGTGGCCCATATAAAATATAATTTGTTAATTTGAATTAATAAAAAGACTGAAAAACGACAAGACGTGAGAGGTCAGATGTCCCGGTATTCAGTGAGGCCATTGTTAGTCGTGCGCAGCTATTACGTCTTTAGAAAAAGTAGCATCCTATGATTTCCTTTTCACCAAGGCAATTTTGCAGGGGTTAACATTTAAATAATTTGTGATTTTTGTGTGTAATACATAAAATAAATTTTTGTACCTTAGTTTTAGCGTAAGACGGACACCTCATCTCAAGTCAGGTCTAAACTATTCGTCGTGTAATCACGTAACATCTTTCATATAGATAACATTAACGGAATAAAAACTACTGTTATAAATTTTCAAAGTTACATTTTTAAAATTCCTATTAAAAAATAATTACAAAAATATATAAAAATGTACAAAACTATAATTTAATTATCGCTAAGGCAAAAAGAAAAATTTGACTACGTAAAAAAAGTAGATCAATTTATTTCAATTTCAGATATCTCAAAAATAAGCAATTTATGGAACAATTAAAACCCCTCATTAAGAAAACATATTCTTTATTGAATAATTCGAAAAAATACAAACTAATCCCAATTAACCAAGAATACGTGGTCTTGTAAAAAACTGAATTCTATTTTTAATTCCAGTACTAATTTCAAAGGTCCTTATTTTGTTAAAAACTAACTAAAATGATGATGTACATTAACAGGAATATTCATATATAGCAATTGTACATACATCCTTCTCATTCGAATCATTCCCAACCAAAGAGTTTATGCACTTCGTTGATATCACACACAGGATTTATTACGTGACTATAGTGTCAACCTTTAAAATGCCATTATCAAACATACAGTAAATTACAAACTTAACTTTGAAGGTTGAAACTATAGACACGTAATAAATCATATGTGTGGTATAAACGAAATATATTTTAATTTAAGGTTCCTGATTCAAGAGTATCACAAAGTGATGGCTTCAAGCATTAAACATAAAGAGTTTATGCAACTAATAATACAAAATAATTCAACATAAATAATATAATAATAATACCAACAAAGTTAATTGTTTATTCATTTTGAATTATCAAAATGTATCATGAAGTGAAAGCCTCCACAATTACTTATTTAACTAATAATAGAAATAATGTCAATCTCATAGTTGAATTGAACTTTTTAGCACTACTTACAATGAATTCTACATTGAAAATGTAATTCTAGGAATAGGTTTACTGCTTAGCCCATTATTAGCCAAAATTTTAATAGACAATTTTTTTTCTTCGGGGCCAAGAAATACCTGACATTAAACTCTCCTCCCGACACATTTTAAGTAAATTAATTTAATTTTAGTGGCTTCTTTCCTTAATGCTCGGGTATAATTGAAGTAAATCATATTCACCAAATGAGAGAGATTTTAAAAAAATATGCAACGTCTATATCACACCAATGGATGATGCAGCAATAGTTATTTGTACAACAAGTGTGGAAATGTTACGCTTTTCCGCACGAGAGATGTTGGTCAAGTTCCTACTCGAGTATTTCCCACGCGTTGTACACACGATTTTTTCACATACTGTATATAACATCAATTATAAAGGTGTTTGCGATTTCATTTTTGACACTGACATAAAAAAATATTTTATAATTACTGATAGTACGTGTGTTGTATACACGTTGTCCCCAGAAATTTTGAATACGGGCATTTTAATGCATTACTCGTTGCTTAGTTACCACGCTTGTCACATATTTTAATGGTATGACCAACGGGAAATAATCAGTAATTTCTAATTTGTAATAAAATTGGGAATCAAAATAAAACATATGTACACGTTATTTAAATATTACTATTTTTACAGACACAATACTGACGTAACGAATAACAAATAACTGCAATGTTCATCTTATTAAATGTTCGAAAACATCTCCTCGTTGAGTTAAACAATATCCTAAATGATCATAAAATTCCTGTTAAGATAGCTTCAAAATGTCAAATTGACATGCATATTGCAGCAACAACCATAGAAACCAATAATAATAATCGAAATATAATACAAATTACATTACTCATATTCAAAATTTCAGGGGACAACGTGTATATTACTCCTTGTATGTAACTGACACTGACATTGATTAATAGTAAATAAAAGTAGTAAGGAAAAGTATATCCATGCGAAAAAGTGTATCTATGCGGAAAAGTGTTGCTATGCAACAAAACTCTACTTTTCTCAATGATTTTGGATGCGGAAATTTAAGGTATTTCTGTTCAGTATGTGAAAAATGTATTTATTCTACAACAAGACTACAAAAATAAACCACTTTTGAAACAACTACTTCTCTTGCTATTTTGTAACACGCAAATTACTTTTGTATTATTCAATGTCTGTCGAAGTATTAGCTAGAGAAGTAGTTGTTTCAAAAGTGGTTTGTTTTTGTAGTCTTAATAAGACTCATTTGTTGTAGATTTTACGAAATATTTTCGTGTTTTTTCTAATTATTATGAAAAGAGAATGTGAAGCATCGGTGGTTCAGTGGTAGAATGGGTTCGATTCCCGGCCGATGCAAGTTTTGCAATAAAATACAAGAGGTATCATGTATAATATTTTATGAAGGCAAATCTCAAACAACAAAGACATTTATAAGATTTAAAACCTTGAAAATATAAAAGTATATACGATACAAACTGGTGTTGTGCTTTAATTTTATAGAAAAATAAACATTCATTATTGAGTTTTAAATTGCACAATTATTAGTTATTCAAAAAAATAATTCTAAATATATACGCAGAGACTTGAATGTAATTATTTAACTATAAATGAAAATGGTCACCGAAATGTACATTTGCGATTAATAAATTTTGTGAAGAAAGGAGACTCAATCTTTCATTTATAGTACAGTACATCTTCACGTAACTCAACAATCATTAAAGTACAATAGTACATAATATAATAGATTAAAATGTGATATATATCGCATTCATTTGATTGCAAATAGGTCTATGTCTTGTTCACAAGGAAATTTAGATTCTCTCTTCTTAATAGATGTGTAAGAATATGTCGAAGATTTCGGGTGTCATTCTAAAAGCCTTAAATTTCGTGATTCTTTATTTATAATATATATTTACAACCAATGGAATAAATGCTCCAATAATAGATTGCTACATTCATAAAGACATGCAAAAAATCATACACAAATAAGAATAACCACTTATAAAATATATTTAGTAGTATAAACGTATTGGATACTACATCGAAACACATTTAAATACATTTAAAATTAAATACATCAACTAAAGAGTCCAATTCAACTAATTGGTTATAACAGGAACACATAGAAAAGACCGGAGACTTATAATTTTTTTTTTGGGAATAGGTAAATGAAATAAACATTCCCTCCTAAGATAATTAGGAACTTGAAACTTTATTTGCGCAACAATATCTTGGTAATCGGTAATGCGCTTTCTGGAAACTTCCTAATATCTACAATTGCGAAATAGTAATCCTAAGAAGCGATTAGCAGCAAACACCACAATTTCGACGTGATTATTACAAGTTAATTTAAATCATAAACAATACCCAAATCCTTGAATACAACTACCTTAGCCAACGATTTATCATTTACTTTATAGTCATTCTTAATAACTACGTTCTTTCTTGTAAACTTTACAGTTGCCAGAATTTAATGAAAGTTTATAATCAGTACACCAAATAAATATTGAGTCAATGTTTCTTGTAAATAAACAGAATAAGCATTAGAATAAATTGGCTTCACAATTTTCAGATCATCGGCAAAAATAAGCACTTCAACATTGAATCTCGAAATCAGGTCATTAAAGAAATAATTAACAATCGCGCGACCCAGATAAGAGCCTTGTGGTACACCAGAAGTACTAATGAAATTTTTACATTTAAATCCTTTATAGGTGGTTTAGTTAATGAACCGAGCTACGGGGCATCATTTGTTGGTCTAATGCTATATTTCAAGATGTTGATAATCCAATTAATTAAATTTTATGATCCAGAATTCGGCTTGGCTGATATAGAGCTGTAGATGCGGATTTGTGGTTTCGGGTGTCTTGGGTGGAGCAAATGTCACCATGAAGCAGATGAATTCTAAATTCAATTTGGTTTTCCCTGACTTTAAGCTGGACAGATGGACCGAGATGATGTAAGATCTGGAGTGGGCGTTAATTGATAATAATTCTTTTAAACGCCTTGCTGATACAGTTGAGTAGAGATATGTGTCAGTATATGTGTTGTCAGTTCGCTTTTAAGAACGAACTGTGATAAATATGACAATATTCTGTTATTTCTCAAGTAACCGCCGTAATACTAGAAATTTGACAATTTAATAAATTGATACTTGTTCTGCTATTCCCTTGATGGAATCAATTTTCAAATTAGGAGAAGTAAAACTCTTGTTATGTTCCATTTCTTTATTTTTAGATAACTGACACGTATTTTGGTCCTTGCGGATCATTATTAAAGTTTTATCTTTGATAATGATCCGCAAAATAAATAAATGGAACATAACAAGAGTTTTATTTCACCAAATTTAATAAATTGACTTTTACAAATGTTACAAATGTTTGAAGCATCGGTGGTTCAGTGGTAGAATGCTCGCCTGCCACGCGGGCGGCCCGGGTTCGATTCCCGGCCGATGCATGTTTTAGAAAAAACAATAAGAAATACTGAATTGATTATTAATCTAAGGATTCTCAGTAAAGGATATGCTTTAAGATCTATAGTGGGCGTTAATCGATAATAATTCTCTTAAACGCCTTGCTGATACAGTTGAGTAGAGATATGTGTCTGTATGAGTTGGCTTTGTCAGTTCGTTTTCTTCATTTTGGGATATCGTTGATCTTCTTCGATGTTGTGGAAAATAGCTTGCAGACAGGCACACATTGAACAAGTCAGAGATAATTTTGCGAACACAGAGCAACTGATCCTTTTTTGCCTTTTTGAACGTATCTATGTTAAATAATTGTCTTTCTACTTTGTCAGTTTTCTTAAATCGTTTGTTGTTATAGACCAATTCATGAATAAGGGCGGTTTACGAACTAAGTTCGGAACATTCAAATAATATTGGTATCCTTTTCTACTACCTGATAACCGAGCGGATATTCCCAAGACGTACGATTTCGTCGGCCGTATCTAGAAAAGACACACGCGGCCTGCGTAGCTCGGTCTTAGACCGAGCGGTAGAAGGAGAAAGAAATAGTTTACGGCGTCCCTTACTTACTGGTTATTTCATAGGCGCGCGCGATTTAGTCAAGCATTGCAATTACGCAGGGTAATTGAAAGAAAATATATTTTTAATGAATTTATTTCATACGTTTTAGCAAATGTGGAAATGAATATTAATACAAAAATACTTATTCTAATACAATAATATAAATGAAATATGAAATAACTATAATGAAAACATAACAAATTTGTGACATTCATTTTATTTAGCCGCGCACGCCTATGGTGGAAAATTGCAACGGACACTACTTGATTCGGACGGACATGTCACCCCGACCGCCATCTCTCCTGAATAGCTCTATAGTATCTTATTCTAGTCAAGTTTAACGCCAGTATGTAGTCTTTTTTGAAAGCCATATAGATAAGGATTCTAGTCAGATATACCGTGTGTCCCGTTTGAAGACGCATCATAGGGAATTCCCATGTAAAATTTTCAATTGCAGTTTGTATTATTGAACGAAAATTATCAAAATAAAATTAGAATGATTCCTTTATCTATTAAGATTATTTTGGAGGTTTTATTTTTGTTTCATCTTTAGTTTTAAGCGAAATATAGCTTAAGAAGTGTGAAGAAATTTTCGATAAAAAAATCCTCAAAATAGTAGTTGCTATGAAATGTCAGTGTTTGTCATCTAAATTGATTAAGCCACAAACACATAATTCAATTCAAAATAAGTGCTTACACCACAAAAGAAAAAGTTAAGATCATTAAATTGAGTTTTGGCAGACATTTGCGACTTATTTAGTATAAATTTGAAACCTGTCCAGGATAATGGTTGTATAAACGACGAACATATTGTTAGGAATAAAGGGAGGAAATCTGAAGAAACTGTAACAAATGTGTTGCAAGGGTAACAGTACATCTAACAAAAAGTGTAAGCTTATATTTACCGACCCCATAAAAGACAAATCATAAAGAACTGAGCAGTGGATCCTGATTCAAGATCTAAATTTTGTTAAATTATTGTGGAAAAGTGTAACGAGAATAAGAGATTTCCAAATAGTGTGTGTTTTACAGATGAATGTACTTTCTATTTGGTGTCTAATAATATCGAACAAAATAATCGTCAATGGTCTCAAAACATTTTTCGTATTGTAACATCAAGAAGTGAATATCCACAAAAACTTTGTGTATGTTTTATTTTTATTGAAAGCAAATTAAAGTATTTATCGGTTTCACTTTGTTTATTCTTTACAAAAGCATTCTTTCTAAATTTGTATAGTATAATAATTATAATTTAACTGGATGCGGTTTTGAAATTTTGTAGAAAATAAATGAGAAATACTAAAAAGAGTTTTATTCTGTTTCGGGAAATTGTACCTTTGAGTTAACTCGTTTCAACAAGAATAATGAATTTGTGCCTTTGAACTCGCCATCTGTAATTTTAGATGTTATACACTGACTTTTCAAAGCACTGAACTTTTCCTTCTGTGTTGTAAGCACACATTTAAAATTTAATTATTTATTTGTGGGTTATAGAATTTAGATGACAAGCACTGACTTTTCACAGCAACTACTATTATGAGGATCTTATTATCAAATATTTGCTTACACATTTTAAGGTATATTTTGACTAAAAGTAAAGATGAAACAAAAATAAAACCTCCAAAATAATCTTAAAAGATAAAGGAATCATTCTAATTTTATTTTGATAATTTGATAATTAAACTGCAATTGAAAATTTTACATGGGAATTCCCTATGATGCGTCTTCAAACGGGACACACGGTATGATAAACTGTAGTAGAATCAACAATGATTCAAGCAGTTTTGTGATTATGCTTCTTAACAGAAAATACATTGTCAGGTTGCAGATTATTAAAACATACAAAGTAGTGTGAAGCATCGGTGGTTCAGTGGTAGAATGCTCGCCTGCCACGCGGGCGGCCCGGGTTCGATTCCCGGCCGATGCATATTTTGTCTCAAATGAAAAATACAACTATTAAATGCTCTTGGCTCCAATGTAGATCTATTGAAACGCCAGTATTCCGAGAAACAATGCCATTATCAAGATTTCCATCATTGTCTCAGTACTTGCATTTTGCTAATAATTTTGATGCAATCAGAACGAATCGACTTCACAGAATACGAAGTCTAATAGAATATCTGAATACTGAATTTTTTAATTATTGATGAAATTCAATCTTATGTACAGTCTATCAAAAAGAGCATAATTTGGTATAAAATTTTATAAATTGTATGAATCCAACTCTCGATTTTGTAGTAAATTTAAAATTTATAATCGGCATGACAGCCACTACTAATACAAGCAGAAAATAGTGTTATAGAGTTGGAAAGTATTTTTTTCTATTTAATCGTTTGTGAAAGGAGCTTTTCTTGTAAGGTCAATATCTTCATCCGGTAATAACTACAGTCCTATTAACTAATCTTGAATGCACCGAATATATAGTAACATTTAATACAAGGTAATACTAAACTACAATTTGTTCTCATATTAAGAGAATAATTTGCTTGTGTTGCAAGCAAGTTAAAGCTATTGTGTCACCTTTAGCGCCATATTTTTTTTAAATCCAAAACGAATATCAACGCTAACAGTGAGTTTACGTTGGTGTGAAGCAACAAGAAAATTGTTATCCTTGAAAGTAATTTGAATATATTTTGAAAAGTATTAAAATTATGACATGAACCATATTTTGTATGTATTATTAAAACACCTCTGTTTAGTTGTTGCTATAGATCATATTATTTATTAATCTATATTTATGAGTTTGGCAAAATTGAATTAATTTTGTGCCATTGTTATATTTTCTGCTGCATATGTGATTATCACAAGTAATACCATAAGTGATGGCAATTTACTCGAATAAATTTTGTTTTTGCATGAAAGTTTCTTGCTTAGCGATTTTAATGAGAGCAACTGTCACGAAAAAATTTTTTTCTATCAGTTGCTCGAATAAAAATCGCGATTAAGCAACAAACTTGAATGCGCTAAAAACAAAATTTATTCCGATTTAATTGTCATTACGAATGATATTTGGAAAGACTATTCCACGACTTGAAACGAATATCGGTGAATGGTTCAATGTTTATATTAAAATTTTTATGATATTAATTCGACATTAATTAAATAACACCTCCCTTATAATCATTTGCATTTACCTTCTTTATATTATACGCCCAGTCATCATAATCGCGGCAAGAGTTTCCATTAAAGTTTTGCTAACAACTGGTAGTTTTTATCGGCGCAGATTTCTTCAAATCGTTTCCAAACACACGATCTCGTTTAAGTTTGATTTTTTGATGCAGAACTTGTCACCGTCGCATTTACTATGAATGATGAAGTGTTACCAAACCTTTTGATTTTATAACCTACTTGCAACTGACATACGTAGAAACAACGTTTTTCGCTTTTTTATCAAGGCTAATTCAATTCATTTGTCGGGAAATAGCTAACTTCAGGTTATTCAGGTGAATAAACAGCAACTTGGTGTTTATTCACTTAAAAATTGACGTGATTGGCTAAAAAATATCACATGCCTCATTTTCATTGGCTACATACAATAGGAGTGGAATAGTCGGTCTTATTACTGTTTTTTATATTTTTATCTTTGTGTTCTTGCTAATTGTTTTGTTTGTCAGAACTTTTCTGTTTGCATAAACTTGAAAGTAATTTGAATATATTTTGAAAAGTTTTAAAATTATGACATGAACCATATTTTGTATGTATTATTAAAACACCTCTGTTTAGTTGTTGCTATAGATCATATTATTTATTAATCTATATTTATGAGTTTAGCAAAATTGAATTAATCAATAATTATTTTTTTTACTGTTTACTTTATTTAAGTTTTAGATAGATGAATTAAAAAGCATTTGTGAAGAATTGTGCACTTTATTTAATGAGATATTTTGCTATCACTTATTATCGGATAATTTTCAGTTTATAAGTCAGGATGCACCATTTATTCATCTATCCAATAATCGTAACGTAACCCAAGAATTACCCATACGATATTACCATAGTAACGAGAAATGGCTGTTTGATCACCACGCTGGGTGTACAAGTTGGAGTGATTTTAATTGAAATGCTTCAGCCTCCGAATTTCCGAAGAAAACAAGTCTGCACCCGGAGAGGATGATTACAGTCTTTGCAGTGGGTGTGCCACGTCCGGTGGCTTGACCTGTACCTGTGTGCACGTTGGTGTCTTGGTGTAATGATGTATTAGTGTATGTATGTGCAGCCTGTACACGTACACTGGATATAATCATATTCGATCGCTTTATAATAACACGGCGAGCAGTATACTATTACCAATCCTGGCTCACCATTACATTTAACCACGCTGATTTAGAGACTTTTTCATTCATCTACGCTCTGATTTAGTAGCCTTTAGATGCTATAACACTCTATTAACTCAAGACAATGCAATATTTAAATTTACTAATTGGTACCTATTTAATAATTAAGTCAGTATTCGAAAATATAATTCCAAAAAATAATTATTTCTTGTTAAGCTTATTTTATTTATTTTTATTTTGTGCAAAAGCAATAATAACTAAATTAATATTCACATATGTTTACATCCAAACCTAATTGTTGTGACTACTTGCAAGACTTTTTGCAAATTGATGTCGTATATATTAAAGATATTAAAGACCTTTACGTTGTAAAAAATTTACTAATAATTAGAAAAGCACGAAATATTTTCTAATTATTATTTCTTTCATTAAGTTTCGACACAACATTCGCCAAAAATTGTTATGATCATTCAAGATTCTGAGATACATATTAGTTTTTTTATGGTATTATACCATTATTCATTTGTTGGGCCTGAAAAATTTTGCAGATGGAAGCTGACGTCTAACCAAGAAAAAGAAAATTCACATTGGCCTGATCCGATTGTTTTCAATGTTATAATGCCATGAAAATCGATGTCTTTACGTGCTAAAATTCTATGCCTCAGACCCAAATTTATGTAACTAAAGATAACATAATACTTAACATTTGAGCAAACACAAAGACAAATTTTTCATGCTGTAATTTTTCGGCATTATGTAATACAAACCAGCAACCTCATGTTTTATATGTATAAGATAAAGAAAGTTTTTATTTTATTAACGCTTTAGTCTAAATTTTTACACTGACCTATTCAATAACCAGTAACTACCTAAATAGTTGGCCGTTTTATAATTGTCTTAAATCAGATGTCTCCACTTATATTTTTGACCAACTATCTTCAATTGTCATGTAATAAAAATAAGTGAGTCAGTATTCGTCGTAAAGTAGTGATCGAAAGGTGGAAAAGCAAACCGAGGAATATTGCTGTGATTTACGGTTCTACTTCAGAAAAGCCCAGAAAATCACACTAACAGTTATATGCTGTGTACGATAAAGATTGCTTAACAATATGGTAGTGTCAGAAATTCAGTTCCGTTAATTTCAATATCAAAGATGCCCCATCTTTAGGAAGGCCAGTTGAAGCCAAAGACGATAAAATAAAGGCATTAATTAAAGCAAATCGCCGTTGCACGACTCGAGAGGATGCAGAAATATTAAAAATTTCTCAAACGACCGACGACCGAGAAAAGACATTTGCAGAAGGTGGGATATGTTAGTAAACTCAATATTTGGATTACAAATGAACTCAAAGAAATCCATTTAAAAAAACCCAAAAAAGCCTTTAAAAGGCTCTTGAAAAACAATGAAAATGATCCATTTCTCAATCGTCTTATCACTTGCCATAAAAAATTAATAGTTTACGACAATTTTCTGCAATAAAAATCATGGTGCAAGTTCGGTGATAAGCTGCAACCACTTCGAAAGAATTTATCTATCACAAGAAGTTTTGCGGGATTATAAAGGTGCCGTGTATTTTGAGCTTGCTCACTAAGTTTAGAAATTTAGATTACTTCAAAACTTAACCTATAAACGATTTAATAGTAATAATAATAATTTGTAAATAATAATTACAGAAAAATATTTATTACAAGATTAAGTCCTTAAATAGTTTGTTTTATAAGTTCAGTGCGACAAACAATAACTTTTTGGAAATAAGGAGATACGATGTTGTGATAGTTTATGATTCGAAAATTTATGGAGTGTCATTTTTAAACTTATTCAATAAATAGATTGGTAAAGACAGATAAAAAAAATAATTACAAGTTATTGGATAAGAGACACAATAACTTTGTTTTACTATAAAAATTATAGTGACTATAGTATTGACTATAAAAATTTTAGTTTGATAATGAATAGCTTATAGTCAAAACTATAGTCACTGTAATTTTTAAACATATAGTGGTAAAACAGAGTTATTGTGTTTAAATTACAAGTCATTCAAGATGTACCACGAAGTAAACGCCTCTATCATCAAATATTTATTGGATGAGAAGTGTAGGACCTAGAATGTCAATATAATATGTTTATTGCCTGATAAGGTCTTAGGGGCTGCGTTCATATCGTTCATTTTTGACTTCCTCTTACACCACTTCACCGTTTACGCAGTCTTGAATAGAGCAACGAAAGAATTGGGTGCAAGAATGGCATAAAATTGCGTTTAGTCGATTCCCGATTTTGCTTGTGATCTCACGATCGTCGTAAAAATCAAATTTTTTTGTGGAGTGATGATATGGGGAGCAAAATGTTATAGAAGCAGATCACCCTAAACATTGCTGGTTACATTGCCAATGTGCTAGAGGCCGTTCCGCTTCCATATCTTTAGTTGCTGCATAATCCCATTTCCAACAGGATAATACGCGTCCTAATACGGCAAAGGCTACTACACGTTTTCTGGAAGAAGCTAACATTTCTATCCTCCCATGGCCTGTTGGGTCGCCTGATTTGTTGCCCATGTATGGGATGCGATCAGTAGGCGACTGGGTAATTTACCACACCCACCAGATAACTTACACGATCTCCAGCTTCGGATTCAAGAAGCTTGTGACAATATAACACTAAAAATCGTAGCAGAGCAACTTATTATTTTGTTTTATGAAATTTTCGATAAAAGCGATCAACAAATTCTAGGTGTTGTAAGAGTTACAGGGCTACTGTTATCCTTGGTTCTTTTTATCAACTATCTCAAATATTTTTTAATCTTTCTATGCTTTGTATTATTATAATGTCTATATTTCAAATTTTGCTTCATGTACTTTAGAAATATTTATCAATGTTTTTAAGGAAACCCTTTCCTTAAAAATAGTGTAACTAATCTATGAAATGTGATAATTCGGGTATAATTTCGTTTTGTGCTTGTATTATTCTCTTTCGCCAGTAAAACGTAAAACATTTTTTATATAATGCCTTAACATTCTCACTAATGACTTTGTTAATCGCTTTAATATTATTTTTATTCTTCGATGGTTGTAATAGATTATATTGGAGTCTTATTTATTTCTTATTATAGGCGTGTGATACAAAGGTGTTAGTATGTTTTATTTGAATGATGTTATAAGATATTTTTTACTTACTTTTTTACTGTTCGTTCATAGTGAACGAAATATATATACATGTATGTAGTCATTTATTAGAACTGGCTTTCAGAAAATAGATTAAAATGAACAAGTACAAACATATTTAATGGGAGGACTGTGCCTTCATATTTTTCACCAAATAATCAATATTTGGTGAAATATCGGATGTCGCAACACTCAGAGTGTTCTTTAAATGTGAGTCTGTTAATCTTGTACGTGTTTTTGATTTAATACACTTCATTTTCGAAAATAGCTGCTCACATTTGTATTCCAAATAATGACATTTGTTCTGAGCCAAAGATGCGAGATTTGGAAATTTATCGATTGGAAAACTTTTCTTCTCTTCTCTGATGTCATTTTAAAGATTATGTTAAATTGTAAATTAAGTATGAATTTAGAAACTTCTGTGCCTTACTACAAATAACTACGTGCTTTTGATATTCTGATACTTCCTTCACTAATCAACATACTTACAGCCAGTGCAAATAAGACGGGGTTTTCCTTGTTTATTGGATACACTGAATGCCGAGTCGACTAAATACAGTAAAAAACTTTATGATACCTATACAACTTTATGATCCTTAGATTATATGAAAATTATTAAGACAACATATATATTTTTTACTTTTAAGGGCCAGGTTTAGTGATATTAGAAAATTGTGCTGCGGGCCGGATAAAATGAAGTCAGGGGCCGGATCCGGCCCGCGGGCCGTACGTTGCACATGCCTGATATAAATGATTATCTATAATACGTGATATGTGCTAAACTGATTATTTACGCTGATGGTACCACTTGCTTAAATCAATCCTCTAAGAACCAAGATCTGCTAGGTAGCAGTAACAAAGCCAGCCTTGAAATTGTCGAATGGTTTAATATCAATTGAATTACGATAAAACTATAAATCAGATATTTTCACTAAGTACAAAAGCCATAAATAACCGCAGTATAAAATTCCTGGAAAATCTTCTGGATTTCAGATTAACTTGGCATCCTCGTGGAGATTATGTTTCGATGAAACTCTGCTCAGTCATTTTTCTTTTACGAAGTCTTACCAATTCCTTACCTAAAACTGTTCTAAAAACTGCTTATTTCGGGTATGTTTCATAGTCATATAATTTATGGATTATTATTATAGGGGCATTTGCTGACCCGATTATTTGCTCTACGAGCCCGTGTCTATACTAACTACCTACTAACCCTACTGTCGATATATATTGGAATCCTTAAAATATATTCGAAATCATATTGACTTATACCCTACCCATGATCAAATACACTGCTATTCAACAAGGAATAACAGTTTAATCTATCCGGCATACCATCGAATATCAAAGTCACGATCGGCTACCAACTATTATAGACTCAAATTATTACCTCCAAATATCAAAAATCTATCGGTTTTAATCTTTACAAAAAAAATTAAAGCTTATCTCTTGAAAAGGGCATATTATAGTGTTAATGAGTGCTTGTCTGAAAAGTTCCTTGATTTTAAATTAGAGGTTAAAAATAAATATTATTTATATGCTTACTTATGTCGTTTTACACAGTCACACTTAAACAGTTGCATTTATATTTGATACATATTCTGAATTATGATTGTGAAATAGGTTCTGAAAAAAATTTATCGGCTAACATTTTAATTGAAACATTTAGTTGCATTAACATGTCTCAAATCAATGCCATACCGAATAGTAGAGGAACTTTCTTAGATCTATGTTTTACTTCTTTGTCTAATATTGATATTCAATTGGCTCCTGATTTACTGTGCAATAATTCTACTCATCACTATGGTTACGAATTCTGCATGGAAATTGAATCTGCTACAAATAATTTATATTACGTTGAATCCATATTTGATTTTATACATGTTGATTACCTCAGAATTAATTATATTCTAGATTTAGTTAACTGGGATACTATATTCAATGGTAATGATATTGATAGTATGACTAATCGCTTTTATGATATTTTGTATGATGTTATCAATTGCAATGTTCCTATTAAACAAATTAAATCAACAACATATCCAAAATGGTTTAACAATACCTTGATATCATTAGTAAAGAAGAAGAAAATTGTTCATGCCAATTACAAGAGTAGTAACAGCATAGTTGATTATACCATTTTCAGCAAACTTCGTGAAAATTGCTCAATTTTAAGCAAATCATTGTATAATTCTTATTGTCAGCGAGTTCAGGGTGGTATACGCAAAATTTGTCGCGTTAGTGGTATTCCTTCCTGTCCTTCAAGGACAAAATATAGCGATATTACAAATGCTTTTGGTCAATACTTCTCTGAAGTTTATGCGAGTGCATCTAATAATGATCTGTTTGAATTTACGACATCTAAATCTGTCATTTCTGAAGAGTTACAGGTATCATTAGGTGATGTCTTCAACGCGATTCAATCTCTTAACAAGAGGTTTACTTATGGGCCTGATGGCATACCTGGTGATTTCCTGTGTAGGTGTGTATGTACTCTGTCAAAACCTTTACATACCTTCTTTTCTAGTTCTATTAAATTAGCTTGTGTTCCAAGTGTTTGGAAGTTGAGTTTTATCGCCTCAATTTTTAAAACTGGGGATAGAAAATGTGTTGAAAACTATCGCGATTTTGCCATACAATCATCAATCCCTAGAATTTTTGACGATTTGGTAACCAGACAAATAATCCATACGTCCAAACATTTATTCAACACTCAACAACATGGGTTTGTGAAGGGTAAATCTACTACAACCAACTTATTGGAATTTCAAGATTTCCTTAATAATTCTTACCAAAAACTTGTACAAGTTGATGCAATTTACACAGATTTTGCGAAGGCGTTTGATAGGGTTCAGCAATCTATATTTATTTCAAAGTTATATTCTTATGGTTTTCAAGATTTAACTGTGAGGTGGATCAAAAGTGTTTTAGAAGGACGTCGACAAATTGTTAAGATTAATCATTTTATATCTATTTCAGTTCAAGGCTCCCACATCGGACCTATTTTAATTCTTATTTTTATTGATGATATTTGTAATTGCTTTATATATTCGAATTGTTTACTTTTTGCAGATGATTTGAAAGTGTATCATTGTATTGACGATATTTCTAATTGTTTTGTTCTACAATTTGATTTAGATAATCTATTCAGTTGGTGTGTCAGAAAAAATTTGTTTTTAAATATTAAAAAATGTAACTCTATAACTTTTAGTAAAAAGGCAATAACTATTGACTTCATATATAAAATCAATTATGTCAACCTTGAAAATGTATCGGTTATAAGGGATTTGGGCATTTTATTGGAATCAAATTTATCTTTTTCATCTCATATTTTTCAAATATGTAATAAAGCATTTCGATTATTGGGGTTTTTATTGAGACATTGCAAACATTTTAACTGTGATACATTAAAGACAATTTATTGCGGAGTAGTTAGATCTAATTTAGAATATTGTTCACAAATTTGGTCACCACATTATAAAAAGTACGTAGGCAAGATAGAATCTGTCCAGAAAAAAAAATTGTTCTTACATTTATTTCAAAATGAATTTACCATTTAATAATTATGAAATGGTCTACAAGTACCTGAATATTGATTCGCTTGAGATCCGTAGAATCAAATTGGATCTTTGTTTATTACACAGAATTTTTTCTGGGCATATATCCACTGATCTGCTTCAATCAATACATTTTCATGTTCCTCAAAGTACTAGATTATCCAGACAAAAACCACTTTTTAGATTAAATGTAGTTTCTACAAATTATATGTATTATAGTCCTTTATTGCAATGCATGAGGTATGCTAACAAACTCAATTATAATGATAATTTTGATTTATTTGTTAATTCATTTGATAGTGAAAAAAATGATTCACCACGGGTTAAGTGAGAAATTAATTAATCATATTGTTAATTCATATTATTCATTTAAAATTGTATTAGGGAGAATTCCATTGATTATTTTATTGTAGATAATTTCTTGAGGTTAATTTTAATTTTATGTTTATTTCTGTAATATATTTAGTAAGTTGAATCAATTGTTATTTGTATTTATAATATTGTTTTTTACTGGTACTAATTGACATTTAGTTTACATCTTTATCTTTATTATTGTAATGTGTAATGTTTTGTAAAAAAAGGTGTCAACCGTTGAAATAAACCAAATAAATAAATTGTTTTATAACAAACATTTGAAGAACTAAGCTCGCTCATTTGGTTTTACATTAATTACATGTGTTTCTTTTAGATGGTAATCGAATACTTATATATACAATATTATTTATATCATATAAGTACTAGTTTTCATACACTTACAAATTTGTTTTAAGTTAGATGACGTAATTTGATTTCTTTTCGATAATTATAACGTGAAAACATATGCAAAAGAAAGAGGGTCAGAAATGTGTAATATTAAAGCCCACCGGAAATACTTTATACATTTCCCTCGCTTAATGTAAAAAGATTAACACAAATGTGACGGAACACACCTTTTCCGTGTTCTGTATCATTATTTATGATGAAAATAACATCTTAGACTGAGTATATTCGACCTGCATATTTTACAGAATTATATCAAATGAGTATTAAATAACTTTAACATTACCGACAAAGATTTAATAAAACTGTACAGACTAGTATTAGCACAATAGTTCAGAGTGGCGGATGTGATAAATTACACAAGTGTATTAATTATTGTCACAATAAACGATTCAAACCATAAAAACTATGATTACCATAAGATATAAATAAAATCATAACAACGATTGAGCTAATTAATTAATCAAAACTAAATCAATTTACTATTTTTTAAGAAAATCATGTATTTTTATTAGTATCTAATAATATTCTACAATGCATTAGAAATCAGTGAGTTTTTCATGTTTTTAAATACTTTATAAGTATATTTTTTGTGATAAAAAGTTAAAACTATCTTGAACAATTAAAACACTTGGTTTTCGTTTTACATTTTTTTAAATCTAACAAAAAGTGTTTTAATTAAGTAAGATTTTGTTTTAAATATTTATATTGTTTGTTATATTATCTACGTACGAGAGATAGTAAGAAAGTAGTACCCATTTGCACCGTACGGAGCGCTGGCGAATAGAGTAGCCGCCGGATGAGTTCAAAGTTACGTCTGATGGGCTGAGATTAGATTTCTCAACCCAAGAATTTTGATATTCATCGGCAATTGTAGGATGTGTATGGAGAAAATATAATGGATTAGTCGTCCGTTTGACGTTTGTATTGTAATTTTAATTTAGGATGAGGGTGTGTGATGAGCTTTCGGGACGGCCTTTAGTCATTACGGACAAATTTTCAACCAACCCTATAGCTCAGATAACTTCTTCAGATTGACATCTGTTTACAAAACTCAAGGACTTTTTGTCAGGAAAGAAAGATTACTACGCATTTCTAAGCGCTAGCGGCAGAGAAACATAAAGCTGGTATACAAAAATTTGTCACACGTTACGGCAAATGCTATAATTCACAAGGTAACTATGTAGATAAGTAGTTTAAAGTATATTCTTTACAAATAAAACGTTAATAATTATTAATATTTACTACGTTTTTTTTATTACCAAACGAGCACTACTTTCCGGAAGGCCCTCGTGTTATACTAAAACTGATTGTATAATTCGTTTTTTTTGTTATTTGAGACATATAATATACTTAGTTTTGTATGAAACTAGTCATCTGGATTTAAATCAATTTTTTTTCATATTTTGAAAATTTTGATGCTAGAACAGTTCTGAACTGTATCAGACCTGGTGATTTTAGGTTTTAAATTTAAATTTTAGGCAGAGTATACTTATATTTAATTAATTGCTCACTTAAGCCGTTGTGAAACATATTTGAAAAATCTTGATTAGAAATTAAATGAAACCAAGTGTTTTTAATTTCTAATCAAGAGTATACTTATTTGTATACCTTATGCAGAAAAAATTATCACAAAATAATTGCACTAGATAAATTTATTTTTATTTTTTTCTTTACTAAATTTCCAAAAAATATGTATTAAAACCCACTTAATCTAACAATGGATTAGAATTTATAATGGTAAACTAGTGGGATGCATCTCAGATATGTGCTCTCGCCCGCTCACCTCGAGCTACTGTCTGCTCATCTACTCCAATGCTCGTCTGCTCACGTCTACATACACATACACACAAATATAGACTCAAACTGCTTCACCTCATGCACCGATGCACTTGCACCTAGACATACATCCAGAAGGTCTTTATTTTCTCCTTTTCTCTTCAGCTAGCCACCGCTCACGCCGGCTTACCGACTCTAATTTACTTTCAAATTGCACTTGCTGCTACTTTGTGCGAGCGTTGTGGGCGAGTTATTTCATTAAGGCCCAAGAAAATTGCACGGCTGCAAAATTAATCCGCGTTATTTCTCCTATTAATCCGAGACAATAAGATTACCGCGATGGCATTTACTGTTATTCCCCGACTGCACATTTACTTCCATCTAAAACCATAGATAATTAGGTAATCAAAAATTTACCCTACTTTGAAATCATACAATTATAATAATTGTGAATGTTACTTAAATTTAGAGAGTTATAGTTATTTATATTTTAATTCCAGTTTTATTAAAGATGGAGAATACCAATGAAAAAATAACAGCAGGTTTTTAAATGCTAATAAATTTCTTGTGTTCTAATTTTAAAAAATGCTGCAGTGAGAGTGTAGGGGAAATCGAATTGAAATATAATATTTTCTTCTATTTTTAATTATTCAATTTAATTCTTAAATACTCTATTTAATAAAGAGCCAAATTTGGAACGTTATGATTAAGAAGTCGCCTTAATCGTAATCATAACCTAATTATTATAAGAAGACGTGTCAAATGAGAAGTGCAAGTTCAAGTTATTTACCAGACGTAGAGTATATTTTTAAAATGGCATAAAAACTACAGAAAAAATGAGTTTTTCTTAGTAAATATGATGATTTTGAATTTTTGGATCGGTTTCGTCAAAATCACAGTACTAGCATGGCTGAGCTCTTGATATTGAGACTTGATATCGTTGATCCAATAAAAATACTTAATATTACTAATATTAGATATGGATAGCTATTTTTTGTATTTTTTAAATCACTAATTTTTGTGTAGACTCTAGCAAATTTTGAAAAACACTGATAGCGAATATAAAATTTAACTTGAAATTTCTACAATTCGAACGCGTTGTTGAATGTTGATAAAGGTGTATGGAAAAGGAGATTTCCAACCTTATCATTAGGAGTGCGACTGAGTATGAAAATTGTAATATATTTAATTGTAGAAATTGCAAGATTTCAATAGAGATGAGCGATATTTTTTCCGATGATTAGTTTGATAATGTTGAATAAAATAAAGATAAACAAGAGCAAACGTCAGCATTATCAAAATTCTGTTTCTACTAAAAGTTGATTGCTTATTAAAGAAAATTGTACGACTTTTCATACGGGCACATTAGGGTGACAAGACAATTCTTTTTTAGAATCGGTTCTTCTTCTGGAATTAGTCATAGTGATCCTTGAGAAGTTCTGTTACCAAATATCAGGTCATTTGATTAAAGTTTAGAGGTCGCTCAAATCAAAAGTATGAAGAAAAACCTGAAAATCTGTTTTTTCAGTGGATAAAATTCTGTGACATTTCCACATTAGGGTGACCAGACAATTTTTTTTAGAATCGGCTCTTCTTCTGGAATTAGTCATAGTGATCCTTGAGAAGTTCTGTTACCAAATATCAGGTCATTTGATTGAAGTTTAGGGTTCGCTCAAATCAAAAGTATGAAGAAAAACCTGAAAATCTGTTTTTTCAGCGGATAAAATTCTGTGACTATTTCAAAACCCATTACTAAGTTGCCGTAACGTACTTTTCCATTGAAAAACTTTATATAGAAAAGGTTTTGATTATTAAACTCATATTATTGGCGGTATTTGAAACGCAGCGTGCATTTTTAGATGTTAATTTTGGTCAAAATTTTCGTATTTTCGGATATCTTGACGTATAACTTCGGTTGACAGATGACTTTATCGCTCTTTTTGGTCTTAAACACTAAATAATACATGCGAGACTTAGAGCAACACCACTTACTGGTACCTCCCACTTTCTGTAACCCGGAATTTCGTCAAGGTGCTCTGAGCGGCGATTTCAAGATTTTTGTCTTTATTCATTAAACACTTATGAAATTAAGTACTAATATTCTAATAATATATTTTATGTAGAAAAACATGTTTTTAATTTAAAACGTGGTCAAGGTCAGGTTTAAACAATTGAATTTTTGAGAGGTAGTCCAAGTATTTACATCTTAATGTGCTCTCACAAAACTGTTTCAATATTCTAAGATTAGATTTCTTAGCATTCGGGAATTGTTGTCGATGACTAGGCACATAATTATATAGGTACTGCTTTTGCTCTTCTGAATTCGTAATCAAAGAAAAAACATTTTTGGAAATGCCACAGATTTTTATTCGCTGAAAAAAAAAAACAGATTTTCAGGTTTTTCTTCATACTTTTGATTTGAGCGACCTCTAAACTTCAATCAAATGACCTCATATTTGGTATAAAGACTTCTCGAGGATCACTATGCCTAATTCCAGAAGAAGAGCCGATTCTAAGTTTTTTTTTTCTGGTCACCCTAGTGCACATAAAACAACTGATTAATAGTGTGCAGCAAAGTGTTTAAAAATTATCCTACTTTTGGTTAAAGATCTTGATTTTCGTTGTAAAGACGAGTGTAAATTAATTTAAGTAGCACAATTATCAATCAGTATGTATATTTGGCGACTGTATTGGCGGAAACAGTATAATTTTTTCACAATTTTATTAGAAAAGTTTGCTTAGTAATAAAGCACACTTTTTGTAAAATAAATACACTTGAAATTATGATAATCCATAATATATTGTCAAATCATCAGTACATCCAAAAATGTCACTCTTTGATGTACTTTACGGGCTGATGTAAATATTAGTCCAGATATCTTTAAATATCATGATCATCAGAACGTTGCAAACAACGAATATGTATTTATCTAATGCTCTCAGAAACAGGCTCCTTTACCTCAAAAGTCGCTTTATCCCAGGTCTATCTATACCTTTCTGGCATTTTCTTAATCCAACAGTTGACTAGAACTAATGTTATATTTCATTTGTAGCTAAGTAGCGTGGTGGTTCTTTGAATACTCTGAGGTCTTTATATGGTAAGTTTTAACTACTTATTATGCGTCCATATTTAACTTTCAATTCAATGTCCACTAATCTATATGAAATGTTTTCCTTTATTTTATCCTCTTATGCCAAATTCTCTTCAAACACATCACTACTAAGCAACCAGCAATTACATACAATTTGTTTCTCTGATTCATTCATCTTGTATTCTTCCTCTATCTATAATCCATTCTTTATAGCAATATCCAAAGCTTTCTAGCTAACCTTACTTAACTCAACGACCAAATCTTGTTTTAAAATTTTGCTACCTATATTGCCACCGTCCAGCCTACTAATATCATATCGCAATTCTGGAAAAAATGCAGGGCGATAAAGAACTCTTTAAACCTAATATCTTCTTCAATTAATACACGTGTATACTCTTCACATATCTGCTGCGTACAAAATTATTGACTTCACATAGGCATTCCATTATACTATTTGCATACTCTTTCTAGATTTTTCGCATGCATTCGATTGCCTTTCGTGCTTTGGGGGATATATTCTGCTGTTGGGAAATATCCTCTCTCGTTAATTAACCAAGTGCTGAAAGTGCTGATAACTATTTTTATTGACACAACATGAATACACTAATGAACAATTAATCGCGGTTACGAGGGTAACTTTTTGTGCGATCGGGATATACATTTGTTGATCTAGGCTATGACGAGCGCGATTGATTTTTTGAGCGGCCTAGGAGTCCCCACACACCCCCTTCCTAGTTGATTAATCGTGGGTCTCTTCTATAAATGAGGGTTTGACTCGAGCTGCTGTGGCTGTGACGGCTTCACCGTGTTTTTAATCACCATCGTTTTGTATTGTTATTCCATACGATGACTTTGTAAGAGCCTTCGTGAGCGGACTGTAATCCTTTCCGCATTGTTTCTTTTCTGACAAACACTTGTGACGCCGTTGTCAAGTCTTTTAATGTAAACGGTCCAGTTTTGCTGTAGTTTGACATTTTGGATTGGTTTTACGTCCCTCATGATCCTTTTAAGTAGGGTTGCGTACGTGTCGTATATTATCGCTAGTTTGTCCGGGTTACTCGTTAGCAATTCTCCAGGAAGTCGTAGTGACTCTCCATTCACCATTTCTGCTGCTGTTTCCTCTATTTCTTCTTTCCAGGCAATCTTGATTCCTATCAGGTCGACCGGTAAAGTTTCAGTCCATTGGTCGTTTTTGTAGCATGTTAGTGCTAACTTTAGGTGTCTGTGGAACCCCTCTACTAACCCATTCGCCTGTGGATGGTAAGCTGCAATCTCCTCTAGTTTTTTAAACAATTACGACTTGAACTGGCACCCGGTCCGTTGTTAAATTCAATGGAGTACCGAATCTTGATATCCAGTGTTTAAAAAACAATCTTGCTACCGAAATGGCCACGATATCTGCCATGAAAATGGCCTCAGGCCACCTGGTGAGCTGTTTGACACGCCATATATTGTCTGTTCCAGGTCTTGCAATCTACTCGCATCCTGGGCCACACGAATAGCGTCCTGGATATGAACGCCAGGGGTTTCCATATTCCTTCTTGCTGTTGCTGGATCATGCCCACTAGTGTGGTGTCTGTTGCGTCGGGTGTAATTGCTAGCGCTGCGTTTGGCTCAGGATGCGCAAGAAGTGTTGCCACTGCAATCTGCTGTTTGCACTGGGCAAATGCTTCCCGGGCTTCGTCAGAACTTGCACACCCGCGGCATTAGTGATAAAACGTCGGTAGTAGTTTATCATTCCGAGTATTTGCCGTAGTTTTCTTACTGTCACTGGAAGCTGTAGCCTTTAGCTGTTCTATTTCGGCTACCAGGGTCTTCACGGATGTCAGTAGTTTCGTTAACCGTCAAAGCGATCGTGTCCATGATGACGTCCGCAATCTCAGCGACATCTTCCAGACTTGCTTTGGTTTGAGTTGCAAGGATGGCTTTAATATTGCTTGTCCACAGTAATCTTAACAGACTCTCGGGGACCGTGGGAAATATCCTCCCTCGTTAATTAACCAAGTACTGAAAGTGCTGATAACTATTTTTTATTCACCACATGAATACACTAATAAACAATTACTCGCCATTACCAGGGTAACGGTTTATGCAGCTGGGATATGCTTTCGTTGATCCCGGTTATGGCGAGGGTGGTCGATTATTCACGTTGCCTAAGAGTCTGCAAACGTGCCTTATTTTTATAAAATCGATATAACACGTTATCATGCCTGTTTCGGGAACATATGTCCAAGGTATTTTAACTCGATCTATATTTTTTTCCAGTATAATTAGTCCTCTTTTTCACATTCTTACACATTATAAATTTATACTGATATTTACAGTCAATTTTAAATGGATTTTTTCCTTGACTTTCCTTAACTCGTTTACTTATGTTGTAATCATATTCACATCATGTGTATTAATTATCCAACAATCTCAGTCTGGCCAGTTGCGAGGTGAAAATGGGCGGGCTTAGGATGGAAGAATGGACATCGGTATAATACGGAGTGCGTTCGTGCGTTTGGGACAGTCAATTACAAAATTTAAAAATCATCATAATCTGTTAAAAACTGTGTGCCATCCTTGTAGAGGGTACCCATATGTTTCACGGTAAGCGTGCGGACCAAACGTAAGCTTTCTCTAGACTAATAATAAACCGCCCGACTTTTGTTTTCGATTGTGCTCGGAAAAATATATGTACCTCTCGCTTAGATTTTCATATTTCACTCTCTGAGCGGCCTGACCCTTTGTTGGCCAGACTCAGATTGTTGGATAATATACGCCAATCTCCATACTTTCATGCCTTCTGTTTGTGTAAACTCCAACACTTTCTCCATACACGTCCACAAGAAATTATATAGCAGCAGGATTAAAGGAAGCCTAGCCTTACCCACCGATTCACATGACACTATCCTACTATCCTTTACTATGTTTCTTTATCCACTTAACTATTACAAATCTCCGGTTGTACCAACATATCCTTCGCTTTAAAACTCTCCACCAACAACATCTAAATATATATTTTTCATATCTTTAGAATTAAAGTGTTTTCGGTTGAGCAGATAGCTTCAATTAACTGGATAAATTCAGTTTATTAAGACTATCTGCTAGAACGTATACCGTCCCCTTATAAACCTTTTTTCACTTTTAGTACTAATCTCATATATACTACTTCTCCAACTTTTATTTAACATAACCAAAACTGTCATGTTGTTTAGTTATCATATAAATGAATTAATGAATTGCTGTTTTCTACAGAATATCTCCTTAATATGTCGGCCGCAATTTCTATTTGCATTTAACTGAACGCTCTCCATAACTTATTATGCTAAAATAAATTTTACCACCAAACACATATTCTCCAATTTCATTTATTCCGTGTCATTTGTTCTTAACAGCCCATCAAAATGAATCCTATATAATTCAATATACAAATTTATTTAATTTTATTACCGTTATTTCCTTTAACCAAATACTCATGTGCGTTCCATTCTTCAATACGCTCACATCTCTTCTCTCAAACAGTTTTTTTTGGTGCCACATTTCATAGTAAACCTCTTTTTACGCTATTAATTTCTTACTCACTGACACTTCTCTTTCTCTCCTTGAAGCTTTTTAGCTTGTCTACATCCCTTTTCAAACTATATCCATATAAGTTCTACCCTTTCTTCTCGTTATCGTCTACTTTTGTCTCTTACTATAAATTATTATACGTACGAAGATGCCTTTAATATACAGGGTGTATGACGAAAAACCTTTGGTGCTGTATCTCGCTTATTTTTTATCCGATTTGAATAAATAAAACATCAAATTAAATGATTTTTAAAATACTTTAATATGAACTGTACTGATATTTTTTCTTGCATCCAGTTTTTGACAAAAGACGATCAACTTTTTTTTTCAAATTGCACTATATATATATTTTGTACTGATCCGCAAGGAGATTTTTTTCTGAATCTAAATTTGTAAACGATTTTATCCATTCATCAAACCAAAGTCGAGAAATTGAGGATTAAAAAAAAAATAAAAATCAAATACCCATAGTAAACAATATACAGAGCCTATTCCAAATGTCAAAAGTGACAGTGTAAGTCATTGGTACAATACTGCAATGATTTTTAATAATTTCATAATAAAAATGTTGCAAGATTTCAAAAACTGAAAAACGATTTCTGTAGAAGCACAAAATTCTAGTACAGTGTTTGAAATATTGCAACATTTTAATTATGAAATAATTAAAAATCGTTGCAGTATTGTATCAATGGCTGTCACGGTCACTTTTGACATTTAAAATAGGGTCTGTATATTGTTTACAATGGATACTTGACTTTTTATTTATTTTTTTAATCCTCAATTTCTCGACTTAAGTTTGATGTATGGATAAATTTGTCTACAATTTTATATTCAGAAAAAAATCTCCTTGCGAATCAATAAAAATATATATACAGTGCAATTAAAAAAAAAAATGTTGATCGTATTTTGTCAAAAACTGGGTGCGAGAAAAAATAACAGTTCAGATCCTATTAAAGTCTTTTAAAAATGGTTTAATTTGATGTTTTATTTATTAAAATCGGATAAAAAATAAGCGAGACACAGCACCAAAGGTTTTTCGTCAGTCACCCTGTATACACGAAACATATCAAAACTTTACTTTATTTCATATTAGAATTTTAATGCAAATACATAGATGAAATCAATCATTCAGACTCCTTTAATAAGGTAGTGTCAAAATGCTACCGACTAAAACCTCCTCTTCGGGGATATTCCTTTTAGAGACTAGACAAATACCAAAAGATTATTTTAGTCAGGGATGTCATTGAAAAATCGCTAAATTGATCGTTCGTCCTTGTTCTCCTTGAACAAGGGCAGCGTTACCGAGATAATTATAAGATTATTCTGGTCGATCAATTAAATTCTCTCTTAACCCATGATGAAACATGTTTATGTTAATTCTTGAAAGTTGTCGGCGTTTACTTTGTTTTATCACAGTAATTATGTATTGACTGTGACTATAGTTGAGATCATAAACTGATCATAATCAAACATAAAGTTTATATTTCGATCATAAACTGATCATAATCAAACATAAAGATTATGTTTGATAATTATCAGATTATGATCAAAACTATAGTCACAGTCAATAAATAACTATTGTGGTAAAACCAAGTGAAAAGTGTTTTATTTAATTTTTATGTTTATATTAACTAGAAGATTAAGATTTAAGATCATTAAAAAACTTGTTTTTGTTTCACTATATTTATATTTCTCCCACTAGTTTCGACCGTTGGTCATTCTCAAGGATATATGTACAAAATTTTACAAATTGTAAATTTGTCGGTCGAAACTAGTCGGTGAAATATAAAAATAGTGAAACAAGTCAAGTGTTTTAATTAATCTTCTATGTATTCTGGTCTAATTATATACCAATCAGAGCATTTCTTGATCTTTGATTCTTTGATCTCTTTGATATTATTTTAGGCAGAAACATCGTATCTAAAATTGATCCCAAAGGGAGGACCTTGTGAATTTCCAATGTAAAAGGCCTCTTAAAGCAACGTGCTGTTGATGTTTAAGGTTCATTATGTGAGAGGGTTTGCAGTAACCTCAGACAGAAGCTGTATGAGTGAGTTTTGGTCCAATAATAATTTTATAGAAACAAACAAAAAACCTGATCTTGTGGGCTATCCTAAACTTTGAGTTAATCAAGGATCATAACTTTGACCACGAAGCTTTGATTGGTGATTTTCTACCTGTTTAGATGTGGGCCGAAAATAATACGGACATATATCCTCAGGCAATAGCACACTCTTAAAAAGTAAATGTCCTCTTGGTCTACACGTTTGCAAAACACTTTTGTCAACATTATCCGCTCCCTCTTTACCAGGTGGATTCTATGCTCTGTATAAAATAGCAGTACTATCTATTGGGCGATCAGGACATATGTCGTTGATATAGATACTATACATGGTTGACAAAACCCTGCAGAACGCCTACTGATATCATATAATTAATACAGAATTTCTATTTTCAAAAGAAATTGTAAACATTAATTTATTATTATTTATTTATTATACTTTGAATTGCCTGTTAACAAAACACATTAACCTTAACATTTTATAGATGAACCCGTCGTACCAAACTCTGTCAAATATTTTATGTCAAGACGTCAAGGGAACTACTGCAATGTCTTTTCTGGCAACAAAAGCTTTAGTGATGTAATTTACCACCCTCAAGAACTAGCGATGAGTGAGCAAATTGGACGATAGTTCTGAGGAGTTTCCTATTTTGTAGTAAGCTTACAAGTAGATTAAAAATAGCCTAATCGCATAGCAGAGTTTATTATATTCATAAGTGGTAATATCGCTATGTTTACTGTTTAATACGCCCATTCACACGGAGCGTGGAATCTGATTAGTTGACTCAAGCCAACGAACGTATCAATTATAGCACATAGTTTTAATTGATCTTTCATTCGACAAATAAATTGTCTGGTTTCCGTAGGGAAGATTTAATCAGGATTACTTTGCCATCTACGGCGGCTGTTTCTTTTTTGTCACTAATGAGAGACTAGAGCTCAGATGAAATGTGAAGAGGATCTATCTGTTCGTCGTAGACTCTTTGAGAGTCATGAGCATGATAGTGGAGAACTTAGACTGCTACTTCAAGGTTGATCGTAGTTGATCGTAGTAGTGTTAATGACTGGAAGGGGAGTGATTGAACTTTTCACCTTCATCTTGTATTTAGGTCAAATATTAGATGTAATATTCTTACGAAGAAGTTGTTTTTTTGGAAACCACTGAAGAACGAGTCTACTCATGGTGACTACTATTCCACCCACGACTTTCTGAATTAAAATATATGGCCAGAATTGTTGACATTTATATTATATAAGATTTAGATCCTTGTGAGAGATAAGAGTAGATGAAGAATAATACGCCGTGATGATCTTCTTCCATATTAAAGATATTCACAATTGCGTGGAGACTCTACAAATTGAGCGAAAGTTACAAGTGGTCTACCCACTCTTAATAAAAAATTGCGCGTCATTCTTGTTGACCTACATGTGTGTTATATATCCTAAAACTCTAGGCTTTAGGCGTTAACCAAGCTGAGTTAAGCTCACGAGTATGACATAAATGTCATTTTCAAAAAAAACTCAAGCTTCATTCCAAAAAGAGATATCTGTGTGGCCACAACAATAGAAAATTTTGGGTTTTCTAAGCGGAATAATATGATATGAGGTTGCGGTGCTTACCAAATTATTGTGCAATTATCTTTATCTAGAGTGGAATTTATCAGAACATTTTCGAAACAACGAAATTATTCGCAAATGTTTGTTGCGCTTTCGAAAGTACTACTGACCCTATCTGTTAGCGATAGAGGGTATAACCACTACCTATTTCTGCTTGTAATCACCAGGATAGTAACTACAAAGTACATTTCTTAAAAAATTACGTATACAACAAATCAATTAAAAAAACATACTTCAAATTTTGGGAGAAAGATGTACAGATGGAGTTCACAATCACAGAGTGTTCTTCCACTCAAACCCTTCCTTTTACATGATTCTGAGCAAATATCCTCTTAGACATCCGGATTCTTATATAAATGCTTTTATTTACTTTTTTGTCCCCTTTTAGGAGATACTTTTTAGCTGTTATTGTCGGCATGACAGATAGTACACAATAATAATTCAACTGGCGAATTTAGCAAGCCTTTGTTTGCTTAATTTGCGTACTCTGCGACTAATCTAAAATATAATGTGTTTACCCTTGGAATTTACTAGAGTTGTCAGTAAGAGTGAAAACTTAGAAGATGCCTACTTTAAACAATGGTTTGATGATTAATAACTTACTCCCTACAAAAATTTTCGTAAAATGAGAAGATTTGAAGATTTATATTTACTAAATTGTTTATAAACAAAGTTTTAAATACCTGATAATTGCCCACTCTTAACAAGCATAAACATTTTTAAATAGTCGGTGTATACGAGAGCTAATTAAACGTTCAGGAATGGCATATTCCTCAGTGCTTCGATCTAATAATTCACCGGGCGACAGTCGAGCAAAAAAAAGTCGGCAATAAATCCGACCCAATGCAGACATAATGGACATTACGAGGTCTTAATGTGCGAATGTGTTGTGTCTGTTAATGCGGACGTTTAAAATTGCCTCGAATAACGGCCGAGGAAGATGCGTCTTCGATTTTTGCGCGTCGGAGAATGCCCGCGGATTTATTTTAGGTGATCCGCGCTCAGATCCGCAGGAGTGATTGCTTAACCGAAGTTCAAGTGTACGCTCGCATGTTCCCGAAGGCTCGGGGCGCACCTTTCACTTCAATCATTTTTTTTTTATTTTTGAGCGTGGTCAGATAAATTTCGGTGATTACAATCGAAATATTGTGAAAAATATTCGCCCAGAATGCAAAAAGTCGATGTAGATGATATCTCCGTGAAAGGACTTGCGTACTTTATGTTTCTTTCGCATGTCTACAAATTGATTGTAATTTTTCAGGTATTTGCAGTAAGTATCCGCTTCGCGTCCTTCAGCTATGTAATTGAATGCAACTATGTATGCCGTTTTATATGCTACTTAAAGACTCTCATGTGTTTGATACGCTATTTTTAACTTGTAGCTTTCACAAGCTCAATCATTATTCTGATTTGGGCGCTCGTTAAAACTATCATTAAAATACTGTTACAATTTTGCTTGTACAACTAATGTATCGTAAATAAATACTAATCATTCAATCTTTTTAGATAAGTTAACAGTGTGCAAAATATGTTTAGTAATAATAAAAATATATAAGTCCTTTACGTTGTAGAAAATTAACTAATAATTCGAAAAACATTCTAATTATTAGTAATATTCAAAAAAATTGCGATGAAATGTTTATGTGATAATGACTTTCTAGTTATTCTAATTTTTTATTAAAAAGAGAAGGACAAATAGTAACTAAACGTAATGATGACTTATATTGCAACTGGAACGAAAAGATATTTGAAAAAGACCAAAAATATTGCGTAATTAAAATTAGGGACCAAACTAAGAAAACAGAAGCATATACATTATTTCTAATGAATGGTATAAATTAAGTGTATGATACAAAATGTGGCCGCAAGAAATATCGATGAGAAAATTTCAATCCCTAGAAAATTTTCGCAATTTTGAAACCGGAATCCATAAATCATTAAAACAATTAAATTCCAGATGAAAATGAAAATGGAAATTGAAGGTAATGATTGTATAATAATAATTAATAAACTCAATGAATCATATTTTTTTCTTTATTTTTTTAAAAATTTGTTAATAGAATCTTAGAAACTTTTACCTGACGAGAAAAGCTAATGAATGAACAACTTATATAAATAAACTCGCATTTACGTCTATCTCCACATTTATCAACTTATTTAATTCCCCTTTTGTGCAGTCTTCACCCAATTCTTAATTGTGAATTAAAACTAGCATAGTGAGAGAGAGAATATCCACCTCTACCTTTTTTACTTTCCCTATATACGAAGTATATATAGGGGAAGTATTGTGATCGTGATTTTTTTTTGAAAATTTTTTTTGCGGAAATATCCGTTTTGAGGTCCCCTGAGTCCATTAAACTAATTTCTGGAAAAAAAAATTGTGTCTGTGTGTGTGCCTGTCTGTCTGTCTGTCCGTGGGTGCTGTATCTCAAAAACGACTGATCCGATTGAGATGAAACTTTAAATGTCAGGTTTTATCGTTAAAAACTGGAACTTAAAAGCTTTTGGAAAACATTCATAAACCGGAAGTGGGTGTTTACTCGAGGCGTTTTTTGTTTTTTTCCAATATTTTTTTTAATATGAAAAATATTACAAAACCTTTCAAACAAAAGTTAAAGAGAATGAGAAACTGAACAAATTTTGTTAAAATATATTTTTTATAAAATTCTTAACTTTCGAGAAAAAAAATAAAAATTGAAATTTTTGACATTTTTTGCCAATTGCTAATAAACTATTGAAGCAACATGAAAGTTATATAACAAATAATTGTAGAGAATTCAAAATTGAATAAATTATTAAGAATAACCTTTTTGCATAAACCGCATAGTTTTCGAGTAAAATATAGGGAAAGTACTATGATGGCCACATCACCATTTTTTTTATTACTCTTTAAGTTTAAAATATGGGTTAGTTCGTCAGACTAAGCTATCAACAATCGATAATTCTACCCTGTCCTAACTATAACTAAAAAAAAAAGTTAGTGTAATTGAAAGATATTTATATTTAGGTGGGATATTGTTGTTTTCGAGGAATGTAGAATTTATTAGAAAGATTACATTACATTAAAAAGATTGTTGTTGTTTTTGGATTATGAATAGTACTGACTAAGAAAAAAATAGTACTGACTAAAAAGATTTATGAAAGGAAGTCATATGACAGTCAATGAAGCAGAAGAAGCTGCAACGGTATTATCAAAAATTATTAGGGGCATGTCATGTGGCAATACCCAATAGAAAAAATAATAATGTACAAACGAATTTACTGGTGCAACGACATAATTAAAAACTCAAAAAAGGCAACAAACATGGCGAGAAGAAATGTGGTTTGGTTAAAGCTGAGAATAAATTAACTGAGGCCAAGAATCAATGGCGAACGAAATGGAAATAACTTTTGGAGGAAGTCGATAATGACATATAGATTATAAAATTTAAACTAAAAATAAGAAAATTAAACATAGAATGTTTGCTTACTGATGGGATTAATTTAGGAATTACAATTGATATTAAAAATGCATTTAATTATAAAAGCGATTCGAAATTACTTTTGTACATTTTTGGTATATTAGGGTAGAAAAAACTAGAAATGTTTAAAGTGTCATGTACGTACCACAAAGATTAATATTGGCAGCACTGTTTTGCAACGAAAATGATGAGAACTCATGAAGTAAAATTAAAATCAAAATTAACAGCTTAAACGATTATTTAATAAATTGGCAATCTGGGTTTAGAGGAAACAATTAATAAAACTAATGCAGCTTTGCTATCTAGACGATGAGGGCGAAAATTAATGGGCGAATTAATTAACATTTGTGAACAAGAAAAAGAAATTAAATTGAAGATAAAAATTTTACGTGTTAAAATTGAAGGGAGTCCAAATTTTATTTTGCATGTAGTAGAGGGAACAAGTGATGCAGCAAAATGTTTTAATACATTTTGCTGCTAAAAATCTTAATGCATCATGTAAAACTTCTAGTAATTTACTTTTATGAGCGCATAGGTAATATGTCTAAATTCTAATAAAATCCGAAGAAGATTACGGGGTGCGCTTAGACCAGCAGTGAAAATTAGAGGATATCGAACAATTTATATAGCAGAAATTTGGAGAAATAAATTAATAAGTAATCTAAGGACATGGGAGGGAAGAAAAACAATGGAAAAATATTTTTTTAACCAGTTAAAATTTGTAATTCCTTTCAAAATGATCGTTGCTGATCAAAACATATATCAGAAAAATAAATACAATATGAAATACGACAAGTGTTCTAATTTAAAATTACTTAATGTTACAACTAACTTATTACTTTTATCAATTTCTTTTCCGCCATGGAGACAAATGTGGATGATATTGTATTTAATTTGTATTTTTTTGGAATTTGAGAGATATTTACAATGCGGAACACTGTTTATTAAGACATCAAGAATGGGACGATGAAAGAAAAACTTTAAAAGCAAACCTTTTATATAGAGTCACTAAAAACTGATAAAATAATTCAATCAGATGACTGAAATGCGGCCTTAAATTTTTGTCAAAGTGTAAAAACTGTAATGTAAGCATTCATAATAACTTTAGGAATTCTAGTTGATTGTAATAAGTATATTTTTGTGTTGTTGTACGTTGTAAAAATAAATGGTTAAAGGCACACCTAACGAAGCCAGATTACGTAGGTGTCCTGAAGGGCCACTTTTAGTTGTGCGCTACTAGTATGTGTATGTGCTCTTAAAATAAAATCTTTAAATTTACTGTATCAAATATCCATTATCACTTTAGATAAATTGCATTTTCTTAATTACTCCCTCAGATAATTTACTAAGGCTTTCATTGCCATTTCAATAATTAATTTAAGAAAAATAACAAGAGGCAATCACCTTATTATCTTCTACCTTTTCACATTTACTTTACTGAAAACAAATTGCTACACTTTCCATATTATTAAATATATTCATAAACTTAGTTTAAATATTTTTACTATTAAAATTTAGTTTTATTCAAGCTTAAAATTTGTTTATAAGATATTGGGATAGAAGCTTTTAATCGAAGTTAGAAGAGTGTAAGTGTCTTAACCAAATCCTTAATTGTCCATTTTATTTGTCTTATAGATTTTATTAAAAACGTTAAAATTATTCAAAAACCCTCTCATTCTCGTCTTTTACTATATACTCCCCACAATATATATCTGGTGTTTTCAAGTTAACTAGTTCTGAGTATCAAAGTTTATACATAGGGCAATCTGGTCGTAGCTTTAAAATTAGATTCAAGAACATGAACAATTATATAAGTTAAAACATAAAACCTTAACATTTTCAAACAATTTATTAGATTCTCATCATAATTTCGGTAGAGATGTACTTCTAGTGATCCACTTAGCGGATAACGAGCAAAAATGGATTTACTGAAAGCGGTTGAGATTTACAAAGCTAAATTAATTCCGGAATTTACCTATTTTCAACGCTGTTATATAAATATAAAATTGTTCGTAATTTAAGTTACTCTTAGTTTGATAATGACTAGCTTGTACTCGAAACTATAGTCACTGTATTTTTTTTAAATACAGTGGTAAAACAAAGTTGTATCTCAATTACAAATTATTAATTCGTTTTATAACGTCTTCCGACGTCTTCAGATTTCTAGTCTCCATCCTTCTTTGTCCATCCATAGTTCCCTTTCCATTTCTCTCTCTCTCTCTCTCTCAGTTCTTTCTCTCCAGCTCTTCCTAGGTCTTCCTCTTCTCCTTCTTCCATGTCCATTCCCATATTCGTTTGTCTTTCGTCTGGCATTCTTTGTACGTGTCCAAACCACCTTAGCTGGTTTATCCTGATGTCCTGGATTATGGTGTGTATGCATGTTTGCATGTAATAAAGGTAACAACTGGCGCAGCAAAATGTATTAAAATTGTTATATTAATGGCAAATCTTAACAAACCCTGATCTAGGAAATTAATTTTTTTAGGGTGGGAATATCAAAATGCCATATGCGGCAGCTAAATTAGATGTCTAAATTCTTCTAGAAACCTAAGGAGATTACGAGATTACGAACCAGCAGTGTTATGAAAAATTAGAGGCTATCGAACAATTTCTATGACAGCAGCGGAGGTTTTGACAGGTCCACCAGTTTACCTAGTTCTTAATATGAAAGCGACGTAAAGGGTAGAATTAATAAGAAAAGAAGCTAACAAACGTTATAAGTTCGGAAACTAATGGGAGGTGGACACATACATTAATAAGGAATTTCAAGGAGATATATAGAAAGAAAGAACATGAGAGAGATTACTTGGTACTCACGTCAGTTTATTTTGGGCCATTGGGAATTTTAAGTCAAAAAAATTTAAAAAAGGATTGTGTAATTTGTACTTTTTAAAATTAATGCGGGATACTACTTATTGAGATATAAAATAAAAATTTTAAATGAATACTAAGACTACTAGAATGCGGCCAAAATTTTTCTAAAAGTGTAAAAACTAAAAACATAAACAAAGTGATATAAAAAATGTAATTTTGGTGTAGAAAAGCACTTGTTATGTTCCATATTATTACTTTGATTTTTAGTTTCCTGTGTTTCGATCATACCCGATTATTTTCGAAGGTGAAAACTTTTTTTTTAACCTTTAAAAATATGATCAAAACACGTGTCAGGAAACTGAAAATAAAAGTAATAATATTGAACATAATAAGAGTTTTTCTTCGCCAAAATTACATATATGATTCTATCAAGTGGGTAGCTCAAAAGTATCAACTATAAGAAATGTACGTTTAAGTAAAAACAATCCTAGCTGATTGTTAATATCCTTTTGTGTCATTAAGTTTTGCTGTTAAGATAGTCTAATAAATCAATGGTTGAAGGGACATCTAACGGAGTCAGATTCTGTAGGTGCCCTGTTTGCTGAGGGAACACTTCTAGTCGAGCGTTACTAGTACGTCCGCTTGAATAAATAAAGAAATAAATAAAACTGCGTAAGTAATATATTTGATTGTCTAGATACCATATTTGACTTTACTTTATAAAATACCCGTAATCGTTTATATTATATTTTTATAATTTGTTCCTCAGCTAATTAGCCGAGTCTTCCATTGTTATTTCATTAATTCAATATGCTTTTCAACCTTTTTTTTTTATAAATACTTCACTTTTACTCTACTGAGTTTAATTCAATGCAACTTAAATATAGTTTATAAGATATTAAGATAGAAGCTTTTACCCGAAGTTAGAAGAGTTAAGTCTCTTACTCAAATCCTCAATTGTCCATTTTATGTATTCCATAGATCCTATTATAAACGCTAAAATCGTTTATTTGGCTCTCTCATTTACATATTTGGCTATATTCCCAATAATATATGTTATACCCTTTTCTCCTATATAATCTTCAATCATTCGTATTTCTTGGCTATTAATTGTAGATTTGAATTCCCATGTTATAAATTTTTATTTACTCATCTGCATGTAATACCATTGATTTAGAAATATCCACCCCTTCATGAAATTCCACCTTTATCTATACTTATACTCAAATCTCGATATCTTGATGAGATTCGAACATTTTTTAAGTGAACCTTTTTTTGGCCATACTGTTGAATTTATGTAGTTCTGAAATAATTATGATAAAAGTTATTCCGTGGTGAAAAATGTTTTAATTATTTTGATTAATTAACAATATAATTTAATTATTAGATATGCAAAAAGGCCCGTTACAAACTTCCTTTAAAATTATTATCTGTACCAATTATATTTTAATAGTCTTATAGAAAAACCTTAAACAATTTTTAACCAAATCTACCATTCAGTCGGTTTGAATATAAAGACGCGTCCGTCTTTCCTACCTTTCCTCAACTTTTATTCGATTTTTCTACTAATATCAAATATTTCTTAGTCTTTATTGCCTAACATAATCCAAGCATACATACTTCTATCCATTCTATCGAAGTTTTACAGTGTAATATTAAAAATTAACATAATTTTAATTAAGTGAAACATAATGTATTCTTCTTGAATTTTGTAGGCGTTCTCACTTAACAATTTATAGACAAATATTTTATTCATATTAGAAGTAAGGCTGTATATAAATCTCACATGTAATAACATAATAAAATTTAAAAATTTAGAAAAAGCCACAATATAATAATACCAACTCAAATGCAATATAATCTATAGTAGCCTGTAGCAATTTATATTATTAAGTTATCAATTAAGAAATCTTCTTAATAAGTAATAAGTAATCTTTCAAACGAGGTTTGAATGTATTATAATTAAGTGTTTTAAAATAAAATAAACACAAGTGTATTCAACCTTCATCATTGCAGCTTCTCTAGTATTATAGCTATGATCCTGATTTCATACTGTGTATATATATATGTAAATGACTTTTTAATTATAAAACACATTTTTGTACATGTACAGTAGAGGCCATTTAAAATTTTACTATTTCGAAAATGATTTTAGACATCATGTTGATACCCTAGTTGTAGTAACGCCTTAATACATCTTCTTTGCAGACCGAATATGCGTTTGCTACGGGGGGTGTGATCGCAGAGTAAAATCGAAAATTTATTTGAGATTCTACAAATAAATAATAACAGTTTACCATAGTGGGTTGATAGATAAGGCGTTGAGATGTTAAAAATCCATATTCATTTGTATATTAAAGTTGTAAATAACTAAGATTTTCAAAATGTGTGTTTATTTTCACTACAATTGTTTCGCAAATTTATTGCTTCTTCAGGTGAATGAAAGTTTACAATAAAATTATAGTTCTAAGTTTTTTCTAATTTTATTGTAAACATTCATTCACCTGAAGAAGCAATAAATTTGCGAAACAATTGTAGTGAAAATAAACACACATTTTGAAAATCTTAGTTATTTACAACTTTAATATACAAACAAAAAAAAAAACAAAAAAACAGTTTACCATAGTTGATAAATTATTCAATTTAACCAAGCTTTGAATCAAGTACACATATTTAGAGATATTTTTGCTTCAAGATTCAGTATGATTAATGCATTATAATCGCGTGTCCAGCACTACACCTAAGAACCCTTTTTTACGATTTTTTAGTGTAGAAATGACCCTTGAGATTTACTGTTCAATAAGCTTCAATTTGTTACTATTTAGCCATTATTTTGATTGTATATCCTCTAAAATATTCATCAGCGAAAAGAGATGTTTTTTGGTTTGTTAGCATGTCGTATCATCTGCATACAGGGTATATTTAGAAAAAGAGTCACAGTTTGACAGGACGTATATAAAAATTAAGAATAGCAATGGGCGCAAAGACAACTACGCTACACCACTTGATATACAATCAACTCCTGATTTCGACACTTCACAATGTCATCTGTTCTCTCTCTGTATATCTATACTAATTTCATAATATGGAAACTTGATTAGAAATAGTCCATGAGTTGTACAATCCCACATATGTTTATTTTAAATCCACTGAGGATATAATATAGTTTGTTAGATCGAGGATTATATCACAAGTATATTTATTTTGCCTAAAACCAATTTTTTTGCACAGGTTGTTCTCTTCAAAGAATGTAAATAATTGAAATTTCAGAATATATAGAACACAATAATCACTTTGTTTTGTATAACCGTTATTTATTTGTATGGTGACCAATGGTTTCAATAGAAGCCTTCATCGTCAATGAGTTATATAGAAATATTTTTCTTAAAATTGTTATTATTTCAATAGGTCTGTAATTTCTAGATTATTTATATTACCTTTTTTTATAAACCAGTATAATTTTAGAGAGTTTTAAAGGCGGTGGAAATTTGGACTTTTTTATACATTCGTTTGTTAGTTTTGTTAATGGAATTATTAAAATATCTTTTGCTGTTTTTATTATTTTTGTGTTTATTCCGTACATGTGAGTGCAATTTTTATTTTTCAAATTATTAATTATATCCCTAACATGGTGAAAAATCACGGGTTTAAAAAAATGCAAATGTTTTGAGGCTTTACATATATTAGTGGATTAATATTTGATTTAGGTAGACGCTTTATAAGTTCTTTCGATGATTTGGTGAAGTAATCTTTAAAAGTATCGACTGTTAGATTTTGATTGTTTTGGCTTGGTGTTTTTAATTTTACATTACATGATTTACAACATTGCAAATTAAATTTTGTTGTTGACATGGTAATTATCATTCGACTGGCTTTGTTTACTAATAATGTTTGGGATGTAATATTTTCTTAAAAGTTGTATATAGTAAAATAGGTTCTTTGGTAGATTAAGCTATACTCCAACCTTTCAGATATTTTAATTGTATAAGCATAACCCTGAGTTCTCCGTCGAACTAGGTTTTTTTTTTATTATAGCACTAGTAATATGACTGATAAAGAGCTATTATGTTTCATTTAAATCTATATTTAAACAACAAAATCTCAGAAAACTAGGGATAGATCATTATAAAAAATATAAAGACCTTCTGGGGTGTTTGGTCTGAAAAAAAAATTATGAGCTTGAACCCTACCTTCATACTCAAAGCTTTGTGATACGAAAGACAGGGCTTATAAACCCTTACACTAAGTACATTTATTTTAATATTTGTTATTATATTGTCGATACAGTTACTTCCTCTTGCAGATTCATTTACTAGGGCATCAAGACCATAACAAGTGTGAATGTCAATACTGGTATTATTTTTTTAACGACTTATATTTTATTTTTTCTAACGAAAAGAAATAATTCCCTAAATATTCCACAGGCATAGGCGTTTTATTGTACAAAATATTCCCACTAATTTAATCAAAGGAATATCGTTCCTCATACACCGCAATCACCTTAATCTTCTTAAGGTTGTGTTGTTGCATTGGTTAAGAATTTGCCAAAATATATCTAGCAGAGCGTGGTTTCGATCCACGGACCTCTGGGTTATGGGCCCAGCACGCTTCCACTGCGCCACTCTGCTCTTGATTATTTTATAATTTTTAATTTTACATTTTTTATTTTTAAATTCATTTGGTTTGTTTCACTATTAAATTTTATATTTTCGACTAGTTTCGACCTAATGCCATTATCAACATAATGTATCACCAAGTGATTAATGCAAAACAAGTACATGTATATGATATTTTATATAACATTTTTCTTATAGAAATAGTAAATAGAAATATATTTTAATTAGTGTAGATTCGAATTATTCTATACCAAAGAAAAAATACTTTATTATTATAAAAACTAAATAGAGCTGTAAAAATAGTATACATAAAAGATGAGACATTCTCCTAATATAAAGGAAATAATGGTTATAGTATTTAATAAATATTTTTATTAAAACCAACAAAAAAGATCTAAAATATTCATATAACCAAATAATAAAAATAAGTATATTTTAGGCCAGCTTCAAATTACAAAAGTATTCTACCTAGTTGAATGAAATACCTGAACAAAATACAATCTGTTCTTCTATTTCTAATGTATATTTTTAATTATCTTATCTTGACTGAATTTGTTATTTTTTATCAGATATAAGTAGTTCATTATATTTCCCTTGTTGTTATATGTAATTAACCCAGATAGTTCAACAATAAACTATTTTAAATAACTCATATTGCTTTATCTAAGCGTAAGAATCTGAAAATGGTTGGTATTAAATTTGATAAGAAATTGAAACTAAATTCTTAACACGAGATTATAAACTACTATAAATTATAGTAATGCTCTTAAAACATGTAAAAACAGTACACGTAAAACTATCCTCAACGACAAGTTCCTGGTGTGTTTAAATTAGCATACACACTTTAGCAATTTGCAATGGGCTTTGAAGTTAATGCACTTATTTCACCTGTGATAATTCCTAGTAACACAACCCACCATAAATCTTCACCCGGCGTGGGTGTATTTAATTGCGTGGAAATCGCCTCACAGGAATTAATATTAATAAATTAAGCGGATCCATTTGCAAAACGATAAATCCTATTTTGCATACGGGACGAAGGTGGCAATTATCCTGTGAGCGAGCGGTAATATTAAGATCGCGTGGTCCGCGCACGAAAATTGCCGTTTAATTCGCGAGGAAAGATTCAAATTGCATTTTGCATTCTGGAACGTTTATTCTAATAACCGGGATCAGTCGGCATAATAACACTAGAAAGCTCTATGAAAGGCCCACAAGTGCACTCGAGGCCATATGAAGAGAATTGAAGGTCCTCAGCACCCGAAATTATCCTCGCATTAACTTAAACACACGCAGAAATCCTAAAATTCGTACTCAGCCCGAGGCTGGATCGTGCCGAAATGTATTCAAAAATTCTGGCGCATACATTAGCGCTAAGTTTTAATCTCGATCTAATTGCGAGAAGTTCGTTGCAACTCCCACTTTTTGCGTTTATGTTAATTCCTGAAATGATGGTAATAATGGATGTAAATTTCAGAAATTTGAATATTTGCCTGCTTTTCTTAAATGGTTCGTTTATATTTATTTACAAAACGCTTAAGGAATTCAATAATTAAAATCAAAGCCGGCGCATTAAATCAGTAATAAGATAGGCAATACATAATTTTCCCATCGGGTTTCACCTGTTGTTTTACATTTGTTTATGTATTCGATCTAAAGAGGTTTTTTACGGTGCTCTTAGGAGACGACCCACTGCGAGAGAGCGTCTGGCTCATCGGGAGATGAATATGCAATGGAGGTGGATGCGTTCGTAATTAGGTGGTTTCAACCTCTTGATTAATTCTTCGTTTAATGCTGCGTAATGGGGCGACGTGTTGCGATGTTTGTTTCTCGGCTAGAGAGGTTAATCGAATCAGTTCCTTAATTGGAAACATTTATTTCAGATGTTGCCTTTAATAGGGTTCAAATTATGAGCATCCATTTCGTGAGACGATCAATCTTTCCTTCTAATTCTTAGAATTTAATAATTCTTTAGTTAATGCTACCACAAAAGTTTCCCTCAATGTATTAGTTATCTCAGCCCGCACAAAGTAGGGTAGATGGCAGAATTTTGTATCTTCATTCAGATATATATTTCTTATAAAATAATTTCTTTTTTTAATCAATTTAAAACATATATATTTTACCGTACTCATAAAATAATTACAAACAGTAATATATATAAGACATAAAATTAGAGTAAACTTACTATTTTTTAAATATTAAGTTCCATAAATTAATAACTCAAATAGCTTATTGATATTAATAATAAATGTGGAATACTTTATATTAAACATGTTATCGAATATCATTAATAAATAATAAACATAAAATTGGGCCATAGTAGGAGCCCTGAGGCACCCCAGATTTATCTTCAATATATAAAGTGAAAACATTTCCAATATTATTTCTCTGGTATCTAACAGTCAAATAGCTAGTTAATCATTCAGTTAGACTAACTCTTAGTTTAATGGGTTTTAATTTTGCTAATAAAATATTATTATCAACCTGACTTTGGAAAACTTTGTACATCATCCACTTGATATCAAATTTTTAAGGAATTCGACAGATATGAATAAAAAGATATCAAATTGCTGCCTTTTAAAAAATAGTAATCACAAGAGTTACACAACAGCAACAAGAAAAAGACATGTTGCATCTTCGGAGATGAAGTTTTTATAACTCCACATTAGCTTATACGGCACTAACAGAGTGGATTATACTGCTACATTTTTTCTTTAACAATTCCTAAACATTGGTGTAATTAAACTGCTGTTTGTAAGTATTTTGGCACATGTTTGGATATAATATTGGTTAAATAGATTGCTCTCGATTGCCTTTTTAACTTCAATCGTAACTTGAAATATATTTTAGTCATACCATCTCTATAAATATGTGCTTCTGATGGTTTCGTTATAAATTTATTTTAAAGTTAAAACCTATTACAAAATTAAATTATAAACACTAAGAATAAGTTAGTAGGGATCGAGTGGTTCTGTCCACAGGGGGGCGTGTAGCGTCTTATAGGTGCCCTAGCCGGGGCTAGCTTGCTAGCCCTGGTTAGGTGTCACCCTAGCTTCTCCGCCCCCAAGACCGGCATGCGTACCATCATTGGTATAACCTACCTGAGGTGATCCTGTTTCTGCAGAACATGCCGGATCTAGAGGAGTAAACCTCGACTAAAAATCCGTAATCCAAGGTGTCAATCGTACCGTGCCGAGGGATGGATGGCCACCCGTCAGTTGGTCTCATACGGTGTCCTCCGGATACCTGGCGAACTCCGGTTGCATTTAGCCTTGCTGCAGTATGGGAGCACTGCTGCAGTCGACCTTTATTTCTGCCCTACTCGTGGGAACCGCATGGGAACTCTAAACAAAAACACTTTAGAGGAGTCAACCTCTCTAAAAAATGACGCGGCGTCTGGGAACGCGCGAAGTTCCCAACCAATTAATAGAGAAGCGTCGGCACCTCTGCCTCGCTTTTTTATTGTCAAGAGGGGTGAGGAAGTGAACTTTGATAAGGTGAATCCTTTCGCCATATCAAAATATATAGAGCAAGTTGTGGGAAAAGTAGGATCTATTAAAAAAATTAAAGATGGACTCATGGTAGAAGTGTTGACCGATAAGCAATCGGTTAGGATGCTCAAAATGAATAGGTTTTTAGATTTTGACGTACAGGTCAATGTGCACAAATCCCTAAATTTCTCTAAAGGAGTTATATATTGCCGGGATCTCGTAGCATGCAGCGACGAAGAAATTTTGGACAACTTAAAATCTCAAAAGGTAATCGAGGTACGACGAATTAAAACAAAACGTGATGGACAATTACTTAATACCCCCTCAATAGTTTTAACGTTTAACTCAACTGTTTTACCCAAGAAAATTAATGTTGCTTTTTATACTGTTGAGGTCAGACAGTATATCCCCAGCGTATTACGCTGTTTCCGCTGCCAAAAAATTGGACACACCTCAGCGAGATGTGATAGTCCAGCAATATGTACATGTGGTAAATCACTTCATGAGGGAACGGAATGTGTAGAACCGTTCACTTGTGTAAACTGTGGCGGAAATCACTCGGCCAGGTTTAGGGACTGTCCATCTTTGATACTTGAAAGGTCCGTACAGGAATTGAGAGTAACAGAGAAAATAAGCTATTTTGAAGCTAAAAAGAGACTGTCACATCCTAAACCACCAGTACCAAATATATCGTATGCACAAGCAACAAATAGAGAATCGAGAATTGAAAGTATCATTTCTGAACTTACTCCGATGATAGCACAAATTGTTAGTCAAACAGTTAAAAATCTCTTGGAGAGATATTAGGAAGTGTAGGGGGGACAATAAAGTTAAATGAAGCGAGTGCTGTTGCAGTTGAGCAATCAACTATTAAGCAGAGCACTATTTTACAGGGAGCGCCCATATTGGTAGCTCCAACTTCCTTCTCCCATACGGAGAAGGAAACTAATGTTCTAGCGGCCAGTACATCGGACGCTAGTTCAAAATTCAAAGTGCCCTTAGACGAGGGGCGAACACCTGCCGTCAAACGACAGCAGTCACTCTCTGAATCAGAGGGTGATCGGCAGTATACCAACCAACAGGCAAAAAGGCCTGTGGGCTGGCCAAAAGGCAAAGCACGAAAGCCAAAGGCAGGAAACTCTAGCTCTCAAGCAGAGCAAAAGGAGTCAAGTTCCGGGCTTCAAAACCGGAAAATGTCGTTCTAACATCATTGTCTAGTCATTTTTAACTTGTTCTTGTGTTAAATTATTTTATTTGATCGTACTTCGTGTTTTGTCTAAATCCTTTTATAAACCTTAAAGAGTTGGAACAAATTATACAATGGAACTGCATCGGTTGCATATCACGATACGCAGAAATGAAGATCATCCTCGCGAAATATAGTCCCTTATGTCTTTGTCTGCAGGAAACTCACTTCCGTCCGCAGGACACATTTAACCTTAGAGGTTATAACATCCTAAGGAAAGATGTTACACCTCGTCAGCGTGCTAGAGGGGGAGTGGGTATATTTCTGAGAGAAGGGACTATATTCCAAGAAATCCTATTGAGGACAGATCTTCAAGCTGTGGCTTGTACAATAACTTCGCCACTAGCTCTTACGGTATGCAACCTGTATCTCCCAGATGGAAACTGGGAGATACAACAAATAGTCCATTTAACACAGCAGTTACCAAAGCCATATATTTTGCTGGGAGATTTAAATGCCCATAATCCGTTATGGGGTTCATCGGCTGACACAAGAGGTCGACGCATAGAAGAAGTCCTAGATCTAGTAGGAGGAGTACTTCTCAATGATGGACAACCGACGCATTTCAATGCCTCAAATGGGAATCTCTCGGCAATTGACCTGACAATATCTTCGCCCACTCTAGCCACACGTCTTCAGTGGCAGGCCCTTGATGATCTTTACGGTAGTGATCACTTCCCGATCATCATATCAACTAATACTCCAAGGGCCACACAACGTAGACCTAGGCGCTGGCGCCTGGATCTGGCGGAGTGGGAAAAGTTTCGGAACGAGGTCAGGTTTTCCGAAAACTTAGAAGATATTAGTTCCACTCTATCGAGCTTAAATCTCAGCATTACTCAAGCAGCAGAAAAGTCTATACCACGTACCTCTGGCTCGACTTGTAAATCCTCCGTTCCGTGGTGGAACGTAGAGGTTAGTCGAGTTATCGCAGAGAAGAAACGGGCGTTTAACATCTATAAACGAAATCCTACGCAAGATAATCTGATCGTTTTTAAACGAAAGCGGGCCGTCGCCCGCCGCAAGATTCTAGAGTCGAAAAACGACTCTTGGAAGAACTACGTGAATTCAATGAAGAGTGACACGTCAGTCACGGAAGTCTGGAGGAAGGTACATGCTATCCGCGGACAAAGGGTACCGTCCATCATTGGCCTTTGTGATGGAGGCAACACAATCACGGAGCCTCCTGATGTAGCGGAAGCATTAGCTGTACATTTCTCCAGCTCCAGTAGTTCTTCCAATTATCAACCCGAATTCTTGCGTAGGAAAGGTGAGCTAGAAGCTCCACTAGACTTTAACACAGATTCGGATCTTCATTATAATCTTCCTTTCACAATGAACGAATTTGAGGAGGCACTAAGGAATTGTAATAACTCCTCTCCTGGCCCGGATAATATCCCCTACAAAATGATTGAAAATCTTTCATTTGATTCAAAAACCAATATTCTCTCACTCTTCAATGTGATATGGGAGAAAGGGGAGTATCCGGAGCTATGGAGAGAAGCAATCATTGTGCCTCTTCTGAAGACAGGAAAAGATCCGAATCTTGCTTCTAGTTATCGCCCGGTTTCGTTGACTTGCTGCTTGAGTAAAGTTTTTGAAAAAATGGTCAATAGCCGACTGGTATGGATTCTCGAGTCGCGAGAACTGATCGTACCGTACCAGTCTGGATTTAGGAAACGTCATTCCACTATTGACCATCTGGTCCGTTTAGAGAATGCCATTCAAAACGCTTTTCTAGAGAGAAAACACCTAGTCGCGGTGTTTTTCGATCTAGAAAAAGCCTATGATATGACATGGCGTCATGGCATTCTTAGGAAGTTGCATCGGTGGGGACTGAGAGGCCGTCTGCCTTTATTCATCCAGTCCTTCTTGTCGCACCGGAGTTTTCGAGTACGTGTAGGAGATTCTGTCTCCTCTCTCCACGTACAAGAAAACGGTATACCGCAGGGCTCTACCATTAGCGTAACCCTTTTCTCTATAGCGGTAAACCATATAGCAACTTCCGTTAGTACCCCCGTAAATACTTGCCTGTATGTCGACGACCTCGCAATCTACATGGCCGGAGATACCATCCCGGCTATATGTAGAGAGCTGCAGAGGAGCATTGATGACATCGAGCGAGACGCTGGCTCGTGTGGTTTTCGTTTTTCAGAGACAAAGATGGCGTGTGTCCATTTTTGTCGTCTGAGAAAGCCACACAGGGAGCCTAGTCTACATATCAATGGTTCTGTCATTCAATGTGTCGACAGTTATCGTTTTCTAGGACTAATATTCGACAGGACACTGTCATTCCGTCCCCACATTAATGACCTTGTTACAAGGTGCAAGAAGGCACTTAATCTCATTAGGTGCCTTTCTAACATTAATTGGGGTGCGAGCAGAGAGGTTTTGCTGCGGCTGTATCAGGCTCTGGTTCTGTCCAGGCTTGACTACGGGTGCGCAGTATATTCCGCTGCTCGTAATTCGTGGTTGCAAGTCCTAGATTCGATACATTATACAGGTATACGTTACGCTACAGGAGCTTTTAGGACCACACCAAGGAATAGTCTCTGCTGTGATGCCGGGTTACTACCGCTAAAGTACAGGCGTCTTCGGTTCGCTTTGCGATACGAAGCGTCTGTACGTAGTAACCCGAAACACATCAACTTTGAATCTTTTAACAAAGCAGAGACTTATCGAAAATACGCCTTGCGACCGTCTGTCACAAGGCCGGTGTGTGTCCGAGCGCGCGAGTTCCGCAAGAGTCTTGTGTTCCATTTGCCCGAAATACAGCCGGTGGGTGTGTGCGAGGTACCGCCATGCGAGTTACCAGCACCACACATAATTTTGAGATTGCTGGACGATCCAAAGGTCGAAACGACGCCGGCAATTTTTCGGGTGAAACTAATGGAACTCGTTAACAAATACACAGACTCTTGCTGCATATATACGGATGGATCTAAGACCGACATTGGGGTTGGAGCAGCCTTTGTGGTTGACTCCGCTCCCCACTCGTGGTCGTTGGATCCTCTGTCCTCCGTATATACTGCCGAACTATTCGCAATATTGAAAGCGCTCAACTACTGCATAAGGTCTAGCAGTAGTTCATTCCTCATTCTATCTGATTCACTCTCTTCCCTACAAAGTATCGCCGACAGCCAAAATAATGATCCGCTCGTACAGAACATCCTTTCTGTTCTGTACAATCTGTATCTCACTAGCAAGCATGTTGTCTTCGTCTGGGTGCCATCACACGTCGGCATTGAAGGCAACGAGATTGCAGACAGAGCTGCCCGTCAGGCAGCTCTCGCGGATCATGTTGACTACGCCATGTGTCGGCCTGACGATGTCAAGGTCGGCGTTACGGCGTTAGTCAACAAAGCGTGGCAAAGGGAATGGGAGAGCCTCGAGAGTAAGCTTAAAGCTGTAAAACTCTCTGTGACAGCATGGAAGTCACCGGTTAAACTCAACAGGAGACAGGAGGTCGCTCTGACCCGCCTTAGAATGGGTCACACTAACTTGACCCATTCTCATCTCCTAACCGGTGACGAAGCACCCACATGCGATACATGTCACAGCCCTCTAACGGTGAGGCATATAATCGAGGAATGTGCAGCCTACACAGGTCAACGTGTACGGCTGAAGCTCCAAGGAAATGTAGCGTACGATTTAAGCAATTCTGTTTTGTCGGTAGAAACTGTCGTTGCTTTTCTGCAAGCGACAGAACTTCTACGCAGAATTTAGGGGTACTGTAAGGACCAGTTTACTGTGCTGAGCAGTTTTTAATTTGTTGTGCATCGTCTTTTTATGTTAATTTATTATCTTTTTATCTTTGTTAATTTATTCTGTGAACGTCCGTCTCGTCTAGTTGGCCCTTTACACCAACTAGGTCGAGTGATTTTATCGTTTTCGTTTTGTATTGTTTTTGTTGTCGGGCACTTTACACCCGACAACGGTTTTATCGCTTTTATTTAGTTTTAAGTTTTATCCTTGTGTCTAGCTTTAAGTTTTAGTCTGTGTGTCGTCCCTTCACCATGTTGGCTCTTTACACCAACTTGGTGAAGTTGTTTTTATCATTGATTTTATCGCATTCGTTTGTTTTGTTTTTGTTTTCGGGCACTTTACACCCGGCAACGGTTTTATTTGCCACTTTTTGGTATTTTATTATATTTGTTAACTTATTCTGTGAACGTCCGTCTCACCTAGTTGGCTTTTTACACCAAGTAGGTAGAGTGATTTTATTGCATTTGTTTGTTTCGTTTTTGTTGTCGGGCATTTTACACCCGACAACGGTTTTATAGTTTTTATCTAGTTTTAAGTTTTATGTTTGTGTCTAGTTTTAAGTTTTAATCTGTGTGTCGTCCCTCCATCATGTTGGCCTTTTACACCAACTTGATGGAGTTGTTTTTATTATGAATGTCTGTGTTCGTCTCGCCTAGCTGGTCTAGGTCGAGTGTTTTACTCTCGCTAGTCATTATTTTATTATATATGTTAATTTATTTTGTGAACGTCCGTCTCGCCTAGTAGGCATTTTACACCAACTAGGCGAGTATTATTATTATTTAACAAAGTTAAAAAAAGGAGAATAGCGGCTAATGGCCCTAGTAGTCGATGCCGCTCAATAAAAAAAAAAAAAAAATAAGTTAGTGGAAAATAATTTTTGGAACAAATAGAACATAGTGAAGTGAAAAGATAATTTGTCTTTAACGGATAAGGTAGATAAATGAATTAAATAATACAATAAGTATAAAATTAAAAATAATTTTTATATTAAATTTTAAATCTAAACATTCTAGAATTAATCATTAAGTATGTATTAAAAGACAATTTAATCACATTTTAAAAACACGTGATATATTAATAATCATTGCTCATAACTAGTTGTAGATGTAGTTAATAATCGTATAATAAAGTGCATTACATTTGAAATTAGTTTATTACCCAAGAATCGTGCCAACTTGGATATAATACGTATGATCTTCATCTAAAACGAAAGAAGTGTTCACCGGACAATCGAGTACTGTATTCAATAAAACTAAATGCTATTAAATCCCAGACTGTCCCAATAAAGAAATAATTAACGTTGTCGAAATTATAGCTTCATAACCTTACTTTAAAAGAGTACCATTCTCCAAAAAACACCAAAGATTATATTATCTACCACTATAAATACGACATCATATACCAAAGAAAAAAAAAAGAAAAATATTCGACATCGAAACTCCTAGTAGGACGAACCTGCTATTCCACGCAAAAAGCGAATTCCAGAAGACTGCATTTTGTTTTTTTGTTTTCGTGAAGTGGAGAGAGGCCGTTCCTCTAGATAGTGTCAGATTCTTACTGACTAAAACTCCACTCCCTTGCTTAACAAATTTTATTTATTACATTTTCTTAGTAGGTTATTGATTTGGGTAGTTAAATGACTGTGGACTGACTGAGTAAATGCACTAATGTGAGTTTTATATCGTGATGGGGAGTTATAGTTTTAAAGTTTTGTTGGATTTTATCAAAATTTTTTGAAAAAAGTGTATTGCCGTGATTATTCATCCAGTTGTAATGGACGTTTTCTTTTGCCTCGTGGGCGACGTGGTTCAATATGATCCTGCAGAAGACAGAGATCAAATTTTGTAGAGGGGCTGAGTGCCAGCTGATGGATGAAGTCCTGGACTCTAGGGATGTTTAATTCCGAGCGCAATTGATTGTTGGAGACATACCACGGTGCATTGACAATCCTACGGATCATCTTGCTTTGTGTGGCCTCCAACTTTTTAATCTGCGTCTTGGAGAGGGTAATCCATGCAGGGCAACAATATGTCATTTTTGACCGTATGATTGCCTTGTACAGATGGACTTTACTCGAGAGGAAACGCTGACTTTTATCGAGCAGTAATGATTTTAGTTGTCCGAACACTTGTTTGGCTTTCGAGCCACCAAAATGACCATTTGGACGTGTTTATTCCAATTTAGTCTTTTATCCATGTGTAGACAGGTATTTAACCTCGTCGATCCGTGGAATGGCTGTGTCCTTGAAAGTAATCTTTGGGTATCGAGCGGCCCTGGGAGAAATAGATGACTTGGCTTTTCTCTGGATTTATTGAGATTTGCCATTCAAGTGTCCACTCCTCGAGTTCGTCGAGGGCGGTTTGGATTTTACGTATCATGTGCGAATTAGATTTACCATGATACGTATGCGGTGTCGTCCGCATACTAGGCCGTTAGTATGTGTTCAGGGGCTGAAATGTCGTGTACATAGATGTTGTACAAGATGGGAGAGAGCACCGATCCCTGAGGGACGTCGGCAGTCATTTCTCTCGGTTCGGAAATAGCACATTCGTAACGTGTGTTCTTTTGGTGATAATCTGTTGGATGAGTTTCACCAAATATGTGGGGCAGTTTAGGGTTAGTAGTTTGAAAATCAAACCATCGTGCCAGGCGCGGTCAAAGGCTTTAGCAACATCTAGAAATATAGCTAGAGTGCTTTGTTTACGATTGAAACCTTCGATTATGTAATCGCTGGTTCGTACAAGCTGGTTGTTTGTAGATATTCCTTTTATGAAGCCGAATTGTATGTTTGGGACGACTTTGTGATCATTTGACCATTCGGTCAATCTCACTTGCATTGCTTTTTCAAGTAGTTTATCCAGTGTTCAGAGTAAACTGATAGGACGATGGCTTTGTGGAAACTTTGGATCTTTACCCGGTTTGGGTATAAGGATGATAGTGGCATGTTTCCACGTTTTTGGAAAGTATCCTGTTCTTAGACAGGAATTCAAAATGCTTACTAGAAATACAATTGCTTTAAGTGAGAGATTCTTGAGGCAGTTGTAATTAATGGTATCGTGTCCGGGCGCTTTTTTATTCAGCGCCTGTTTGATAAGGTCTTTAATTTCTCTGACCGTTGTCGGTTTATAGACGGAGTTTGGAGATCGTTCAAAACGAAGTGCCCCTTCGATTTCATCCAGGTGTTCATTACTCGTGGTTTCGTCGTTCGGAGAGAATTGCGATTCGAGGCTCTTTGAATGGCCGCTCTGAGGATATTAATACCCTCATCTATTCCTTCACGATTACGCATCGCCGGAATCGACGGTACGTGTTTCGAGATGGAGTTATTGAAGAGTTTCCAGTCAGTAATTCTGGCTGTTCTCTCAAATCTGGATATTTCTGTGTGTATATCCATTATTACTGGATTGTGATCGGATTGTGTTCTGATGTGGTCCAAATATCTATGTCTTTTTCAATTGTATTGACTATGAAAAAGTGTAGACTGTCAGGACGGTGTCCAGCATTGTGAACGTATGTTGGTGAATTTTGGCTTAGTTCTTGGTTGGGCGGTCTGTGTTGAGTAATATATTCAAACAGTTTTTTGCCCTTTTGATTTGTGACTCGACTGTGCCAGCTTGGATGTTTGGCATTGAAGTCGCCCCCGAGTATTGTGGGAATGTCCTTAGTGAGGATTTTGTCATAATTCGCAGGTAGAATTGGTTTTCATGGTGATTGATAAACGTTTCTTGGATTTGGGGAGCAGTTTAGGCATTACTGCTTTTGCTTTTAGATTGGTAATTTAATTTAGGGAACCATTGGCATCCCTTATAGTTCGCAGTAGAGAGACAACCAGTTTTTTGGGTTTTAGATTTTTATAGGTGGAGGCTTACGAGTGAAATTTTCCACTCCTTCGATATTTTCGATATTATCGACATTAATCGACTTTCTGGGTTCGACCCTTGTAGTTTTATACTCGATCGGGTCGGGTGGAGGTGAAGTTTTTTGTGGCCGTTTGCCACTAACTTTAGTTTTTTTGTGGACGACTTGACTTATGGCTTGGTTTAGCCTGGGGTTGAGAGAGGTTAACTTTCCCATTTATTGTTTTTTAATTTTCCTTACTTTGGCGTTTTTTGCCAGAGTTAGGCTGAGGAGGAGATATTTTGGGGGTGGTTGCGTTGTTTTTGCAACCGACCGACTGATTAACTGTGTTTACGATTTCTATTGGCCGCAGTGGGCTCGGTGGTCCGGTGCTTGACCGGTTGTTTGGTTATTTAGCGCGGCTGGAATCTGACTCCGTGTCAGATGGAGCTCTCTTGGCTTTTTTTGGATTTCACCAAGGTGAATCCATCATCAGAATTATGGGTTAAGTCTGACTCTGTGTCAGAAATGATTGGCTCTTTTTGTATTTCTTTTTTTTTTATTTCACTTGTGTGGAATCATCTTCTAAGGTTTTTGATTTGTTTTTTGCGCTAGCACACATTCTTTGAGGGAGACTATGACAGCATTCAGGTTTGTTATCGATTTCTGCATGCTTTTTAGAGTTTCACGAAGACTTTTATTCTCCTCGATTAGGTCGACCATCCGGACGATCTCCGTTAGTTTCGGAGAGTCCTCCTCGATGACGATATCACTCATGATGTATATTTATGGGTGGTCAGCTCAGTCAAGCATCGCCATGCCTGGTCAGAGATTGGATGGGCGGACCGAAAAGTGGCTTTAGTTTGGGTTTTTATTTTTCCTGACTGCAATCTTCTTCTCTCCCCTCCTATATCCTGCTTGTGTTCAGATATTAGGGAACACATAACGCCTCCAACAAACACAAAGCTCTAACCTCTCCCTCCCAAAAACGACACACCAACAAAAGTGCAGCTCTAGAAAATTCACGGCAATATTTCTAACTACCTTACTAACACAACAATAGTGTTGGTCGCCAAGTGACACTTCACTAGCCGAGTCGAACCTATCCCTGACCTCACTGAAACAACAACATTTTATAATAAAAGATATTAAAGTCCGTTAGTTCGTTGTAGAAAATTAACTAATAATTTAAAAATACGAAAATGTTGTGATTTGTTTGTAGCCAAACGTATTAATTAACATTAACAATTAATCACTACTCCTCGGATTGGATGAGTACATCCATTACACTCTTCCCAGCCTCTTTGGTGAACTAGCACGCATCAGCAACCCGACGAAAAAAATTATTCGCTTCGTCCGTCCACTTCCACCTACTCTTGTATCATCACCGGACTAGCCTAAGACGTCACACCAGAGAGGTCTTTTCAATTCCAATCTAGCGTGAAGAATTATCTCCCGCAATACCGACCTAGCTCGTTCGTGTATTCACAGCATTCTTGGTACGCTGCTCAGAATCGACTTTAGGATATTTAACCACATTTTCAGGAAGGAAGCAAGCACGTGGACATAAATGACACTTACGCGGTCCATACCAACTGTAACACCTGAGTTGCCACCGGTTACACGAAAAACTAATAAAGCGAAATGGAAAATTTCATGCAATAGAAATAATATCCACTATACTTGGACCATCCGAATACCTTCTACAGATCGACAAAATTGACATCCTGGCAGAGCAAGAAACCTTTCTGGAAGCACACCATTAAATTAATATTGAATAAGGATATGTTATCCACCAACAGGACAATTCACCACGCCGAGGCTTCTAATTAATGTATCCAGGTCTTCTGCTTCATAACGTCGGCAACGAGCCACAAACACTAATCACATTTTATATTCTAGATAAGGCGAATGAACTAATTTCAACAAAAAATTGCGAAACCTTGCCACCACCAACATTCAACTTCATCAGAGACATCGAAAACTGCCGAAAATTCTGCTATTCCAGCATTAATCGCCCTGTCCTACCACCAAACGTCGTCTGCCTTATCCGTAAAAAGTGGAGACTGTTTCGACAGTGAAAACGAACAGGTAGCACAGCAAGGCAGAATTAAATCGGCTTAATTATAAAAATAAAAAGACTGAGTCATCGTGGATAGGGGCATTAACGAGCCTCAGTTTTGTCTTTTATCAAATTCCGGAACAAATTCGCCGGTCAAAAAACCGACAAATTCAGGCCGATTCTATTAGGTTGTAGATATCTACAAGATAAAGAGCAGAACTGCAAGTCTTTGCTGAATTCTTGGGACAGACCTTCTGCACCACTAAGGATCCTCAAGTTGACACAGCGCATTAAAAAAATTACGCGCAGCCATACTCTGAATTTTTCACACCTCCATCCATTCTAATCGTTGTCAACGAAACAGCAAAAATTCTACTCCTGGCATAGATCAAATTGAAGGCGCCGACCTCGTCCATTTACCAATAAAAGCAATAATAATAAATAGAAAAAACACGAAAATATATTCGTAAAATCTACAACAAATGAGTCTTATTAAGACTACAAGAACAAATCACTTTTGAAACAACTACTTCTCTAGCTAAGTCGAAGTATTAGCTAGAGAAGTAGTTGTTTCAAAAGTGATTTGTTCTTGTAGTCTTAATAAGACTCATTTGTTGTAGATTTTACGAATATATTTTCGTGTTTTTTCTATTTATTAGTGAATTATCTACAACGTAAAGGACTTATATATTTTATTATTAAATTATGCTCTAATTGGGTATTTTCCTTAATCCCGAACGTAATTATTTCCGTAGAATTCAGTAATCCATGCAGGTATAAATAAGACCTTCAGTCGATTATATTTCATTATTGTGTCAGTTGCCGTGCATATCTGAGTAAGTTATTTATTTTTCATTATATTTATTTTAGTAAACGTTTTTATTTATGTTTAAAATCAATTTTATAATAAAGCTGTACTGAAGAGATTGAAATATCGAAACACGTGTCTACAGATGGTTATAAAATTGAGTATTGAATTATTTAATTGCTTTTGCTAATTTATTTTTAATTACATCAACCTAAATTCATTTCTTTTTCGAAATTACCATAGTATAGTCACTCACAAACTATTTTAACGTACATTCAATCATTTTTAGTTCATTTTACAGAAAGAAATACGTTCAAACTAGTGTTGCTTTGATAGCCTTGCTATTTTGTAACACGCAAATTACTTTTGTATTATTCAATGTCTGTCGAAGTATTAGCTAGAGAAGTAGTTGTTTCAAAAGTGATTTGTTCTTGTAGTCTTAATAAGACTCATTTGTTGTAGATTTTACGAATATATTTTCGTGTTTTTTTCTATTTATTAGTGAATTATCTACAATGTAAAGGACTTATATATTTTATTATTAAAAGCAATAATATTTCTCACTGCACTTTTTAAAGTATATTTTCTACATGTTACTTCTCACAATAGTAGAAAATGGCAAATATTATCATGATCCCAAAGCCTGGAATACTGTCCTGGCACATAGACTTCTATAGGCCAATCTCGCTCCTCAATTACATCAAAAAAGCATTCGTAAAAATTCATCTCTGGCGCATTAACGATTACGGCCAACCTCATCATTCCACCGTTCACCAGTTCTGCATCCGGATAAAAAGACCGGTAATTCAATTGCTGCAAACCAACGGATAAACCATCAATAACGAGCAAGTGTGCTACATCGTCGTCCTGCACTCCCAGAGAGCGTTTAACACGGCATGGCACAATGGTCTTTGCATCAAAATAATCTTGCAACAGTACAGCACCGTTCTTTGGACAATCCAAACGACGCCTAAGAGGGCAACCAAAAACCTTCAGCTCCACATTGGACATACTGAACGCTGGAAAATCAAAATCGATATTTCCAAAACACCAATAATTTTCGCTTCTATCCATAACCGTTTAGGAACAACAAATTAGACATTTATCTTGGGATTGGTCCTCGCCCACCGTCTAAGTCTATACCAGCCAGGGTTCGATTCTCAGCCGATAAAATTTTTATGGCTTCTATAAGAACATAAGAAAATAACCAATCAGAATCTTCTTTCGGTACAAAATTTGTGGTAAAAATACAGAGAAAGTTATATGTTTGTAGCATCGGTGGTTCAGTGGTAGAATGCTCGCCTGCCACGTGGGCGGCCCGGGTTCGATTCCCGGCCGATGCAGTTTTTATACCTCCTAGGCATTTTATCGTGTTTATTCCAATTCGTTACTGTTCTTAAAACCTGCAAGGTTCTATATGTTACCATCTACATGTAAAATTAATAAAGATAATAATGGTTAATCAACTATTGATAATGGACACATAGTGTCCGAAATGTACATTTAGTGCCTAAATAAAAACAATGAAGAAAGGAATTTAACCGCGTTTTTATTATTAATATAATCTTCACAAAACTCAAAAACACATACATATTAATGAAGATGTAAAATGTATAGAAAATAAATGACATTAGATAACAAATTAGATAATCGGTACTGTAAAATTTGTAACTGAAAAGCTTAATTGATAAATTGTAGACTGGAAAATATATGTATCCAAAGAGTTAACCCAATTTACAGATCCATAGTCAATTAAAAATTCAGTAAAAGAAAAGAAGAAAAAAGGAAAGAAATATATTCATCAACATACCCTCACCAGAATGCATTACATGTCAATCCGGTCATAACACAAGAATTTTTAAATTTAATAGAAATAATTTTGAAATATAATTATTTTTCATTTAAAAATAACCAACAAGAAGAAGGCTTGGCTGGTAATGGGCTCCCCATGAAGTCCCCTATTAGCTGAAATATTCATGGATGATATTACTCAACAAATATTAAACCTAGAGTCTATCAAAACACATATTAAGTTCTGGTAGAGGTATGTGGATGTCATTATTTCAACCTTTAAAGGCACAGACCGACAATTACAACAGTATCTAACTGAGGTCAATAGCATGAACCCTAATAAATTAACATTAGAACAAGAATATATTTTTTAACAATATATTTTTTTAGATTTTTGAATTACAAAAACAATAGAAAATAAATTTAACTTTGAAATTTACAGAAAACCTACACTTACAAGCACACTAATTCCAGCACAATCACGACATCAGTTAAAACATAAACTTTCCGCGTTTAATGTAATGTAATTTTGATCCCACTAACTGACATGGGGAATAAAAATAAAATTAATCACTAACAATTAATAACGGCAATGAAGATAACAATATAGTTATTCTTATTAACAAACCAGAATTAAACTCAATTAAAAAAATATTATTATATAATAAGAAAGTAACCGCAATATTTAAATCATTGACCTTTTTGGTTAAATTAGTAATGCAGTAAAACATCCTCGGAAAACACAAAATTTGCGATTCCCTAAAATCACCGAACAAATTATTTAATGTCATATATAATGGTACAATTCCCATAAATAAAATGAATAAATCAAGCATTTATAAATTAACTTGCAACACTTGTACAGGAATATATATTGGTCAGACTGGTCGTAATCTTAAAATTAGACTCAAGGAACATATAAGTTCATTTAAGAACAAAAATAAAAAAACAACTTTTGCTAATTATTTGCTGAATAATAATCACAATTTTAACGATAAAGATGTACTTGAGATAATTCATTTCGCTGAAAAAGGCTTAAAAATGGACGTACTTGACTATCTTTTAATTTTTAAAATTAAACGTAATCCTGAAACTCTACTCATTAACGACCAAACTGGCCTAATATACACCCCATTGATCAACGCCATCTAAAATTGTGTGTATAATTAAAATTGTTTAAAAATGGTTTGTAAATTTGAAGTATAGTTTGAAAATGACAGGCTAAAACTGAAGAACCTATAGTCGCTAATAAAGTTAAAAAAAGGTAAGTTATATAAAAAAGATATTTTCAATCATATATATAAAAAAATACGGAGAAAATACTCCATTTGTAGCATCGGTGGTTCAGTGGTAGAATGCTCGCCTGCCACGGGCGGCCCGGGTTCGATTCCCGGCCGATGCAGTTTTTACGTCGTCTAGGCGTTATGTGTTGATTTTTAATTTCCCATTTGTTGTTCCTTAAAATGTAATTGTACTAGTGCATAGGGAACCCTTTGCATCTAAAATTAATGAGAATTAAATTATGTATAAGACATCAAATTATTAAACTACCAATTAACAAAAAATAAACCCCGTTTTTTATTTAAAAAAAAACACGAAAGAAGGACCGAGAATCGATCGGGTTGAGGCAGCTTTTATACTGCCAATGTACCTTATTGAATTGACAACAGTATCAAAGTTCTAAGAGACAAAAAAAGATTTGTTAATGAATATTTCATACAGATGATTTAAAGGCAAGTTCATCGAAACACTAAATTAATATAGTGATTTGTTACATTATCATAAAATAATATGAGTAGAATAAAGTATAAAGACAATTTAAATTGGTATATTTCTGGTCATTTTGCACAAACATCTCGAATTGAAACTAATAATATACTCTTGTATTAAAATTGAAATAATAATTATGTAAATGTTGTACTTATTTTTTTTCTGACAAATAAAAGTGGAATTATAATAAATCTAATTTAAATTGGTTTAAAAAAATTGTAAAAATTTAATCGATTCTAAATATTTTTTCAAATAAAAAGCTTCAAATTGCAGCTGGTAACGACGTAGGCCAAGTACCGTCAGTACGCGAGGCGTCGGGACGCTGCGTCGTCGACCATTAACCGACGCACACTTGATCACTGTCGTCTAATTATCTATTGTGGGCGCTTTCCTCGAATCACTCTCCCAAACATTACTCACGTCAGTAGTTGTGGATATTTTTACCATCGGATCCCCGACCGATCGCAACACGGAATAAATCCCACACGTGCTCTATTCAGCTATTGCATCTACTATCCAGAATAGAAACAAACGTACTTGCACATACACGCGCACACGTCAGAGACACCAGTACTAGACGTCCGTCTACTAAAAATATTGGATAATAATTCCTTGTATTATTTTAAGAAATTTTCGGATTTTATTAGAACGAGGTGAGGCTTTATTTACTACTTGCCAGGAATAATTGGATGCAACTTTATTATGATATGTATTAACAGAACTACTGGATATTTTCTTGGAACACAACATTTATTATATTTATAGAAATTTTATTAAAAATAATAACACGGCCGTTTCTAAATTTTACCGACGTTTCCTCAAGAGCGTTTGCCTGTTTCTTCAAAATTAATGTACCTGACAGTATTATTAATTACTACCAATAAAATACACTTTGAACCACTATAAGTAACCAAAGACTAAACAATATTTACAATTGTCGCCAATTTTTAAATTAAATCGATCAAATATTATTAAAGAAACTAATTTATCTCATCTTGTATAATAAGATAATATATCCAGAAGATGTTTAGATGATTCTTTGATGCATTGACTATTATATATTTTCTTAGTTCTTCTTTTTAAGAAGTTATACAAAAAATATTATCTAGAATTATGCACATACAACTACTATCTATTTTTTGTCCTTTTAAGCTTCAGGTAGCCTTTAGATAGTTCACATGAATGTCGCCGAGTTAAAATACTACGGCTCAATTGTTAGTAAGAGTAACTGAATAGTTGAGGATGTTAGTTGTTGAAAGTTCATATTCTAATCACTTTGGTAAATTTACTTAAATGAAGTACGATAACACTTTCAAATATTTATTTCGCCGTTCGCGACAATTGTTTCGACACACTGTGTCTTCTTCAGGCGAAGAAATTTACATTTAAAAATTTACCAAAGTGATTAGAATGTTAGTAAGAGATTCTGCTAGTTTATTACTTTCAATTTTTTTCTGTGTATATATGCATTATAATGATACTATTTCGGATTGTTTAATCTATTGTTTCAAATTTTTAATACAAATTTTCTTTATATGTTAATTCTGCCTATAAAAAAAGTATATCTATATCTTTAAGGAATTAATGTTTTATTTTCAATTTTTTTTCTATGCCAGTAAATAAATTTGTTTAGAAACATCTATACACTAGACTATTTCTAAGATACTAACTCAACTAGGCTATAAATATTTACTTTAAAGGTTGAATCAAAATAATATTTAATGATTGTGATGTGCAGTTTAACAAAGATAAGTATTATTAAAGCTGTAGGGCTCGAGTCAATTATAACTTATTTGATCCTGTTACCCAATACATGCATAATAGGCCTTAATAGTTCAGACTTTTGATTTTTCTAAATGAAATTTCTTATCTAGAATGTGCTTATTTTATTTAACTTTGTAAAGTTAAAAGGAAAAAAAACACCGACTATTGGAAAAAGAATATAAGGAAATTTAACGCAACGCTTTAGACAACAGATGTCACCTCAATGGTTTCTTAATATTTACGTATACTAAAAGTTATAAAACTTCATAGTAAAACCCCGTTTTTCTAGTTGTAATTGAAGGGCTTCAGGCATCAAGGCGGCTGTCCAAACATCGCTATAGCGTGAATGCTCTAAACGGAGTAGTTGCAGCTTATAGAGAAGTTTGCTTTGCCACACTGTACTAAACGCTTTTTGAAACTCTAAGACGCTAATGATGTCGTGCAGCAGATCGATCATGTGAAGATTTCCCTTGCCTAAATCCGGACTAATGAGCCAAGATGATGTCATGATCGGTGCAGTGGACGTTGATCAGACCAGAGTAATTCTCTAGAATACCTTTTCGATTCCGTTTAGGAGAAAGATGAAGCTGTTCAATAAGTAGACATTTTTAAGGTTTTCTTAATGTTTATAAAATAGTATAATGAATATTTTTGTGTTATTATGACGCCTTGGATGGATTTAATGTAAGGCAATTACGACAAACATGTTTTTAGGCAAATTGTATCCATGAATGGAGCTCTGCTTTCAAATGTCATTATCATTATATCATATATGATTTCATCTACTATTTTTTCATCTCTAATATGACCATGTTACTTTATATCACCTAAGGTATTCTACAGCTCCTTCTGGGATTATTATATTGTTTAAGATAAAATTTATATTTCTTTTTTGCAAGTTAAGAGCCTATTTTACAGTAATGGAGAAATAATGCAATAATTGTAACCGTTTTACGGGCTTAGAACTATTAATTGTTTGCTTTTTACCAGCAATCAGTTTCCATCAAAATGTATTTCTATTTTTAGTGAGTACATATTTCTGTTGGTTCCGAAAGTACTAGCTTATTAATTACATGGAAAACGTGTGTGTTTGGTAGAATATTATACACAATAGTTTCATGTTCTTATTACTCTAATACCATTTAACCGCTACCAGATAGCAAATAATTTTAACATTAGTGTTATTTTTTCTCAAGTTTTTAGTGTTGTATTTGGCCAATATTTGTTAATATATTTTTAAACTGTCACTTCATTTTGCAATATTAAAATCCTTTACTACTTGTTCCCTTTGTTTTGAAGTTCTTAGTTATATATCTGGAAAGTAATCTTTGTTTTTATACATAAAATAATGAGTTTGATAGAATCCGTCACAGTTTCTGGTTAATTCATGTAAATACTTGCTACAGAATGTACTTTTTATACTAGGTTACATTAGTTTTGACGACTTCTCGAACAAACTCAATCTGTTGATGGTATCACAAGACGTCCGTTTTTATTAGAAACTGCTGTGAAATTAAAAAAAAAGAGTAATATCTTAAATATTTTACATGATCAAATTTGTAAATCTAACTGGAAATAACTAATTTGTCTATTTACTAAGTAAGTAATATTGTACATACAGAATTAGTAATTATGACTTCCCAGACATTACCATATGCATTAGCATCACTCTTTAGGATACACGTGGTGCTCAGATAAATATTTTCCTCTTCATAAAAGACTTATATATGTAAGTTAACGTTCGTGGACTTACTTCAGAGTTTTTAAAAATAATTTATTATTACGACGGACATGTACAGAGTACGAGTTCTAACTATACAATTAAATCTAATAAAGAAATACGGGCTATTTATAATATAATTCTTACAAGCTAGGCAAAATATATGATGGACTAAGCATAAATATAATTAATGCGCAATAAAATAATCATATTCATATTAAATGAATCAAAGGATTGTTTATATAACACTACACTCATTGTTCGTAATCAAAAGGAGCGTTATTGTGGACGGCAGGTAACTCCTCCACCCTTAGACTTTTGCTCCCCCTGGAAGATGAAGTTCGTAGGCCTGGGGTTGGTCTACTTCGGGAGTTGTTCCTTGTCTCCGTTTCCATTTGATGAACAGGAACAACGCTCCTCCACATATGATGATGTAGATTACTATGGTCCACATACTGGGCCTGACGAAATCAAAATCATTTTGGATCGTTGGTAGGGGTTGAACTGCGGGTGTATCTTGAAGGGTTAATCGGCGAAGCTTTATCCTGAAGTCAGTTAGATTTTGATTATCAATTTTTATTTTAACATTGTTAATTAACACAGGACCTCCCGAACTTGAGTCTTGTATATGCAGTTCATTGTTTTTATAGATTATTAAGCACTTGTTTGGTTTTATTAAATAGACACCACTTAGTTCCCTAATTTCAGTTTGTTTTTGACACTTAATTTTTATTTGGTATTTATGTGGAAACACTAGCAGGAACTGTTGAGTGTGAGGCAGGTGCTCCAGGTGATTACCAAAAATCTCCAGTTTTGTGAATTGGCAATCGTCCACTTTTCCAGATTTAATAATATTTTCTTCGCATTTAATCGAAGTTGACAGGGGCAAGTGAGATGGGCATTGGTAGTACAATTTTGTTTTTGTACATCCATTATTCAGAGGTATAATCTTATTTTCAGATTTTAAAACGTAATTTGTATTTGGTACTATGGTCAAGTAATCTGATTCAATTTTAGTAGGAATTGAATTTAGATAATATAGTTCAAAATTTATTTCATAATTAATTGGAATTGATATAAAATACTGAATTGCCATTTCTTTAATTAAACAATTTACTTTGGATATAGATTCAAAATTTAGTATGTTATCTGACCTTACGTCAAAAGGTAATTGGTTTCCGTAGAATCCCGAGATAGTTTGCAGAATACTTAGAAATTCGGATGGCTTTATAATACTAGGGTGAATCGCGTGTAATTTACAAAACATAATCGAATTTTCTATTGTTTGAAATATATTTTGGATTGTCGTATACGATATTATCAATTGATTAAAGATGTCTTTTATAAAAAGTACATGTTGATGATCGATTTCTCCTTTTAAAATAGCATGCAATTGCATAATTCTCGATTTCAATAAATTTTCATTATGTTCAATACTTTTTAATGTTTTGTTAAACTTACTAATAATTTCATTGTTAAGACTATACCCAAATTTTATTTGATTTTCGATTTGATTTTGATTATTTTTAAGGTGGTTTAACATATTTTCAAATTTTGTACCGTCATTGGAATCTAAATTTCCGGTAATGGTTTTTATTACGGTGCCTAACCCGTTGATAAGCCCTCTTTTATTTCGGCTTCTTTTTGTTACTTTAAATTGTTGGAATTTATCATTAAAATCCTCTTTTAAATAATTCAATATATTTTCATAATTCTGAAAATCCCTCTGAAATGTCGATATGTTTCTAATTGTTAATTGCAATTGATTATATTGCCCATTTAGTTTCTTAAATTCATTATACATTGTACTGATATTATAATAATGGATACATGTGTGCTCACTTTTTTCTAATTTTGCCGGTCCTAAATTTATTGGTAGTATGCCTAGATTACTTGTAATATTTCTAATTTCTATGGCTCGCGTTACTGCGACCATGATGGACCTGGAACGGAATCATCAATTTTAATTTCACCTAAATAGATATTTATTTTTAAATTAGAATTGCCAAAAATGTAATTTAACATGGCTTTTACTTTATCGCAATTAAGTTTATCTAATCCGCAACCTAATTTTGGAATTGCGAGATTTTTAATATTTCTTTTGTTACAGAAATCTTTTAATGTTACCAAAGTTTGAAATAAATCTTTGTGGGTTGGTTTATTAAAATATTTGTTTTTAATAATTAAATATATTATATGCCGATTTTCGTTTTTTAAGAAACATAAAGAGTGGACTTTAGGCCTTTGTGCCTTTAATTTATCTATTTGTCCAAACCTAATTTTAAAATCATGTGCTATACCCGAATTCATATGTAAATCAGCACTAACACAATGTGCAAGGGAAAATTATTTTGGTGCTGTAAATAGATTATCTTAAATCTCAGTTATATTGTTAGCTACATTACTATCATTTTTATAACTATTCATAAAATGTATGTAGGATAGTTCGATACTGTCCTCAATTTTATTTTTCTTATCATCATTTAATTTACGGGGTCTTTTAATGTTTGAAAGATGTATTTTTTCTACTTGATTATGATGAGACCTTTTAATTTTCGCAGTTTTTAATTCTTCATTTTCTGATTCAATTATTTCTGGTTTATACTTAATTTTTGTTTTCGATTGTTTTTGCCGATTTTTTATAAATACTTTATCATTAATATTTGGTAGATCTTCTCTTTTTTCATTTTGTTTATTTATTGTTTTCTCCTTATTTTCAACAAGCTTTTCATTAATTGTTGTATACATTAATCTTACTTTTTCTTTATGATTTGTAACGTAGTTGTTTAAAATTTTGTTTTTTATATCAATATCAAATGGGGAATTGTTTTCTAAGTGACCTGAAATAATTTCAATGGGTTTTAACCGTGTGACTGAATGAATTGAGTTATTACATCCTAAAACAGCGTATAATATTTTTGTTTCTGCTGACTCTGATTTTAATGATTTTTGAGCATTTAGGACTCGAACGTGTTCAATTATTGTTGAATGAACTCTTTCAATTAATCCATTTGATTCTGGATGTTGGCTACTTATAAAATGTAATTTAATTTTATGTAATTCTAATAATTCTTTTATTAATGAATTTTTGAATTCTAGATAGTTATCAGCTACAATTTGTGCTGGTATACCATGATGTGAAAAGAAACGAATTAATTTGCTTGCAATTTCGACAGCTTGATAAGATTCTAATTGATACATCTGCGCGTATTTAGAGAAAACATCTACAATAGTTAAAAATTTAGATCCCTCGATCGCGATACAGTCGATATGAATGATTTCAAAGGGTTTCACCGGTGTAGGTGTAATATTAAATTTTAATTTTAGCGGATTTCTATCATATTTACTTGACAAACATATTTCACAATTATTTATGAAATTTTGGACTGTATTTTTCATATTAGGCCAATAAAAATATCTTTTAATGTCAGCATATGTTTCGTCAATGCCTCTATGATTTAATTTACTATCGTGGTACAATTTGACAGTGTTAATAGTCTCATCTTCATTTTCAATATCTAATAATTTTTCTGTACATTTTACCAAATTTAGTTGTGAGTTTTTGAAATAAGTTTGGATTACTACACAAAATTTTTCATATACATCGCTATCAAAATATAAGTGATATTTTACCTTTGGAGCAATATATTCTTTAATAAAATCTATTACATCTTTCTCAAAGTTATTTTTGGAAAATTGAACATGAATACGTAACTTTTTATTATTATATAAGACCTCACGTTTTGGTTTTGCGGGTGAATAATTTACTTCACTAATTATAATTTGATTATCGCCAATATTTACAGGCTTTTCTAAAATTGGGATGGTGGTAATAGGGTTTTCAAGATTTGAGTGAACCGTTTCACCATCATTATCATTTATTAATTCATCTAAAAAGTCATCTATGTTATCTTGATCACCAACTTCGGCAATTATTGATTGATTATCGTCTTCAATTACATTATTATTATCAAGAAGTGATTCGTCAAAATTATCTATATAATATTTGTCATTGTGATCTGTTATGTGATTGAGTTCAACTCTTGATAGAGCATCAGCATTTTTATTTATTGCACCCTTTTTGTATACAATAGTATAATCGTATTCCGATAATTTAATACGCCACCTGGTTAATTTAGAGTTGGGTTCTTTTAAGGACATGAGCCACTGTAGGGGCTTATGGTCACAAAAAATTTGAAATTGACGACCGAACTGCCCAAACGACAGCGAGGAGTTCCTTTTCGATTGTCGAATAATTTACTTCTGAATCATTAAGTGTACGGCTAGCGTACGCTACCGGTAAATCTGATCCTATATTACCTTGTGATAAAACTGCACCGATTGCAAAGTTACTTGCGTCTGTAGTTACAATAAAAGGTTTGTTAAAATCTGGATATTTTAGAATGGGTTCATTGCTTAACAGGTCTTTACATAGATTGAAACAAGAAATATAGTCCGTATCATTAACGTTAATTATTGCACCTTTTTTTAATCGTTTTGTAATTGGTTTGGTTAATTTAGCAAAGTCTTTAATAAATTTTCGGTAGTAACCGAGAAGTCCTAAGAATCCTTTAATTTGTTTGGTGGTTTTCGGAATGGGATAATTTTGGATCGCTTTAATCTTATCTGGGTTAGGTTTAACACCATCCGGAGTTACAATGTGTCCCAAGTAAGAGACTTCCTTACGTAAAAATTCGGATTTATCCAACTGAATTTTGAAATTTGATTTACGTAGGCGTTGAAATACCTCACGCAATCTAGAAATATGTTCTTGTAAACTTGTACTGAAAATAATGATATCGTCCATATAGACTAAACATTTTTCATTTTGGATTCCTCTTAAAATATTGTCCATGACTCTTTGGAATGTGGCAGCTGCGTTTTTGAGACCGAAAGGCATACGCAAAAATTCGTAATGACCATTCTCCGTGTTGAATGCAGTTTTTTGAATATCTCTTTCATCAATTTCTACCTGGTGGAAACCAGAAGCTAAGTCTAGTGTTGTGAAGTACTGACAACGACCTAACTTATCGAGAAGTTCATCGATATTTGGCAAGGTATATTTATCACCAATTGTTTTTTCGTTAAGTTTCCTGTAATCTATAACAACGCGCCATTTGCGCTTACCAGAAGCATCTGACTTTTTAGGAACTACCCAAATGGGTGAAGACCAGGGGCTATATGAGGGGCGAATTATATTTTGGGAAAGCATCTCCCTAATTTGTTTATCGACTTCTTGTTTATGGATTTGCGGGTACCTATACAATTTAGTGTACACCGGAATTTCATCGTTTGTGATTATACGATGCTTAATTTCATTTGTAAAAGTTAACCCTGTATTATTTATATGGAATATATCTGAATATTCCTTGATTAAATTAGTAATTTGCTGTCTTTCTTCATTATTCATATGCGCTGAACGAATGAGAGACAAGTCAAATTTTATTTTGTTTGTATCAATTAAATTTAAATTGGGTGATTGATTAAGATCATATTCGTTGATCTTATCGACAACCAATGGTTCTAAGAACACCTTAAAAGGATTATTGTTGGGGTTAATAATAGTACATACAGCCTTGCTGTTTTTACATTTGGAGGCACACTGTGGTGTCTCAATATTCGAACCATAATTAATGTATGGAATAATTATATCGCCATTTTTGACATTTTTAATATCTACTTCTACAACTGTTTCAGACCTACCAGCTACTACTATACACTTCGTATACTGGAGTTCATTGAACTTGTTTAAATAATTAATATTTATTTCGCATCCCGGTGCGATTAATTGATCTTTATTTAGATCAATGTGGGCATTTAAGAGTTTTAGATTATCGATGCCTAATAACATATCGAATTCCGTGTGGAAATTCAGAATATGGAATATTAAATTTTTTGAGGATTCGGTTCTAAATAAATGACTTAGGTTAATTTTTGTACTATAGTTACCTTGGGTTGAACCGTTAATAGTAGTCACATTAAATGGACATTTAAAAATTTGATTTTTAAAGAACTTATTAGCTATTCCCGGATTTACGAAAGAGCGTGTGCTCCCAGTATCAATTAATATTTTGAGTTTATTTTTAGTTTCTATTATATGGGGAAGATAGCTTTCATTATTTTTAATACCTAAGAATTCCAGTTGTTCTCTGGGTTTTCCGAGGCGTTTTCGCCTAAAAAAGAATTGTTTTGCTCAACGTTATATAATTCTTGTGCCGTATAATTTAATTTTCGATTATTATTTGGATTAATTGTCGAGGTGGACATCGGGGTTTCTTGTCTCCGATTAAAGTTTGAATTATAATTTTGTTTAGGAGCGAATTTATTTTTCGCATGATAATTGTTATAATTATAGTTATAAGACGGCTTATGTGTGGGCGGCTGATAAGTACGCGGAGGAATTCGCGGAGTATTATTTTGAAGAACGCGACGCGGAATTTTATCGGTTTTGTGCGACTGCTGCAGAGAAAACTCATGCTGAAAATCATTTGTCAGCATGTTGAGAGCAATGTGAAGGTCTGTAGGGTTTTTGACCCTCATTTGACTACCGTAAGGTTCTTTTAAACCTTTTAAGAAAACACGCAACGCATTATCATTAAAAAATTCAATTAAATGAAATCTTTTTAGATTATGGTCGATATGATTAGTTGCATAAGAAATTTGTAAATTTAACAAATGCTTTAATCTATTATAGAAATCGAAAGGAGATTCGGTGATCAACTGTTTTAAATTGGTTATTTCTGCATTAAGACTGAGATGATCGCGTTTGTCTGCATACGTATTACGTAACGCGGTTTTTAAATCGTCCCACGTATGAATTACTGAAGATGAAATATTTTTCGCGGCGTCACCTTTAATTTTTGACAATATGGTAGACATTAAATATTCATTTCGAAAATCATTTGGGTCATCGCGATTGTAAAAGCGTGTGACTAATTTTTCACAAACTTCAATAAATCTAGAAAGTATTTCGGGATTCCCGTAAAAATCAGGAATCATGGCTAATTGGTTTCAATTGTTGAGCCATTTTTTGTAAGTTTAAGCGTAAATTATCTATTTCTAAGTGTCTTAAATTTCTGCGCGATGCAGCGGTGAATTGAATAGCTAGGTTACTCGACCCTTTTGTACGATGCATAAAATGTTTACCGACTCTGAATAATAAATGCACTTACATAAGAAAAATCCAGCCCATGGAGATTGCGATTGTCTCGTGGAGTGGATGAATTGGACACGACCCTGGGTTTGGTTTCTTGATGTTTGAAGAGCCAATTTTCAGTGTCTTCGAGGTCCAAGTTGTGGATTTTCGGTTGACAAATTCGTAGACGAAAAGTGACCAATGATGTTCGCTCAAGGCACTTCAACCAATCCTACCGACTGCGCCAGTTAACGTTCGTGGACTTACTTCAGAGTTTTTAAAAACAATTTATTATTACGACGGACATGTACAGAGTACGAGTTCTAACTATACAATTAAATCTAATAAAGAAATACGGGCTATTTATAATATAATTCTTACAAGCTAGGCAAAATATATGATGGACTAAGCATAAATATAATTAATGCGCAATAAAATAATAATATTCATATTGAATGAAACAAAGGATTGTTTATATAACACTACACTCATTGTTCGTAATCAAAAGGAGCGTTATTGTGGACGACAGGTAACTTGTATATAGGAGACAATTAAATAAGACTGATGGTATAATGATCTATGTTCTTCTTTTTTGCAAGAACTTTCACTAGCATACCAGCAGACTCTCCTCAGAGAATTCTATTTTCTGACCATTATTGATTTAAGACTCCAAAAGTTTCATATTAAATTTTGTTTTCTCCAAAATCCAATATAGAAAACTAGATTTTATTTAAAATGCTATAATGCCAGTCAGAAATTTTTTTCTACAACAAGGTTTTCGTGTCCGCTAAGAATTTATCTCTAGGTAATCATTTATAAAGTTATATTTAGATTAAAACTTTTATTAGGTCCTGAAAAAAATGACATATTAATAATTAACCTGGCCGGTCTCTGATAAAACAGACAAAAACTGAAGAAAAAAAAATGTTTTCTAGTCTTATAAAATGACAAGCAATGATTATTTAAGACCTTTTGTGAAGTACTATTATTAGACAAAAGTCAATAGGGCTACTTTTAATAGAAAACACAACTTACTGGCATGCTCCTACTTATTTCAGATCGTTTGTATTTAGAAACTTTATTATAAACAACATCAAAACTATAGATAATATGGGTACCTACATATAGCCAAAATTCATAAAATAAAGACCAATCTATATTAACTATTAGTATGTTGTTATGTCCTAAATTGAGATGTTTATTTTCTAGGGTTTTCTTTTCGCGTATATTCTGGCGGTAAAATATAGTATTAAATAGATATAATCATGAAAAATGCCGTATTTAATAATATATTCTAATGACATTTTAGATAAGAACCTCTAGCTGTGCATGTTTATTCACTCTTATTATTCTTTAATAATTTGTTTATTATCAATTGAAGAAGAGTAAAATATTATGTTGAAATTGGCTAGTTTTCTAATTTAATAGATATCAAAACTTCTATTGAGTTTCTACTAGAATACAATAAATAATACAATAATAAATAAGAAGTTTATTTCAGATTTTAACTAATTAATAACGTAGTGATTAAGGCGATTTGAAGAGAATGAATTTATTGTAGTTCTAGTGATTGTTACGTAACATTTTTCTTCTTGAAGTTAGAATATGTATAGCTAGAATTGCTATAAGCATTAGATATATATTCATTCCAGATTTGTTTATTATTGGTTACTACAAGAAGTGAATCAAATGAATCAATTAGTAATGATTTTATTATTTATTTTGAACGCATCTACTTCCTTATATATGTTGAGTAATAATTAAAACACTTTAACTTTGTTTTGTAGGTACAAACAGACCACTTCATCAATTCCTTGATTTTATTAATAACTTACACCCTAAAATTAAATTCACTGTAGAGACAGGAACCAACATTAAAATTAACTTCCTAGACCTTTCTATCACAAAAACTAACAATAAATTAACCTTTAGCATCTTTAGAAAACCCTCATATACAGATTCAGTAATCTAATTCATCACGACATCCTATTAAACATAAAATGGCCGCGTTTAATTCGATGATACATAGAGCCTCCAATTTACCTCTATCAGAACTGGACTTATCTAACGAACTAAATATTATCAAACAGATTGCAGTATCTAATGGCTATTCTATAAACTCCATTGACAATCTTATCTCAAAACAAAAATTGAAAAATTTGCAAAATATTTATACGCTGGAAGACAAGAAACAACGATTAACGTGTTGAAACTTACGTTTATTGGAGCGGTTAGTTTACAAATCGGTAACTTGCTTAAAAACATAACATTAACATCGCATACAAACCAGGGACCAAACTAAACTACTGCATATTTAATCATAAATCAAAAACTAAATAGGGTCAAAATTAAGTAATCTGCTTTCGTGTTTTTTCATTTTAAATTATGGTTGCTTAGGTTATCTAAAGATCTCAAAATGTAATCTACTATCATTATTTATATATATTACGATGTCTAAAACAGATAAAAAGAATGGTTGCGACCTTTACTACGTGCTAATCCACTGAATTGAAAAATTCACTATGTTTTAACCACAAATAATCATTGTAAAAATATTATATAACGTATAGGCACAATTATATAAATCTAAACAACATTATGATTTTGATTTTATACTAACTATTTTGGGGTGAAGGAATATATCTACCACCAGTTGTTTGCGGATTATGTCGGGAGGACAGTACCAGATTAAAAAGTGGCGAAAAGATTAATTCGGTCTGCTCATTAAGAAGATTTACTGACGCATTACGGCTCTGTTTGAAATTTTCCAATGACTCCAGGAGATTAAGCTTAGCGCCCTTGTTGTAATTAAACAAGATTTTTAGATTATTTATATTCGGAAATTGGGGTTTGCATTCTAAACATTGATTTGAAAAAGAGCTAGTGTCTTGATTAAGACGAAAAGCACGATAATGTTCGGAAAAACAAGTTGATACACTTCCTCCTGTTTGACCTACATACACAGTATTGCATTCTGAACAATGGATCAGATTTTTTAAGAGGATCGACTTTATCTTTTGCATTGAATAGCATGTTTGATAATTTTCCAGGAGTTTTAAACGCTACTAGATGATTATCTTTCCGAAAAATATTAGCAATCTGTTCGCTGGTTTTTCCAAAGTATGTAAGTGGAATGAAAGTTGTATTTAAATTAGGTATTTTCTGATATATTAAAACCCTTGTGGTTTGATGACATTTTTTATTTATTAAGTAAATAACACTGAAATACGCTATTACGTCATCAACATATCTATGCCAAAATGGAAGTGTGATTTTTTGCAAAATCAAGTGATTTACCATACCATATTTACATTAAATATTTAGACTAATCCTAGCCATTCTTAAAAGTAATAAATTTATTGCATAGTTTTAAAGTAACCAATTTTATTAAGTTTTAATAAAACATTTATTTTAATTATTCAAATATTAATATTATTTTATTTAAATATTGCAATTTATTAAATAACTCAAACGCCCGTAATATAAAAGTTTTTGATGAAAAATTCATAGGTAATATCAACTTGAAAATACATGTATCTAGGTGTTTTGAAAATATGTAAATTTTCACATAATACTTTATTTTAGGCCCGATTTCTAAACCATAAAACTTAAAATGTCAATCGTATTTTTGTGCAATAACTCCTTAAACAGATTTAATAATTTATCGACAAAGTAATTGTTTGAAATTATTCATTTTATGGCCAAATTATCATATCTCGATACGGCACGCATTGCACAAATAAATGCTAGATAAGTAATCATATAGGTATCTAATTACAACAAATAAAAATTTCAACAAATAAGAGCAGAGTGGCGCAGTGGAAGCGTGCTGGGCCCATAACCCAGAGGTCCGTGGATCGAAACCACGCTCTGCTAAATACAATTTTTGTGCATTAAAAGGAAATAAGATAGTATATTTGAAACACCATCTAAATAATCTTAAACAATACTAATATTAATGGCTATATGTAAAGTGTCATCTACAATGCAACAATTTATTTGCCATTTTATTCTTAAATGTATATATCTTATTAATTTAAATAATATATTTGAGTAGGAACTTCAATCTTCAAATATATATTAAGAAGAAAAGAAGAAGCGCAGTCTAAAGTTTACAGTCTAATACTAGTTTTTTTTATTCCACCGAACAAGATATTGTATAAATATAATATTTGTAATTCTCTTAATAATTTGAAGTCAATACAAGTTATAGTTGATAATTAAAGCCATAGACTGAGATATTGGTAAATTGTTATTAAACTTAATTAACAATTACCTAACTATATAATAAGGTTGATATATATTATGAGAGAATACTGGGCCAGGGTGAAGATACTGGCGAGACTATGGCGGGAAAGAGGTAGAAAATGGGATGATGAAGACAAAAATAGCACTATAGTTTCAAGTCATATATTGTGATATACGAATATGCCAAATAAAAGTTTTATATTTTGTATAGTACCTTTTAGTTAGATGTGTGTACTAAACTTTTAATATCAACAATACTTTTATAATTGCTAAGATTTAAAAACTTCTCTTTAAGTTTCGCATTGTTAGTACTTCAAGTTTTGTTTGTATCTATTGAAACTAAATGTGACCTAGTTTCAATAAAATATCTGAAAATAAACTAAAAATGCTAAATAACTATGACAAATTGTAATTATTTTCTAAAAACTAATATTAGACTCCTTCTTCTAAGTATAGAGATCGTAAAATTTTTAGAGATGATGAAAGAATATAATTACAATCTTTATTATTAGTAATTATTTAGGATCGACAGTAATTATACAAGATTTTCTTGAAAGTAACAAAAGAGTCATTTCTTATTCTCAAAAAAAAACACTTTTACTTATTGAATATCGCACCGTGTTGATAATTATGTACATTTTATTTTTTAGGCTTTAAAATGTGTATAAACTTCTATATTATTTACAAAACTATGCATCGGCCGGGAATCGAACCCGGGCCGCCCGCGTGGCAGGCGAGCATTCTACCACTGAACCACCGATGCTGTGAAAGAATGTTTTTTTTTTATATATTTTGTTTTTATAATAATTTAACTATATTTTTATTTTAATCTCCTCGAGAGAAAAAGAACTGCATTATTATAATTAAATAATATTCGTTTATTCGCTCAAGAAGAACTTGTATGTGTTGGATTTGGGAATGAATCATCCACCAAGAACTGCTCCCAAACACCCAATTTGGACCTCTTCTGAAATAAACTGACCAAATTGATTAATTAGTAGAAGGGGCCATAATTGACCACTAGGTAGGGTGTTTTGTTTCATTAAGACAAAGCCAATAGATATGAGAGCTTTGATAGGAGGTTCTATTGCAACCTCCATATAGTAAAAACATGGCACCAAGCAATTATCACCTTTACAAACATTTAAATAGCGTAAGGCTCAAGAAAAAACTCAATGTATGGTTCCCGGATTAACGGCCGAAAGAAAATTTTGCTGGGTATGTCGTGGATTTGGAAATGAATCATATAGTATAAGCTGCTCCCAAACACCCCATTTGGACCTCTACTGTCAACAACTGACCAATGCAAAGGAGGTGATCGGCTGAAGCGGCCAGAATTGACCACTAGAAAAGGTGATATGTTTCATATTGAGCTCGAAGCTCTGAGAACTTAGATTGGAGGTTTTATTGCACCCATTATAGTATCCAGACTTGGTTCCAAATAATGATAACTTTTGCAAGCATTTGCAAAATTTTCGTGATGGTCCAAAACTGGCCTTAAAAAAAGCTTGTAAAAATGAGGATTTCTTTAATTTTAAATTATAAAATTTCTTTAAAAATTGGCCAAAATAGTCAAACAAACCCACGCACACTTGATTTAAATCAATAAAACGCGTTTTATTTCATAAGATAAGATAAGGTAAGATAAATGCATAACTGTCATATATTAAAAAAATACTTCATTGTAGGTTCAAATATATGCAGTTCCAATGATAATATTAAGGGTGAGGTTTAATGTTATTCTAATTTTTTATAGAACAAAAATATGCATCGGCCGGGAATCGAACCCGGGCCGCCCGCGTGGCAGGCGAGCATTCTACCACTGAACCACCGATGCTACAAGAAGGTAATTTTGAGACTGAATTGTTTGCATAGGTATCTAAAAAATATTTTTACGTCGCAAGAAACACTGTTAGCTATTGATAATGGGTACATAGTGCCCGAAATGAACATTTAGCTGTGAAAAAATAAAAAGTGAAGAAAGGAATATAACTGTGTTTTAATTGATATTAACCTTCACATACTCAAGTAACTACATTAAACACTATACACATGCCGACAAAATTTTGTTTCGTATCCCAATTTAGAGTGATGAATGATTATTAATCTCTTGCGAAGCAGAGCTTAACAGCTCTTACGCCTAACTAAAGATGTGCTTAGGTTTTTACTAAGAAGGGCTAAGAGGGACACACATCTGCCTGATTTTAGACAGCCAGGCTGCTTTTAAGCGAACAGCTTCAATTCCAAAACTTTTTGGAGCTGTAAACAGGCTTTAAACTAATTGGCAAGAGCAAGAATCTCACTCTAATATGGGTATCAGACTACGAAAATATAATTGCCAGGGAACGAGCTGGAATTAACATGATCAGAGCAAAGCTATGTAGGTTATCAAAAGGACATAGGAAAGGTGATATTCAAGAGTGGAAAAAAACTGCAAAACTGAGTAAACACAGCAGGTAAAAGGCAATGCAAAATGATTATTGACCTCTCGCCAATCAGAGCTTAAGAGCTCTTGTGCCTAACTAATAGCGAAATAAGGATACGGTCACGGGTCTCCTCAAAAGACATTGCCGAGTGAGGTACCATCTTCACAATATAGGTAATGTTGACACTAGTAGGCTATGTGGGTTGGTAAAGGAAACGTCCAAGCAATTCCTATGCGTGTGTGTAGCACTGGCTACAACCAGACTACTCCTAACCTAACCTAACCTAACCGGCAGAAGGAACGAGCCCAACGCAGAAATCCTAGAGCTCGCAGTATCTAGTGCCAGGACCCAGCTCAAGGTAGCCATTGTTAGCAGCAAACGCGAGGCCTGAAAGAGGCTTTTAGCTGAAGTCGAAGCAGATCCATGGGGCAGGCCCTACCGTCTAGTCGCCAAGAGATTGGGCCTAATCCTGCCGTACTGCTCACAGGAGGTACAATGGAGGTTGTTAACTCCCTGTTCCCGCCCAACGAAGGCCATACGTATTCGAGAGGCCCTCCTGCAATCCTAAACGAGGACCTTCTATTCAGCGAAGAAGAGGTGGTGGATGCGGCTAGGTCCTTCACACGTCGCAAGGCCCCAGGTCTAGGAGGCATCCCTAACGAAGCTACCAAGGAGTACGTCATCAGAAATCCTGCACCGGTTGTCTCCCTCTTCAACCTGTGCTTGTCCGTCGGCGCTCTGTGGAAAGTACGCAGGCTGGCAGATTAAGCGAACTAGGAGCCCCTACGGAAGATAAGGCACTGTCTGGCAATTGCCCTTGTGTACAAAATGGATTCAACTTCATCCCCTGGAGAGTCATCATGTCCGCCCTAGTGGAGTTGGACACGGAACATCTGGTGGCCACCGCGACAGACTACCTTAGGGACCGGGAGTTACTCTTTCCAGGAGAACAGGGCGTTCCAAACAGGAGACAGACATGCGTCGTTCCACAGGGCTCGGTCCTTGGGCCGTTGCTGTAGAACATAACCTACGACGGAGTTCTGAGGATCCCACTTTCTGAGGGGGCAGACATAGTGGGATTCGCTGACGATATCCTCAGAGTCGTCAGGAGACGCAATATGGCCGAGGTCAAAACGGTAGCCTAAGAGGATAGCTCTGCCGTTCAACAATGGATGGCCACCAAGGGGCTGACGATCGCCGCTCAAAAGGCGGCTGCGACATAGCTAGCCAGGCGGAGGGCAGGTAGACACGCCGGGCACAGGATCGACATCCTAGGGCAAGAGATCGAGGTGGCGACTAGCATCAAATACCTGGGAGTGCACCTTCAAGCAAACCCCCTTTTCAGTCTGCATGTCAACGAAGCAGCAACTGGAGCAGACGCTGAACTCAGGCCAACATAGGTGGCCCGTCGGAATGCAAGAGAAGGCTCATTGCAAGCGTCAAAGCCCAGCGTAACATTAACCGATTGCGCAGCCTGGAGCCATTAGGATCATCCGAGCATACCGGACAAAATCCACTAGCGTCCACTCCTCTCCCGAATCTTGAACTTCTCGCGAGGCAAGAGACCCACGCAGCAATGAGAAGCGGGACACTCAAGCGCGAGGCTAAACACATCGCCGAAGAACGGCGCACCACACGCTGGCAGCTAAGGTGGAAGAATGGCTCAAGTGGCACCTGGACAAGACGACTCATCCCCGTCCTGGATCCGTGGTTACTCCGACCCAATGACAACATGAGCTACCACCTCACCCAGATCATGACAGGCCATGGCCGCTTCATGGCATACCTCAACCGCATAGGTAAGGCAGAAGACGTGAATTGACGTGTCAGGAGGGCATGGACGACGCCGAACACACCTTCTTCCACTGCCCCATGTGGCACGATGAACGCATGAATCTTGCCACAAAGCTTAGCCAAGTGGCCACAGTGGACACTATAGTCGAGGCCATGCTGGTTAGTGACGAGAACTGGAGAGCGGTTGACCTTACCGCAACCGCGATATTGGACAGAAAGGAGGCACTCTTGGCCGAGCGCGAAATCCAGGCATAATGGCACTTCGGCACAATGTTTTTGTAACGTTTTACGTTTTTTTTTCTTTGTTATCCTACCACATTTTCACCTGTTTTGTTATCTCATCACTCGTTAACTGCTACTTCTGTTACTTGTTATCGCCAGTTTCACTACATTCGTTATTTGTTCGTTATTTGTTACTTGTTACTTGCCGTTACTTCTTACTTGTTACCTGTTATTGTTATGTTATTTGTTATTATTATATTTGTTATGTTATTGTTATGTCATTTGTTGTATGATGTTTAAATAAAGACGAAAATATTATTAAAGATGGCAGGGAGACTGCCACTGATGTTTCCGGAATTCAGGGGGGACACTGTTGACCGTGCGCGGTCATCCCGTCCCTCAATAAAAAAAGACTAGTCCTAACCGGAGAAATGGAGATAATGCAAAAACGGATTTGAGAAACTTCCCAGGAAGTCAATTAACCTTACCAAGGAAATTGAATTCTTGGGAGCATACTAGGGTATTAGTACAAAAGATTTAACCAGGTCGCAACGCTGTAAGGCTGCCTCTAGCTCAACGCCCCGGCTAATCTAAACTAATACAGTATGTGTTTGGGAACCCTTCTAAGTACATGTTAGTGTTGATGTTTAAAATGCGATACTTGGAAAAAATAAATAGTTCTTCGATTTGTATTATGCGATTTTAAATGACCGGCACGATATTGGCTTATATACTGTAGTAATGAATATGAAGCTTTTTGTTTGATAACTTTTGTCTGCAGAGGTATCATTATGTTGAAATTCAAGTTTTTAGTGTTGATTGTTATCAAGTTAGGGTTAATAAAATAAAAATCACAGCCGGGCGGTAGATTTTTCTATAGGAAGAATTCACCGTGCGGATCCATGGATGTGTGTGTATGTCTTTCATTTACAAATGAACATTATTAAAATTTCTAGCCATTTTGGCTAAATTAAAATACGCCAAGGTCATTACCTCTACATTCACCATTTCCCAACCCGAAAATCCCGTCAAAACATCCTTCCTTTTTAAAACCAAAAAAAATATATAGCACGGGGAACACTAAGGATACTCGACCAGTTTCCAAGGATTCGCTACCGGCCAAGACGGTGTATTTTATATTGGTAGATTAATTCATGTTTGATCTATAAAAAAGCAGATAACACTTATCGAATCTGTTGGAAAACTTTGGTGGCAAATCCTTTCTTTACATTGTTTAATGACGAGAAAAATTTCATATATTATATCCTAATTCATAAAATAAAAACTAAACATTTTCACCCATTGACTGATAACTAAAATCGAAACCTTTACAAAGCAAACAAAACACCCAAGGTCAGATTAAAAAGAAAAGACTCTTTAACATGGTTTACCTGAAAGATGTTTAGCTCGTTAGGAGAGGCTGGTAAAGATTCAGTATAAACCTACATCCATTTAAGTAATATATTACACGAATCATATGTTACATATGGTACGCAAAATTGAACGTAATATTGTTACATGAATAAGAAAAACTAAAACATCTAAGCTACTGTAACCAATGTAACAGTAATAAATCAATAAATAATCAAATCTTATACAAAAAAGTAGAAGATTTTTAGTCTCAGACTATCCATGAATCAAGATAAGATTTACGTAGTTGCGTCATTAAACCATTATTATGGATATTAAATAATCAATAAAAAACATTTTATAATTCTAATAAGTACAATGCAATACACAAATATTTTAACCTAAACTTTCTAAATAATTTTTAGATTTATGCTTTTGTGAGAGCAGAGTGGCGCAGTGGAAGCGTGCTAGGCCCATAACCCAGAGGTCCGTGGATCGAAACCACGCTCTGCTAAGTTGTGATTTTGATTAAACCTTTTGTCTTAATATATGAAACTATAAAACTGACGAATACTTCATTAAATAGATATTGTACAATTAATAAACTTAAATATAAGAACCATATTACAAAATGAATTGTAAGTAAGAAATTGTATTAAGGAATAAATACATTTAGCAAGAGAGCAAAATATAATACAAGTAGTAGTTATCTATGAAAAGGTAATTTATTTGATGACAACTACAAAAGTTGTAGGAATTCAGCGGTTCAAAGTAATGTTGTTGTTAGTTGTTGAAGATATATTGTTTTCTACATCGACAATAATTGTTTCTAGCGGGACATTACTTGATGGAAGCAACAGACAACAGAAAAGCACTCCCAAGCATATTTATAAAACAAACAACTTTAAAACTCGTTATCCGGTCCCGCTGAAGTTGGCGATCCCCATAGAAAATGTATCCTTATATTGTGCTATGTGCATCAGTTTACTTGCAGCTCTTATGCCAGTCTAATCACGAATGTTCCTCAACCGAGTTTGCTGATTTCTCTTACTTATCATTATTCGTTGGTATAAATTGTATTGTTTGCCCCAACATGTCCTAACTAGGCTATTTTACAACGTTTGATTACCTTTAGCACCTAACTTTCAGTTTTGGCTCTTCGTATTTCAGTGTTTGATACGTGATCTACCTATACGTAGCATCCTTCTATGCAGCCACATCTCAAATGCTTCGATGCGGTTCATGCTACTTATTTTCAGTATTCATGACTCTATACCGTAGAAGAGTGTTGGACTTATGTAAATGATCTTTATCGTGACTTTGAATTATCATTCCCTCATTTTATTAAATAACGTACGTGCTAGTTCTATGCGGCTCTTGATCTCGATGTCTGGATATGTTATACGCAGCTGAATACTATGATTTTTTAGTGTATGTATCTTTAGACTGTACATTTCGCCATCTGCGTCGATACCATTGAGAAATAACTGGAGCTGTTCTAGACTGTCGGCCAGAATGGCCGTATAATCTTAATATCTTATAGTTGCTATGGAAAGACCGTTTGGAGATATTCCTTCAAGTGCTTCTTTGAGAACTCAATCGGGATACATATTAAATGCAAGTCTTTAGCACATAAAACTAATTGCCCGGAATTCACTACAGTTGGTTAGATATAGTTATGAACGTTGCTTTAAGAGAGTATGTTGAAATTATACCAGTTATTCCTGTTTTTATATCTTATTAATTAACTTTACTATCAGTTCCAAGTTGCTTTTATTTATTAGTTTTAGAACCTCCATCGGTTGTCCGTCCGGACCGCTCGCTTTCTTATTTTTGGAAATTGGGAATGCGTGTATAAATAGATTTTAATATCTCGGACCCTTCTTGTTCTTCAGATATTGTGATATCTGCTCTAATGTCTGCAAATGTTTCTGTGATATATGTTTCCCATATTTTACGGATTCCTGCTTCACCAGTTTATTATTTCTATGTACTAGTATCATTGGCACCTTTTTTAAAATGTTGAGCTCATCCTGCAATTCGTTCAGCTTCTTGATTTTCTTGCATTTCTCTTTGATTTTTATTTCTTTTCTTATAATTTTTGCTAATATTTGGGAAGTTATTTTTTCTCTCCTACGTAATTCTATTAGGTATAAAAATGTGTATGTTGTAAGATATTGTATCCACGTTTCATTAATACTACTTTTGATATTATTCTGAGTAAATAGTCTATTCGGTTCTTGATTGGTTTGTTTATTATTATCCTGGTCATTATGTAGCGTTGTACATCTATCTACGTTTGGTTAGTTTAAACCAGGTGTTGGTTTCGGTATTTTGGCAGAATTCATAAAGATTATTGCCTCTTTGTTTTTATTGGCCTAAGCTAAAATATCCAACTAGATCACCTCTTCTACCGTGATCTCTCCCATTATAATCGCAATCTGGTTGTTTTTCAATGACTTTTCCAATATTGTCGTAAAAAATTTTGATTTCTTCAGATTTTTATATACCGTTGGGGTACAGATTTGAATTATTTTTAGATCTGGGGATTGTTTAATATATCTAAGTAAATTCTATCTAATATAGGTATGAAGTTGGTAACATAAACAATACCTATATAGAATACAAGGGATACATTAATGGTACAAAGATTAAACGATTATGATTAATGTATACAATTAGATTGTTTAAATACATCCACAACATTTTACCTATGATTTCATTATAAGCTCATTTAATATCCGAGGTCCATATGGAGAAATTTATTGACAGCCTTAACTTAATAACTGGTTATTTCTTTGAATATTATAAACTGCAGTACAGCTGTCGAAAATGTCCACTTAGTGGACGAAATGTACATCTAGCGATTTAAATAAATTAGTGAAGGAATAGAATTACTAATGTTTCATTTAATTATAAATACTCGCATAAACTGCAAAGTCAAGACCAGCAAGATGCAACTTTGCACTCAGACAGCTGAAATAAAATTCGATTCTGTAGCGCTCCGCACGGTTCAATCTAGTACTACTTTTCTACTATCCCTCGTATTCGCAATAAACATTATTATTAAAGTTAAGTAGTAATATTACCTAATTTATAAAAATTAACAATTTAATACTTTTGTTTACATTATTTTGTAGTAATATCGTTTCAATTATTGAGGTTTCTTGGACCCTCGTCGCTTTTACAAGAGGTAATATATATTAAATTGCAGTTAATTTAGCTTCTAGATATGTGACAGTCTTAAAAACAAATGTAACTGTTAAAGAAACTGCATTAAATTCCAATCTATTGCATAGCGAAATTATGGTCTATTTAATACCATACGAAGCATACTTCATTAATTTTCTAAGAATCTAAAAACTCCTTTCGATACTTGTATTTTTTTCCAAGTTGTCATTTATTCATTTACAGGGTTCTGACAATTCTAGGGCGTAAGAATAATAATTGAAAAAAATATTAGTTAAGAGTAAGTAGAAAGAAGAAGTAACCAGTAAGTACCAGTACGGCTTAGGACTGCCGTTAAGATTTGTAAACTTCAATTTAGAAAGGAAAATTATTTTATTCATTATTTACATAATAAATTATCTATTATATATACAGAAAATTATGATGAAACTAAAAATACGCTTACTCGACGGTAAAATTTATAACGAGATTATTTTATAGTTGATATTATTATGGAAATCAACTCAATTGTCTCAGATGAATATTGTCATTCCCATGTGAGTGATATTGTCGTAATTACTTATGACTTAAGCATTGGTACGACTCAAAAAATCTTGGCGTATACCTAGTAATGTGGTATTTTTAAACACAAATCGATTTACATACGTTTGTTACTGTAAGTAAGTGAATCTATACATGAGCAACTTAACGTATCAAAAACTTATTCTTGTAGCATCGGTGGTTCAGTGGTAGAATGCTCGCCTGCCACGCGGGCGGCCCGGGTTCGATTCCCGGCCGATGCATATTTTTGTAGTTCATGTTAATATAAAACCTACCTGTTTAAATAAAAGTGCGAAAAAGGTTTTCAGTGCTCTATTAATTAATCAGGTTTATCTTCACGTAACTCACAAAAATCAAGTTACTTGCGAATCTTCATTATAGATACCAAATTTGGCTTCACTTAATAAGTGAAAAAAGTGCCAAATTTGTGTCGTGTATTCATATCAACATTTTCACGTGGTCGAACAACTCAAATAATAGATACCAAAAGTTTAATGAAAAATATTACATAGCAGAGCGTGGTTTCGATCCACGGACCTCTGGGTTATGGGCCCAGCACGCTTCCACTGCGCCACTCTGCTTTTACAAAAACCTAAAAAGGTGATTAATAAATTAAAGGACGTTTTAAGAATCAAGATGCATTACATCATTAATTAATCATATATTAGAAACACAGTTTTCTAACCAGTAACTTAATTTTATTACGAAGTCACTAATAAATGCATCATTCTATGGTCAGACTATTCTGATATTGCAACGAAAATTATAGGCACCCAGCATCAGTAATTATATAATCATATCGGTGTAATCCTCATCTACAAGCTTTATCACATTAGCTGGGGTTTAATCGGAGCCAAATGTTTTTCTAATATTAACTGCAATAAAACGCTCTGAGAGCTTCTGGCTAGATGCCTTGAGTGAGCCATATCTCACGATATAAGTATACACTACATGGGGTGTTACATTAAGCTTTAAAAAAGTCCTTCGATAGTTTTATGTTTGGTCAAACTAGTTGTGTTTTACTGCGTTCGAAAATAGAAGTAAGAAACGAGAACTAAAACATTTCTTATTTCCACTACGATAAAGGTTTGCAGAGTAGGCGATCAACAAAATTGTACTACCTAATACAGTATCGAGAGCAACAGTGAAACGGTGGTACTAATGATTCTGTTCTTGCAGTATTGACGTCGAAGATGAGGTACGCGCTTCTAGATCAATCGTAGAAAATAACATGGATAATGTTATCAGAGTACGTATTCCATTGCCTGCGACCTGAAAATTAGCGAGAAAATCATCTGGAACTATTTTCTTTAGGCTAGTATCAATTTTGGGCCGAATTGATGCATGCGATAATTTGTGAAACGTAAAGAAATCGATCTTGTTTAAAAATTATAGTAGGAAAATTGTGGACCACTCATGGTGGCTCGGCTAAGTTTTTCGCCAAACATGAATTAAGGACTAAAAAAGTTTTTCTGTGTGTTTGGAGAGATTAGAAAAAAATCTTCTTGTATATGAACAGCTCTATCGAGCGGAACACAACTCGGACTATTATAAGTGTCAAAAACTGATCAGATTGAAGCAGTATATCGACCAGAAAGGGCCAGAATTGGCCAATAGAAAATGTGCTGTGTTCCATGAAGACATGCAATTATTTGCAAAATTGATTAAAGTTATATTTGATCTAAATCCAATAATCCTAACTATAGTAATTTTATCGTTAAAATAGAACAAAACGGGCTTATAACATAAGGTTTCTGATTGCATACTGAAGCTTGTGTCAGAATTAACTAGATTATATGGGTCGATTCTAAGGGTGTCCCTACCTTTTATTAAATAAATTCTTATTAAATAATTAATATATTATTATATTAGTGACAAATAAAATCATCACAGGCCTCCGTGGCGCAATTGGCTAGCGCGTTCGGCTGTTAACCGAAAGGTTGGTGGTTCGAGCCCACCCGGGGGCGAACAATTTTGTTAGTTTCGAAAATTCTTTAAAAAAATAAATTAGTAATAAACCTCTATATATGTTAATATGATTGGATGATTAAATGTAACGATATACTTAATTCATAAAGTCTAAAGACCTTTATTTTGAAAGTATACATATATTATTATTACATTTTATGTACATTTTATGTCCAAACTACCAAACTAACAGTTAAAAAACTACCTCTCGTACTAAAGCACGTCCAATCATTTGATTACATAACTGTTAGTTATTGTTACATGTTAACTGCGTCACGAAAAGTGTTATGTAATGAATATCTACAGACACGTGTTTCACTGTATCACAGCTCCTTAGTGCAGCTATGTCAAACATTTCGTGCGTCTTTTCTAGTGAAAAGCTGCTACGAGAAAAAATAAATTTCAAATAAAAACTAATAAACAAGAGCAGAGTGGCGCAGTGGAAGCGTGCTGGGCCCATAACCCAGAGGTCCGTGGATCGAAACCACGCTCTGCTAGTTCAAGTTTTGCATGTGAGGAAACAGATTTTGTAACATAACTGGGACACTGAGATCTCGTATACTCCAAATTTTATGTTATTTGTCATGAATAAATATAAGAAACAATATTTTTTACGATATTACCATAAGGGTGTCATCTATTATCTAAACGTTGCACTAGATCCCTAGAATGGATACACACCGACTAGTAAACAACAGCGACAATTATAACAATAATAACGTAAACATTAATTATTGTTCCCAACAACAGCCCCGGACCGGTTTAGATCTATTTTGGATCACATCAGCGTAGTTGGAGACAAAGAACCGAGTTTTACTATAAAGCATTTAATTCCCCGGATTAAGATATTATCATAAGAGTGCCATCTATTTTCTAAACGTTTAGACAATAGATAGCACTCTTATAATAATGTCATTAGGTAGATGCGACACTAATGTACGGTCATCTGCAAAACCAAAAGCTAAGGTTCCCTCTTCTCGTTGTTTAGAGTGCAAAAATCGTTTTTCTAGTAATTGATAACTTCGATGTAACTAGACCAGTTTCCCCCCTTTATATTAAAATTAAAAACTCTATCGATTTCGTGAAGAAAAATAAGAACCTAACAGATAGCAACAAATCCTCTTCACGTCAGTACCACTACTTGAACTAAAAGAAATCTTTGGTAAAAAGTACCAAGAACAATAATCGACTTTCAACTCGGCATAAATTACCAACTTAATAAATAATTATCTCGACCAAAATTAAACGTACAACACTGGTGCCAATATGTTGATGATATTTTCTATATCTGAAATATCCCAGATATATAGTTGAATACATTTTTAACAATGAAAAATTTAATCAATATAGAAATTCAATTTACTATTGATAAACAAGCTAATGACATACTCAACTTTTTAGACAACATTTCAATAGAAGAGAAGAACTTAAAATATTCAACTCCACAGATATAGTAATTCTACTGACATCACTGCCAGCAGAACAAATAAAAATGTCCGCATTAATAGTTATTTATGTACCTAGTCAGTAAAGTGAAACTTTATTGAACGAGTCTGAGATTATGAGCCGAGTGAGCGAAGCGAAGCATTACGTGCATGTTTCATAATGCCATGGTTACTAATCAACAAACGATTGCGTTATTGCCTACTTACTACTATGGGAGTAGAAAAAGTATTTTACCTGTCGCAAATGTTTATCGACATAGCCATGACTATACGACATTGACAGAAATCGTGCGTTTCGCTGTCTCAGCTCTAACAGTGAAAATTTAATCGAGAATTATTTATTAAAAAATAATGGAAGAAAACAAAAAGGAAGATTTTTACCAAGTGCACCGGATGAAATCTACTTGATGATGAAGGTAATTTATGCAAACTTTTCAAAACAAATTTGATATGAATGTTTACGTTTAGTTAAAAAAACATTTAGTTAACAACAAAGACACAATAGATCCATTAGAAAAAACCGTCGTTTATGAAGTAAAATGCGAGAACGGCGATGGAAAATATTTAGGCCAAGCGGAAAGAAATTTCAAAATCAGATTAGCTAACCTCAAACCAACCCGCTTTCCAGAGAAAGGTCGTAAATTAAATCTCCTTGGAGGTCTGGAGATTAAGAAACCTTTTAGGAACGGTGATAATTTCCTGATCAACCAGTACAAATTTGACTAGTTTGAACTTCTGGACTTTCCAACAACTAATCCTATATTATACATATTGTGACAGCTTTACCTTTTTATTTAATTATTTTTGTAATTCCTTTGGGAATGGTCGTTATTTAGTGCAATACTTGTCAGGAACAGAATGAAACCAAACAAGTGTTATAATTCAAAATAATTGATTAGTTTATTACTTTTGCTTCGGTTACTGAGATTTACAAAGCAGTGTTGCCAACCACCGAAAAATTGTACAAGCTTTTCGTTACTTGGGGTTAAAATCAGCTTATACGAATCGAGGCTATTTATATAATATTTATATAAGAGAATTAAAAATGCCAGTCGTTAAATCACAATATTGTTCAATTGAAATTAATTTAAAATTAAGTTAACAATACAGATACTTAAAGACTTTAGTCAATAGACGAGATTTTTGTTATGCTACAAAAATACATTGTATCGATGATTGGATTGGGTACATAAGGTTTAGCAACAAACCTTGGTTTCTTTTTTTCTGGCAAAAATATCGGTTTGATATAATTAAAAAAAATATGTGGTGATCATTTCAGTTAAGAATTTGGCGAATTATGGTTCCTAGGAAATATCATTTCTAACATTTTTTTAGATAAGATAATATAAATTTAAGTGGTAGAGGGTAAAGACAGTACTTCCAGTAGTATTATATTTATTTCTGGAATAGTTTCGAACCGTTGTAAGGTTCATCATCAGCAGAAAACTATAAATACAGAACGAAAAGTAAGCCATATATATTTTTTAAATTATGTTAAGTAGTTAACTATACATTGTGTTAAAGAAATAATATATATATAATTATTATCTTAAATTTAAAAAATTAATACAGTAGATTTTGAGTATAAAAAGTTGGATGATATTTACATGTATTTGATGCTAATTATAAATGTAGTGATATTTTATAAATGTCAAAACTTAAAAATTAGTTATAATAGTTAACCAAATAAAAAAAAACTTATACGTCTTAATCATTAAAAAGGAACGTACATACTCTCATTCTTCGTGAGTAAAAAATCTAATAAAATAAGGAGTCTAAATGAAAATTCTGCAACAGACAAAATTGGGAAATTAAAATAGATATACTGATTAGTTAGTTAACTTAATATAGTATGGTGGTGGTGCTTTTTACCTGAATAAAATACAATATATAACTTTGGAAATAGCTCGAGAAATATATGATGCGACAGTCACTTCGATGTAAAGTGTGTATGCGTTTGTGTGAGTGTGAGTGTGCGGAGCAGGGGAAAAGAGTTGGTTGGTAACAATGTTGAGTTAGTTATAGTATGTAAAAGGAAAATATTTTATTGTAGTGTACAGTATATATAAAATGTTATGAGGAGTGAGGAATATTAGAAAATTACTTAGGAGCAGTATGGAAAGGATCTATTAAGCTATAATGTAGGGGGATAGATGATGTTTGTATTTTGTCATTTAAGCATTGTAATTAATGAGCGATTAGATGCAATAAATTTGTCTATTTCGTAATTTTCAAGTAGTTTTAATTTTATATCTTTATTATCTTGATGAAGAATATTAATATTTTTGGGATTATTGCAAGTGTGGTTGTATATAAAAAGATGACGGCCATAATTAGAGTGGAGTTTTTGTGATAAATGTTCTTTTAATCGTGTTTTTAGTGCTCTGCCTGTTTCACCGATATAGGTGACTACACAAACACCACAAGAGAGTGAGTAAACTCCCTTTTTGTCAAGTTTGTTAATTTTATCTTTCGAATTAGAAAGCAGATTTTTAATGGTATTGTTAGTGGGAGTGAGTTCATATCGTTTAAAAATATTTGTAATTTTATCATGTAGATTAGAATGTTCAGTGAATTTTCTGTATTTAGGAGGGGAACGAGTGTTTGGATGGTTGATAGGAACTAAGTTAGCTAATAATTGATGGTTTCTTTTCTTGTGAATTAATGTGCCAATGAGACTAGGATTGTAGCCATTATTGTATGCGATTTGTTTGATAATATTGATTTCTTTTTCAAAATCCGTTGGTGTCAGTAGTGTAGTAAATAGTCGGTGTATGTAGGCGTAGAAAGAAGCTAATTTATAGGATATATGATGTGTGGAGTGAAAAGGAATACTGGTGTCAGTTTGTGTATATTTACGAAAAATGGAATATTAGAGTTTCATATCGGAATTTTTAGTAATTGTTAAATCTAGGAAAGTAAGGCTATTGTTGAGTTCGATCTCGGTAGTGAATGAATTGTTGGGATGAATATTGTTAATGAAGTTTATAAAGTTTTGTATATCAGTTAAATTGATGTTGCCTTTCCAAATACAGATGATGTCGTCAACATATTTGCCCCAGAATAAAATGTTTTCTGCTAAAGAATTGTCAAGTATGATTTTTTCAAAGTTGTTAATAAAAATATTGGCTAGTAGTGGGCTGATACCTTATCCCATCGGTCCCATCTTCCATTTTATAAAAAATATTATTATAAAGACAAACGTTTTGTTCAGTAATGAGTATGATTAGTTTCAGTGTGTTATTTTGATCATTAATGTCTGTAATATTAATTGGAAGGAGGTTTTCAATTAAGTTTAATGTTTTGGAAATAGATATATTAGTGTACATGTTGGTGATATGAAAATAATGTATTCTATTCATCTATACTACAGCTCACTGAACCACACAAATATTATGCTTAAATTCATCTACAATAAACTTAACCAACAACTTCATTATCTAGAACTACATCATACAATTGAATTGATCCAACACTATGCCAACAACATCAGGATAAGAGACAAATATATCAAAGATCTAAAACTTAAAAACTTGTACCACGCACTCACACAAACGCATACACACTTTACATCCACGTATTTTATAAAACTACGACGAAGTGACTGTCGCATCATATGTTTCTTGTGCTCTTTCCAAAATTATATATTGTATTTTATTCAGGTAAATAGCACCACCGCCATACTACATTAAGTTACCTAACTAATCAGTATATCCATTTTAATTTCCCAATTTTGTCTGTTGCAGAATTCTCATTTGCTCTCCATATTTTATTAGATTTTTTGCTCACGAAGGATGAGACTACGTTCCTTTTTAGCGATTAAGACGTGTAAGTTTATTTATTTGATTAATTATTATATATAGTTAACTACTTAAAATAATTTAAAAAATATATATCGCTTACTTTTCGTTCTGTATTTATAGTTTTCTGCTGATGATGAACCTTAAAACGGTTAAAAACTAGTCCAGAAATAAATATAATACTACTGGAAGTACTGTCTTTACCCTCTACCACTTAAGTTCAAAAACCAGTATCGATGAATCTACACCACTCAGATAATATAAATTATTTCGTGATAGAACGGCATTTGGATTCGAAATCGTATGCGTACCTAAGCAAGCAAATAGCTACAAGTAATCAATTCTTCTGAATTCACTTTCAGAGTGTCACCGACCTCTACTATATTTCAGTCTTCAATTGGTTTTCCAACTGCTTCAAAACCATCATATACTTACTTAGTGAGGCCAAGTCTTCGTTGTCAAGAGATTGTGGTCAGTAATAAAAAAAAATCAAAAAGATTCACAAGAATTTTATAAAATGGGTGACCTATGTGGCTTCTACCTATATCGTGCTGCCGTAGATCATCTCAGATAGCCAGACTACAGCAGCAAAAATCGTTGTTCTTATATGCGAAATTATCAAATTCACTGTGAGTCTAAAATGTCGCGTATATTTGTGTTTTATCAGGTCGGTGATATTAACCTTTTACTACAAAGTCTGTAAATAAACCCTGGCATCTCCTTCTTAATATGATGTCACTTCTTAAAGTGAATATTGAAGGCCTTAAATATTGTAATTAGTACAAACACCTTCTAAAGACTTTGTAATTTGTTATATTTAGAGGAGAGCACAACACAGGACGGAAGGAATCATGCATCTTTCTTTTAGCGATTTTTCTTTGATGGCTCATACTAGAAAGATTTTTTTTGGACTAGTTACTTAGGAAGAAAGATATTAGTTGTTAATTGTCAAACACAACTCTACTAAAAGGATGTATTTTTGTTTATCATAGAAGGCCTTCCTAAAATCATTGATATATTTAATTAATTGGTAATTTATTACATTTGTGCAATATTTAATAATTATATTATCTAAAGTTGTTTGCTTGTTTCCTACAAGTTTAAATGTGTTTCTTTCTATCAAATAAACTACAAGAATTTTAATGTACGTTGAAAGGTTGTTGAGTAAGAAAATGAAAAGGAATTTAATTTACTGTGATTGATTGTAATGAAATGAGAAAAATAGTTTTTATAGATTTGGTTATAAGGCTTGTAGGGTACCAAGAGGTTTCACAGTTTTTTTCTTTTTATTCACGTTTTTATATTTCTAGAGAATGTATTACTTTTTATAGTTTTTATATTATTCTGAACTGAAATTTAATAGTAATAAACATTAATTTCAAACGTAACGTACCGTGTGATGCTTTGATTTTGGATCAGTAAGATTATTTAAAGGTTACATTAAAATGCATCGTTTTAATTTTATAAAAAATTTAATAATATATATTTTTTTGTATTACTTTAATATAAATATATCGAAAAATAAATTAAATGTATATTTTTTGCAAATCACTTTTATTTTCTATACTTTTCAAGTTATCTTCCTGACATCATGGATAACAGGGAAATTTAATAAGTATTAAATGGCAGCCTTCAATGAAATCTTAGTAATTGGAAGAAATAATCCAATTGTTCAAACAAAATGATTTTTTTTAAAGCTCAGCAACTCATTTTTACTACAAATAAACTACCCAACTCTCTTCGAGTACGAAACACATGAAAAATAATTCATAATTTCAACATTATCTCGGTCAAGAATTAATTAAATAAAATACTTGTTTAATTATAAAATTTGCATGAAATTAGTCTATTCGAAGATTTATATTATAATATAAGTAACATCTAGTACATAAGATAAAGGTTGATAAATAAGATAGTGCTATACGCTCTGATTTAGTTTTGCTCTCAGTCCGATTATTTAAGGGGGTATTACTCTTCTGAAGCCCGTTTTGAGAGTAATTTTTAGGAATTATTTCTGTGAAAACTATCAAACCTACACTTTTGGGAGTTTTCACTCATATTAAGACATGTTTAAACTAACATTATAAATTTTATTGAATTACTTAATCGAAATGTATACAAGTTATGCGCTGTTATGTATGTCGCGGCGTGAGACGCTCGTCCAATCGGGCGCACGGGTTGTAGCGATGCTAATCGTCTAAAATAAAAAAACAATTTATTTTTTCAATCTATATGAGTGTAGTTATAGTCCGAACTAGAACTAAACAAATACACATATTTTTATAGAAACGGCAGCTGTTTAAAGATCAAAGTTCAATTTTTCCGAAAAATTTTCAACTAAAACATCAGATTGAAAGTGAAATATACAAGCCATCAAAATAATCCTAGATTCAACCATAAGTGAAGGTTCCTTCAATATGTGTGCCAAACCGCAAGTCAATCGGTTCAATAGTTTTGCAATACATTTAGTACTGATACGGTTGAACTTACGGTGGATAACAACTGATTTGAGTAACTTACCTTTAATCAGCTGTACCGGGGCCATAGATACAAGGGAGGACCATAGAGACAAGGGGGGACCATAGAACAGAAAAAAAGTCGAGGTATAACAGTCGATGGTATAAGTACCGCGCCGCAGCCTAAGCTTGTGTAACTATGGGAGTTCTACGAATTTCAAATTAATATTTTGGAAACACACTCTCAGAACCCCAGACTATAATAAAATGCAAAAAAAAAAATTGAATTGTCGAATTTTCTAAAGAGCAATTCCCCCTTAAACGCATAATTAGTTTTCGGAGCAAAATGCGTTCCTCAAATATTTCTTCATACTTTGGGCTTGGCGGTAATAGCACATGATGGGCCGGATTTAATAATACATTACTTTTTCATGTCAGCACAACAATACGTTTCGTGTGATTTAAAATAACACAATGACATTTACATAAAATGGTCGGCTAATTTATAACTCTGCGTGCGTCACCTGGTAAGGTCTTAAACTATTAGGCACTGATTAAAATAGTAAAGAGCAGATAGCATCAAATCTATTTATCTAATTATCTATTTATTAAGCTTCTTCGGGAACCTACCGCAGTCTCGATTAATTTATTATGCTGGCGATTAATCTCTCAGATTCTTCCTACCGATGAAAGGAATTAAGTAGCGTTCTAATCTTGATGCTGGTGCGTCCTTACCTCTGAATAAGTTTATTTTTTTATATTTATATTTTCATGTATTTATATTTATGGTACGACAATGGGCTTTGTAATGACATTTCTTATCTGGTATATCGGAGATAGTACTTTTGTGTTAATGTTTGATGTGTGTTATGAATGGTTAGGAGTGTTTACTCTTTTTACATTCGTATATATGAATAATATATAAAGTATTTAGTTAATTTATACTATAAAGTTTTGGTATTATTGTTTATGGATGATATACGGTTCAAATATATATTTTTTTAATTTTAATTATGGATAGTTAATTATACAATTAAATTATTTAATTACAATTCTTAATAATACATTTTATCAGATCATTTCGATATTAAGAATAAAGAAAAACACTTTAACTTTCTTATACCACTTTAAACTTTAGTTTTACATACTTTGGAGCAATAAATTTAAGAATATTAAAAAAACAAGGCATAAATATAAAGCCACCCACTCCACAATCCCTCAAATGATCTTCTGTACGAAACCACCCAAATCCCACCCATTTCCCAACGTATATTAAGCCTTAGTGGTAAATTTGCCAATAACCCTCACAATCAACCCTTGTTAACCAAATTCTGTATCTGTATAGCAAAGATACGTTTTTTTTCTCACACTATTAAATTCAAGACATGGCAGAAAGACCGCAGGTCTATAGCCCAGACGGACTAACACCATTTATTTGTTTTCATATTTATTGTTATTGTTATTATGTATCATGTTTTATCCAAATAAAGATTATTGTATTGTATAAAGTCAAGCACCAAAACATGTAATGTAATATTTAATGCAAAACCCCCATTCAACAAAATGTGTAAGTCAGATATTTATAGTTTAACTTGTTCAGATTGTATAAGTGTGTACATTGGGCAATCAAGTCGTAATTTTGAAATTCGATTAAACGTCATACAATTTAAAGAAAAATAATTCAACATTCGCAAATTATTTAATAAAATTAAACCATACTTTTGGCAAGGATGTACTTTTGGTAACCCATCTCGCCGAAAAAGGAGGTAAAATAGATTTACTGGAACCCCTTAAAATCCATAAAGCAAAAATTAATCCTGGAATTTCCCTCATTAACGATCAGGTTGACCGAATGTACAAACCTCTCTTTGAAGTTTTATATACACACTAATAATGTTGTAATCCGTAATTTAGTTACTTACTTTGATACTGATTACCGTGTAGTTGAAACTAGTCACTGCAAATAAAGTTTAGAGTGGTGTAAAAAAGTAAAAGTGTCAAATCTGTCATTTAAACAGATGGATTTACTACACCATTTTTTTAATATAGTATTTATTAACATAATTATATGGCAGAAATATTTTAAATTCAATTTCAATAGTTTTAGGAATGTATTAGCGACAGCATTATCCCAACGCTTTCTTGACCTTCCATATTGCATTTGTGCACTCTTCTGGTGTTCTTAGCAGCTATCCTGCCCATTGAAGTCTATGTAGCTTCACAAGTACTAATAGAGGGTGTTCTTTAAAGATAATGTACATGTCTTGATTTAGTCGGATTCTGTACTCATTATTATCTTTAATTGGGCTCAGAATTACTCGTAAGATCTTTCTTTCAAATGTGTCGATTTTAATCTCCTTATTTTATGCCAACGTCTATGTTGCCCTAAGTGAGGATAGGTCTTAAGATGGTTTTACATATCCTGAATTTCGTTTTGTGGTGAACTTGTATTGATTTGAAGATCTGTGACATGGCGAAATACGCTTTGTTCGCCCATATTGTTCGTGCATTGATCTCGGTATCTTCTTTATCACTGCTGATAAGTGTTACTCCTAAATATTGGAAATTGCTCACTTGCTTCAATTTGCCTAACCCTGATAAAAATTGGGGGGGTATTGGACCTACTTTGTATTGACGATTTTATTTTAGTGATGTTGACTTCTAAGTTGATTCTTTTCTGCCGCTTCATTTAATGTTGTGTACGCTCCTTTCGCGGTTTGTTTGTTTCGACTCATGATGTTGCTATCGTCTGCGAACGCCGCTAATTGTACCGACTTGTTTGTCAGTATGTACGCTCTCCCAATGTTTGTTTCACCAACTACGTGCTCAAGCAATAGTATGATCAGAGTTGGAGCCAGTCTGTCTCCCTACTTCAAGCCCTTGTTGTATGTAAAGTGGTTAGTGGGGTGCCCTTGCACTTGTACTTGTGCTTTGCTATCTGTCATTGTAATTCGTATTACTCTTATCAGTTCTCTGGTAAGAGATATTTTAACTCATTGATGATAGAGGCATCTACTTCGTTTGTTTTACAAAAAAAGTGAAAATTATGTTTAATTTGTGGGAAAATATTTTGTTGACTAGATTTTACTAAAAATCTTAAAAATAATGTGTAATATAGTTAAGTAGCAGTTTTTTATGTTAGTTTCAATGCAGTATAAAAATATATGAAACAAAATAGTTCAACTGATTCAAACTGATTTAATGTGTTCACCTTAATATAAAATATACGAAATTCTTTTATCATCCTCACTGCTCACATATATAAAGAAAACTTCTAAATAGGCATATATTTTCTGATTTTGAAATAATACACTTGTTTGGTTTCATATTGGTATATTCAGTTTCCTGACATGTGTTTCGGTCAATCACGACCATTCTCAATGGAGTTACAAATTTAACTAAAGATGGAAGGTAATGTTACATTATTTATATTATAGTGTTAATTGCAGGAAAGTCCAGAGATTAAGAGATTCGAACTTGAAAGTAATTCATTATGATTATTAAGGAAACTATCTCAATTCCTGATTGTCCTCTTAATCTCTAGACCTTCAATGAGATTTAATTTGCGGTCTTTTTTGATGTCCGCTAATGCATGTCCCGTTGAGATGCAGTGTTCGGATAATCCTGTTCCAGCTTTATGGTTTTCTATTGCCTTTTTGTATTCACTGTACCTTTTCTTGAAGTTCCTCCCTGTTTATCCTACGTATTTTCCATCACAATTTTTGCAATTTATTTAGTAGATTACGGATTTTTCTAATGGGTCTATTGTCTCGATTTTGCTGTTAACTAAATATTTTTTTAAAGTATCTCTATTGACTTGTATTACTTGCAAGTTGTGTTTTGTTAGTTCTTTTGCTATTTTCTTACTTACACCTGGAATGTATGAAAAGGCAGCAATTTTTTTGTTTTCTTCCGTTTCTTTTCTACTAAACAGAAGTTTTTCTCCTTTTTGTTTAATTATTCTATCTACCTTTTTTGTTGTAACCGTTGTGGCTATTTGGTAAATTGTATTTAGTTCTAGAAACAGGTATTGTAATAAAAAGGCTCTAGACATCGAAGAAAATCAGGTTTGAGTTGTTGTTAACTGTTAGGTTTTTGGTTTGGTAGGGTTTTATTTATAAGGGGACATATTTTATACGAGGGCGCATTGATATAGGAGACAATTGGTCTTATTGGATTGTTGGGTTTGTGTACTTTGGGCAGGCCATATAATCTTGGTGCTGTGGGATTTATAACTTTGTATTTGTAATTTTCACTATTCGGAATTATGGAGTGTGCTGATTTGATTGCTTCAACAATCTGCTTCTGGGACTGGGTGGACGGGTCTTTTTTGCAGGTTTGTAAATTATTTTCATTAATGAAACCAATTTACTTTTGTAATATATGTCTTATTTCAAAATCAGATAATATTCTATTTTTGTTTCATCAAGAGTGCAATGAACAAAGTATTTACCGTAGACATATATTTGTTTATGCTCGAAATATGGTAATTTGTCCATTACACTAATACGAGATTTGGTAAGACTATATCTAATTATTTCGCTCTTTAGTTTACATGATTAATGTTTTTACATAAGCTATCCTCTAATTCTACTTTCGTGTATGTTGTTTTTAAGAAATAGTTGATGGCTCACTATTCGGCATGGTTTCTCGTTTGTTTTAAAAAAGTAAAGTGATGAAAAATTTGTGTATTAATAACGAATGAAGATTTCAGAATCTTGTATTTAGGTGATAAGGGACGTGACCTAAATCTGCGAGGGGGCTTAGAAATTCATGAAGCAATTAAACGCGGAAAAACCACACTTAATAATTTCGAAGAAATTTGGAACTCTCTCATCTCGACGACCCTTATTACCTGACTAATCTGTATAATTACCGAAAAATTTGTAAAAATTTTGTACATATCTCCTTGAGAATGACATATAGTGGAAACTAGTCGGAGTAAAATAATAAACAAGTGAAATAATACCAAGTGATTTAATCAACAATCGAATTATTGGATAATATTTAATGACCAGCCTATCCCATTTCCACTATTTTTATATTCCACTCCGTCGGTAATATATTTATACCGTTTAACTTGTTCTTCATATACAACAAGTTCTAAAGAACTTTTGCAGACTTAAACTCAGACCCACATTACTATATTTAGCGACTACCAATAGAGTACGATCGTAACTTCTTCATATTCTTGCTCTTTTACAACAACCAAACGTCTAAGAACTACCGATCTGATAACTAATTATTTGTCTTGTTTTAAGAAATTGCTTTATTAAGGTAATTCTTTGCAAGGATCCCATTTTATCATTTGCTTAAAATTGTTGCAGAACTAGTTTAATAATTACCTCGAAAGAGGAATTTACAACTTTATCGACTACATAGAACCGCTCCAATCACTAACCAAAATCAAGTGTGTTAGGCTTCAATAAGAACGTTTCTATCTATTTGCATCAAGCGCTATGCTTTCACAAAAGCTGAAATTACTCAGCACAAATTTTCTAAAGTATAAAAAGGATACTAGTATCTTAATGTAATAAAATGAATAATTTTCATCCTTCTCAAAATGAAGCCAGTAAAAGAAATACATAACGAATCACTGGATTATATACCACGGCCTACGTACATTTCTATGTTCCCTTCTTTCATTGGCGAAAGAACCTATATATTTAATCTATCTGCATTTATCCAACCCTTTCTTACAACCATCCTGTTAGTTTCTGGAGAAGCTAGAGGCACCTATTCATAGAGCAGTAAGATACAACTTCATCATCGACCATGTTCTGGTACCTACTTCTCTGCCTTGTCAGATTCAGAAATTGTTTCATTAGGATAATTTTTAGCAGTTGATTTCACTTGTAGTGGTTCGTTTGTTATAAAATATTTTTAGACCACTAGTTTAGTGATTATTTCGAAAGAGGCACTTCCGACAACGAAGTTAGACTATATGATGAATTAGTTTCTCACTTAACCCGTGGTGAAACATTTTTGTATTAATTTGATTGAATTAAAACACTTGGTATGATTGCACTTGTTATCTATTTTACTCCGACTAGTTTCGACTATAAGTCATTCTCAAGGAAAAATGTACAAAAGATTAACAGTTTACCGCTATATATACAGATTAGAGGTCAGGTAATAAGGGCAGCCGGAATAGGCGAGTTCCATATTTCTTCGAAATTATTAAGCGTGGTTTTTCCGCGCTTTAGTGCTTTATGGATTTCTAGGCCCTCTCGCGCCCCTAACGTAGTTAGACATTTACCTAATGTCACTCAAAACACTCATATAATGTGTTTCATTCTTCTAGGGCAATTCCGATACAATAAAGTGCATCAAACTAATTATTAAACTAAATTCTTATTATTTTCCAGATAAGCTATTATCCTTGTTTCATTTTCTAGATTAGCTCATTATCCTCACCCTGGAATTTCTATCCTATTCTACCCCGGAAGTTCACTCTTATCTGTCGAGGATTACGTTTCAGTCTTTTACACATAGTATCGGCATTTAAAAAGATTCGTTCTAAATTCAACTACCAAAAGTGCTCTTCCTTACACGTTAAAATTATACATAGTAATATCTTAACGTATGAGTTACGATCTGACAGTATTCTATTCCAAGTAATAGTTGACAGATTTCTGTTTAGTTTGCCTCAATGGAAACGTGCTATGGCTTGCATTTTGTTTTCTTACCCTGCCAAAATGAAGTCAGCCAAGAAAAACAAAATGAATCACTAGATCATAATTATTGACTATGCCTGTATAGTACGATAACGGCGGCATTTGAAAATTTACAATATTTTATACATTCCATCTACCTTCATTATTCGAACCCTTCACTAACAAGCCATAATTGATTACATCTATTGACCAATTAATCGCTAGCAATCCATTTACTCCAAATAAAAGGGAATTTCTCTTCTTCTCTTCTAATAAAATGTACGGCAGACAGCTTAACACATAAATCAAGGTCTGGTAACTAAAAACAATATGTGTCTTTTAATTCTACTTTTTTTGCTATTCTTAAGAAATAGTTGACTGATTGCATGTTTAATCTGCCTCAACGCTCAAGTGCCTTGGCATCAATTTAGCTTTTAAAAATAAAAATCTTTATATATGCAACATTATGTCAGCTAAAAACAACAAAACAAATTACTTCATAATAAATTATCGTCCTATCCAAGATAAGAACGCCATTTTCACCATTTCAATATATACTTATACTACTTATCTATTAATTACTTCATGTTACTAACCAGTTACTCATAATTCCCAATCGATTGTATCAAAGCATCTCATCTTATTTTGTTCCGATATTGCTCATTTTGGGCGATTCATCACTAATGAAGCCATTCTACACGTCGCTCTTTGTTAGACTATAACAACATTGCAGACCGCAGACGTTGGTTATTGCTTCAAAGTATAGGGTGTGCCACGGGAAGCGGAAACCGGAAGAGGTCAAAAAGGGAAGCCGAAGCCGTCGGCGCCTTTCCCTAATCTTTCAGTTTGTGAATAGTTATTGTTTAGTTTTGATCATTTCGCTGTGGACCGTGCACCATCGCTTTTTTGTGTATGACAGTTTTATGAGGAGCGGCAAATCAGTCACAGGCTCTTTCGTTGAAGGTTTAAAGTTTCTCGTCATGGAGACATACCGATTTGGAATACCATTTCGTGATGGGTAAGTGCAAAGGTTTTTATTGAAAAAGAAGCCACCTTACGTTACGTATTCCAAGGCATTCAGCTCTTCAGCATTTCGCAATAATACGAATGTACGTCACTTCAGTATGGCGAATTCACGACCAAGATTAACCTTTTCACCTCTATAGAATGCCAATTTTCAACCAGTGAAAGAAGTCCGACTATCCACAATGTGCAGCTTTTGCCGAAGCGATGCTCCAATTTTTGGAAGGGGAGCCTAATGCGATGACGTTGTGAATCATCAAAACAAACGATACTGGGCCTCTGAAAATCCACAAACTCAGTTATAGTATGTTGCAGCATCGGAAAGTTTTGGCCTTACATTTTTGAGGAAAACTGTAACACTGTGACTGTGACGACTGATCGTTACGTAAATAAGATGAATAACTTCTTGAGACTTGAGTGACATGACGTCTAATCAATGTGCGAAATGTTTCTTTCCAACAGGATGGAGCTAGGGCCTATACTGCCCGAGTTTCGATGTCTGCTTTTAGACAACTGTTCCCTAATCGCATTATTTCCAGATTCGTCTAGGGGTATCTAAAGTCTCTTCTAACTGAAACCAAACCTCGTGTGCTGGCCGAACTGCGACAAGCGATAGACCACAACATAACCCAGATCAATCGTCAACTATTGAAGAGAGTGGAACTAACTTCAGTGAGAGTCTTGTGAAAATGAACACAATCTTAATGATATTATTATTCGTACATAAGTAACTCAAAATGCATGTTCTGCAAAAATGCCTGTTTTCCATGGCGCAATCTGTACTTTAGAACTCCAGAACAGCTCAAAACCTTCGTATAGTATCCTAGCAGCGATTTCGATGCTATATCCGCATTTCATCTGAACCTAATTAGAATTAACATCTACTGCTCGCAGGTGACATTAAAAACTTTGTTTGCAGAAGAGACGTCAGCTAGCTCTTGGGCAAAAAATATATATCTAAATTTTATTTGTCGTAGTCAGTTAAGAATTCTATAAATTTAATCAATAAAACAAAGTATATTTTTTGTAATTAAAAAATATGTAATTCATCATACTTTTATTTTACATCTCAACAATTAGCTTTATATAAAAACATATTTCTATTCTAAATTTCTCATTTCACCTACTAATTGCTACGCACAGATGTTCTAAATTGCCCCAATCAAAGGCGAGATATCATATTTTAAAACTCACCTTTCACCGAAAATTACAAATACACTCAACAAGACAATATTCAATTAAAGTTTCACACCTGCTCCATCACACCATAAGCAATAATCTCCGTATAATTCGGCTTTAAATAATATCTAAATCAATTATTTATACGACTATGATAAATTAAAATTCTATCTGTATGTACTACAAAAATTACTCTATGTAAGCCCTCATTATTAATTCTAATTAAATGGCGTTTAATAACACACCTTTCTTTTATTAATTAAATTGTGACCGCAAGGGATTAATCAGTTAGTCACCGTAGAAATTTCATTATGTTTCATGATTTAGTTACAGAACGTGCTCAGCTTAATTGCTGTCATATCTTTATATTATTAAATTCTATTTAAATTGTATGATTAAGACATCAGCTGTACGAGTCAAGTGTAGGTTTATTGATATATTAGGATCGCAGATGCTACTTGATCTAAATAGTTGACCTCGTCTTAGAAGTGTAATTAAAAATTTAAATTGTATATTCAATCTAATCTATTTGCACTTTCATTGTACGTAGTACATAATCGTGATTATTTTGAATTAAAATTTTTAACAGAAACATGGTTCTAATTAGATCAATTTTTTAATGTGTCCGTAAAAAATGTTTCTATAAATGAGGCCTGCATCTCAAAAGTCAGAAAATATTTGAAATGTAATATTAAATATTATTATTGTTTAAGGCAAATGAAATATATAATAGATGAAAATCGGCTGATTGTGTTTACTCAAAAGGAACAAAACAATTTAATTATTTAGGAGAAATAAATAATACTAAAATAAAATAAATTTGAACAAATTATCTGAAAACAACCAAAAACAAGAAATCCTCTTATCAATTTTTATTAATAATGATATAAATAACGATGAATTAAAAATTGTTTCCAAAATGCATTATATTTGCATATTAATTTCACCTCATTTGTTTCTAAAATCCTGTGTATTAGATAAAAAGACTATTGTTTATAAATTACTTATATTATTATTCCTATACAGTTGGTATAAGTTTTGATGAAATACTAAAAACTTCTAATTTAATGTTTTTCTCAAAAACCAACAGGTTCATGAGAATTTTGTTTAAATAAAAGAGATTCATTCTGCTATTATCTACAACTTTTATTTTTAATAAAATTTTCGATTTTAAGAAATCTTTGAAAACCCGAAAACAAAAACCGGAATACACTTTTACAATTTTATAATGTTTCTCTTCCAACAAATAAGTAAGGCTTATGTTTAAAGTTTCAAAATATTTAGCGGTTATTGAGATACAAGGCACACAGACAGATATTTATGTTAAAATTTTTGATTCTAAGAAAATCACGATCACAATAGTTTATCGTAAAGGTGGATACCATCTTTTATTCTAATGGTAATTTACTTTAATTAAGAAACCATCGAGTACCGGGAATCCAGACATAATAATAGTATGCTATTAAAATCTATCGATGTAATCGATTAGTAAATTAGAATTTTATATCGATTAGTGTATTAGTTAATTAGTAATTAATTAGATTATATCAACATCGGTTAATGTATCGGCGATCAGCATAATTCGTAACCGTAATGATTATTATAATTAATTAGTGGACATATTTATAAATATCAGTTGGAATATTAATATTTTTCTATTAATAGTAGTGATTGGCTATTTATCCCGTGATAGTCCGCTCTGTTATATATGTATATTTTTTATGTGAAAGAATTGACAAATTATAGGAGAAAAATGAAAAACTGGAGAGAAGTGCAAAGTGAAACAATATGGTGATCACAAGATTAAATCTAAAAGCTGGTAATGAAGTGAAAGATGTGACAGCAAAAATAAATAAAATAGACAAAATAAAAAAAAGCACAAAAATGGTTATGATTCATCCCTCCCCACATTATTTTCATTATCAAACAATTCCACTCCAATAGATCCCTAAAAGTCAAAATCCAAAACGTATTTTCTTCTTCCTTTACCCCCGAACAAGGACTCCCTCAAGGCTCTCCTCTCTCACCTCTGTTATATAACATTTTTTGCGTGGATGTCTACAACCCCGATCCTTCTTACTTTAACCCATCCAAATATCTCCTGCAATTTGCAGATGATACGGCCTTGATCACACATGCTCCCACAATACCAAGAGCCCTTCAATTTCTTCAAGAGCTTATTGACTCCCTTCAACAATGGTTTGCAAAATGGCGCATTAAAATCAATCCCCACAAAGCACAACTCCTAATTCCTTATCATCGCACCAATAATTCACCCCATAAAGTCTTTATTTCCCAAACTATGATCAGTTTCCGTTAAATACCTGGGCATAACCATAGATCAAAAAATCAATTTCAAAAAACGTACTGCTGTAATAAAAAATAAAATAACTTCTAGGGCAAAATGCTTTAGGAGCTTAACCTATAAGAACAATGGAATTAATACTAGCACAGCTGTTAGAATTTATAAAATGATATGCCACCCACTACTCGACTATGGTTGTGCCCTCTATACCAATTCCAACAATCCAACCAACCGTAATATTGAAGCTAGCGAGCGAGCATCCCTCCGTACCCTAACCAAACTCCGACATCCTCTTAATCCTCTACACAATCCATCTAATCAACTCCTCTATGATACCACTTTAGTTATCCCTATCCTAGAACGCCTTCGATTCCTATCAGAAAAATTCTCCAAAAATGCTTTCAACTTCCATATATTATCCCAATATTGTCTTCCTAGAAACCCTAGTATAAACCCTAAATTTAAAAATCCCAATTCAACCATATTTGATTTCATTTCATCATTTCATCCTTTTACGCAATAACGACTGACGCCATATGGCTGGACAGTACAAGGCGGAAAGACCTCTGGTCGATAGCCTTTTGACAAATTAATACATTAACACCTCATTCATTATTCATTATTCACTATTACAATGTAAATATGTACAAACATTTGTTAATAAATATGTAATATATATATATATATATATATATATATATATATATATATATATATATATATATATATATGGTTATGATTGGAGCGACATTTGAGAATTTTGAAGATAAAATACAGGATACAGGTACCAAAAAATTAGGACAACATCAAGAACACGAAAATTAAAACAGACAAAAAGATACATTTTGGAATTTGGAATCGTGTAAAATATCAGATGAATGCAAACAGGATGTTATAGCCGTAGTTGATCTGAACATAGAAGTTGGGAAAAGAGATGAAATATATAAAAGTGTGTTAGGAAATTACGGATAAAACATCAGAAATAATAATGGAAAAAGACAATTGAACCATTGTATGCTATATAACCTAATTATGGCAAACACGTGGTGCAAACACCACCAGATACAAACATACACGAGAGAGATGCTCAGTTGAAATGAGAAATCTATTATAGACTATACACTAATAGTTAAGAAAAAATTAAGGCTGTCAAGGACGTTAGAGTAAGAGCAGAAGCAGAATTTGGAAAGTGACCATTACCTATTAACTCTTCAAATAAAATAACTTAATAAAAAATTTATAAAAACATAGAAAAAATAGAATTTACGATTATTAAAACGTAATGAAATAGAGGTAGCTAAAATTTTTCTAGAAAAATTAAAAAATAAATAGAAGAAAGGACTCTAAAATCATATGGGATAAAAAAAACACACGGCATGGTGGATGGAAACATAAAATCCGAAATAAAAAACAATGAACAACTGTGAAAAATATACTTAAATGACAGGACGATTGAAAATTATAACAATTAGAAAAAATTGTAGACAAAAAGTAAAATCTGAAATAATAATAATAATATCACGCTGGTAGTGGCGAATTCGGTTGCGGCCCCGAACTAACATGGAGTAATGTTGGTTTGGGCCAGTAGTTGGATGGGTGACCAGTACCATTCACCAGTGGAATACAATTAATGGAGCTTTAGAGTGACGGAGGCGATCCTTTAAAGTAACAAGATCATTTACACACACAAAATACACAAATGACACATGGTGGAAGGACCACGTGATCGATAGGGCACCAGGAAAGGACAGAATATAAACGGAAATGCTAAAAAATGGACAACGAAGGACTCGAAATTTTACTAGAAGAAATAAAAAAGATAGAGCAGGCAGGTAAAGAAAATACTATCTGAGTGGACAGAAACATTGTACCAGTAGTGTTAATTGACAACTACCGAGACATAAATTACACGATGCACAATTCTGATTTAGGAGGGGCAGAAGTATCAGATATATTACTAAAACAAATTACCCAAAAAATGCAATAACAACTTAATTTGTTTAATCTATAATTCATAGACATACCGATCGCATTTGACACAGTTAGTAAAAGAATGATATTGAACATCTTGGTGAATATGAAATTGACCACAAATTAATAAGACTCACTCGAAGAATATATGATGATAACACCACCTTTATATTTACAATAACAACATATATGAGCCATTTAAGACAAACGACTGAGGCAATGCAGCAGTTAATACATTTTGAATAAATATACTATTTATATTTTGTTTCTTTTGTAAAATTCAATAATAGTGTACAACATTCTACATTAAATTTATCTTATCTTAGAAGTAGTGACAAATAATTCAATTAATTTTAGACAAATAAATACACACTATACAATCATTTATTTATATATATACAGGGTTATTCATGCTATACGGCATGGAATATTGTGGCTAAAATACGTGACTTTCACAAAGTTTCACTTTGGGGATATATTAGGGCTACTTTAAAAATTAAGCAAATTCACTTTTTAATTACATATCGAATGGTATTTATATCTTAAGTCAATTATTATTTATTGCACTATTTTAATACTTTTTAAATACAAATTTTAATGTATCTAGTTTCCTATGGTATTTAGAAACGTCAGATAATTAATTTAGTCTATCACTTTAATTTGAAAAGTCTTGTGTTATTTTGCGTTTTTGTGTTAGATCGTTAGTAATAGTTATTGTTTGAACGTCGTTGTTGTATTTCTTAGTAAAAATAAAGATTTACTCAAAAGAAGAGGGTATTGACATTATTTTTATACGTGGAGAATGGCATCAAAATTGTTTATTGGCTTTTCGAGTTTATACTCAAAGGTTTCCCGAAAGAAATCATCATAAGCCAGCCGTTTTTAAGAGACTATTAAACCAGTTGAAAGACCTTGGAAGTGTCAGTTATAAAAAAAGCTAGTATAAGAAAATCTATCACTGAGGATGAAGGAAATATTTTTACAGCAGTAAGTTCAGTTATCGAAAATACCAGAATTAGTCAAAATCAGATATCCGATTTTCTAATACAAACACGCAAAACAACAAAACTATAACAAAAGACAGGCTTTTAAAACTAAAGTGACAGACTAAATTAATTAAAGTTTCTAAATACTATAGGAAAGTAGATACATAAAAAAATTTATTTATAAATTACTAAAATGGTGCAATAAACAATATTTTGGCATTTTCTATAAAAACGAAAAGACTTGAGATATAAATACCATTCTATAGGAAATTAAAAAGTGAATTTGCTGATAAAAATAATAGTGGAGGTGATGTGTATTACCTGCCAAACATCTTTATATATTCTGAATTCGCCACTCGCTATCTCTAGGTGCTAAATTATCTCTTCTATACGCTTCCAAATGAGATTCTCTATAAACGTTACTTCCTGTTTATTTACTCCGATCTCCTGTAGCAGTCTAATTAGTTTTATATGATTTATAGTGTCGAACGTATTCTAAATTATATGAAGCATAAGTATAAGTCCTTTCTTTGGTCCAAGCAGTTCTGGGCTACAACTTTTAGCTCTGTTAATGCATCTCTGGTACCCAAACCATTCCGAAAACATTACCCTCTGAAATATTTTTAAAGCATGGTTTGTAATTTTGATCCGAACTCATCGCATTTTTTGCTATTTAGCTTCTTAAGTATTGGTACAAAAGTAGACTTTTACCATTCTACGAAAATATGAAAATTCTTTTAGTCAAAGGAATGTAATGAAAATATTAAATAATCAGAATAAAGGCATACAATGAAATCTATTAGAGTCAATTAAAATCAACAAATTCGGCAAACTCAGTGTTCAGTTAAAAATTAAAATTACTTCTTTATAACAACAATATTCTTTATCATATATTCTATTCAGAATGTGTAATATGTTCTCTATAACTTATTATTATACAATGTTTTAATATTGGGGTTATCCGGAAAGTAGTACCCGTTTGTATCATGCGGAGCGCTGGCGAATAGAGTAGGTGCTGGATGCGTGCTAACATATTTAGTGGTATTTCAAATGTTTGTATTTATAATTTTGAAGCAAATAAAGAACGTTTCCAGTCGTGAATTTAGGGCTGTAATTAGATTTCTCAAAGTAAGAAATGTGTGACCTTGCGATATTTATAGTCAATTGAACGAGAAAATGTTATGGATGAGTCGTCTGTTCGGCGGTGATAAGAACACCCGCGATGACGAGCTTTCGGGACGGCCGTCGGTCATTACAGTTAAACTGGTGAGTAGCACGTTATAATTAATGAGATCAGTTAACATTGTGGCAATGTTTTATAAACAGTTGGTTTTTATGAAGTTTTTGGGTTCCTCGTATTCTTACTTATGAACGTCACGTAGTCGCCAGTAGCACTAAAGATTTTGGAACTTTTTTTTTCTCAAGGAGACCCTATTTTGAATTCAAAAAGGTAATATCTTATTAATTTGATGGCCCAAAGCCTATGCATTTTGATCAATATTGAAGAAATTACGACAGTCTATTTAAATTGGAGGACGAGATCTGTTTCCAATAGCGCCACTCTCCTCCGCGACAATACAGTCAGGATAAGGCAGTGTTAAAATTCAAATGGAACACTTTCAACTATATATTTCATACCCCAGACTTAGTTCTATCAGAGTTCCATCTGTTTACAAATTATTTTAGATAATTTGATTTATACAATTTAATGTAGTTTATTGTTGTTGTTATTCGCTGGTTTGCATCAATTAATATTTGTTGTGCCTTCATTAGATTCAACTGTTTTTCTAGAACGTGGTGCACCTTTAATATAAGACTATCTAATTGAAATTCGCAATCCAACTATGACATTGTCGTTTTATTAATATAATCCATATACATCGAATAACTTTTTTCTTCTTTAGATAATATTTTTACTTTTTATAAAGTAAAATAGGAAATATTGTTGCAAATACTGCTTTCATAAAGTGTATAGAATATATAAAACTTTTCAAAAGCAAGTCTTTTTAATATCAGCTGTTCAAATACAGGGTGCGGTCAAACAGTGCAGTTTTGAATGGCACAATTTAAAGAAATGGGGTTTATTTTATGTTAATCGGTACATCATGCCATTTTATGCATTAAGACCTAAAGATGACATCAGAAAGATGATAACCCCAGCAGCGATCAGTGTATCGCGAAGGCGATTTCTGAAATTTTCGGCCGCATTTTGGCATATCTCGATGGGTATAGCTGCGATTTCCTCCCGAATTCAATACCTGAGTTCTTCCAAGGTGCGAGATCGATGCCTAAAAACCTTTTTCTTCAGGTAGCCCCACAGGAAGAAGTCGCAAATGCTGAGATCAGGGGAGCGAGTGGGCCACTCCACATCACCTCTCAGAGAAACAAGGCACCCAGGGAACACCTGTCGCAGTTTCGTCATTGAAACTCGAGCAGTATGGGCCGTCCTGCTGAAACCATATGTTTTCCAGATCTGCTTCCTCCATCGGCTCTTCCAATCGAGGTTGAAAAAATTTTATAACATGAAAGCATAACGTTGAGCAGTGACCGTTACGGTTCGTCCGTCTTCTCGCACACCACGCGGTAACTTTTGAGTGAAGTGGTCTCTCGGAAAGTTGCTTTGGGTTATTTACAGCCCAGTATCGAAAATTTTGTTTATTCACCCCTCCGCAGAGATGGAAGTGGGCCTCGGCACAACTGAAAAATGTTGACCTCGCATGGATCCGGTTCAACATTTCTTGGGAGCGATTCATGCGTTTCATAATCAGGGGGCATTAACTTTTGAACAAGTATCATATTGTACGGGTGGAATGAGTCTTCATGCAATATCCGTCTTAGAGAGCGATCAGCAATGGCCAATGCAGTTGCATGCTTCCGGGCAGAGCGCGTAGGTGACCGTTCGACCGCTTCTCTTACTCTGGCTACATTTTCGGGTGTTCTTACCGTTCTGGGTCTTCCTAAACCCCTACGTCTTTGTGTGGAACCAGTTTCTTTTAATATACGCAACAACTCGCGATTAAATTACGGTGAGGGACGGGATCACGACGCGTAAGATTGAAATACAGTCGGAAGGCCCGCTGGGTGGCGATGGCAAAAAAGCCATTCTTAAGCAACGTGCGGACTGCGAAGCCCCGATGTTCTCCAGACCAAACCATGGTAATACATAAAATACATAAAATGTAGAAATTAAATTATGAATGCTGAACAAGAACAAGAAAATCCTCAAACCAACAAAATCTCTGAAGGAAAGAAAAAGAAGTGCACGCTTTGGGTATTTGTATCGAGGTGTTAATAGAGGATTGCGAGTGATATTATGAGGGTTGGTGGCGAATTTTTAAGTGAGGAATGTAAGACGTTGTTCAATCGGAGTTAGATTGGCTAATTGGTACAGGAGGGTGTATGGAGTAAAGGGGATGTCTATTTTTTATAAGCTTACGTAGGGCTCTATATTTTTCAGAGCAAAAGGATGGGGTTTATAGAACAGGATAGCGGCGTAGTTAAAAAGAGGTCGGCAGAACATTTTATAAATTTGTACTGCTGTTTTAGTTGATATGCCTTGGTTTTTATAGGTGATGCTTCTAAAATGCTGAACTATCTTCTTGATACTCGCATTGAGGTTATATGTGTGTGTTTTTAAAGTTAATTTGTGACAAAATATTATTCCAAGGTATTTACAAGAAGGTGATGGTGAAATAGGATGGTTTTTAATGATTATATAGAATGGTGAATTGATGAAAAGGGATTCGGAGTTGGAATTTAATAGGGTTAATGGGTACTCTCCAATTTTCAAACCATAATTTAATGGTATCGATCAGCTCTTGTAAGGTGGTAAGTGCTTTTTGTATGGTGAGGGCATGTACTAGTAGGGCAGTATCATCTGCGTACCGGAGCGGGTAGGATATAGGATTGATGTAATGTGGGTTAGGGTTATAAATATCATAACCATAAATGTTTTAAAGGAGCGGTGATAGGAGGATCCTTGGGGAACACCTTGCTGGGGAACAAAGGCGCGTGATAGGGTATTTGGGATTTTAACTTATACGAATCGATTGGATAAGAAGCTGTTAATTTGGTTAAGGAGATGAGGTGAGATTTTTATGGAGTTGCATTTAAACAGCAAACCTCGATTCCAAACTGAATCGAAAGCTTTTTGGATTTTTGGCGTTCGAGGTATGCTGTTTGGCAGTTAGAGGTGAGGATAAAAAGTGGTAAGGAAGTCGAAGGAAATTACAGATATTTTTTTTCTTGTTTTGATGTATTTGCTTCTGTTGAGTTTCAATGTTTTTCCCTTTTTCTATATTTTAGACGAGTGCATCTTGTTAGGTTACTCTTATTTTCCATTAAATTGAACTGAATCTCTAACTGTTTTGTTCTTAAACAAAAATAAAACATCATAACTAAAAAATATATTTGTAATTTGAAACTTATAAATCATCTTATTTCTAGCCTTTGAATTAATTAAATTATATTTTTCTTTACTTTGTTGTCAATTGTTTTTTTTATAAAACCAAAAAATGTTTAGTAATTTAAAAATAAATTTAATTTTTAATTTTACCGTTTTATTTTAAATTGTTGTTGTAATTTACTTAAAACTTCACTTAGGATATTCTAATATTCTAAAATACATGATAAGAAAAACAATCTAAATAATTGGTCTTTAATACTGTTTGCGGTTAAAATTGACAAGCTGTGGCCAAAACATTATCAGTTGGTGTAATATCCATAGATACTTCATAATAGAACAACGCTCCTTATTTTTTCTTTCTTTGATTGTTCATGATAACTTGAGAACACTAAGCTTAACATATGGATTCCACATGTTTGTGCAGAGAGAAATTTGTGGAATTGCGTTGATGTCTAGGATTTGGTTCTCAAACGACGCAAGAACGACGAGAATTCGGTTGTTAAAAACAATATTCAATGTAAGAGATTATGGAGTAAAAAGAAGATGAACAAGCTAAAAACATTTCGAAAGTAAAAAATCATGAAATAATGGGATGAAATTTTAAAAAAATCAGCTTTGAGCTTTTGACAACACAACAATTAATTCTGAAGTGTGGTGTCATCAGATGGTCAAATTAAATGAATCATTTAAACAAGAAAATTTAGAATTGATTAATATTACACCATTTATATAGCAATACACCAAGATAATGCGATACCTTGTACAAATCTAGATATTTAAATGTTTTTATATCTTATATAGAATACGCTTCGATACCCACCATATTCTTCAGAGTTTTCATTATTATTTATTTTGTTCTCGACAATTTTTTTGGCCGGTAAAATATTTTTTTAATGAGGAGGTTAAATCACCTGGATCAATTTTTGTCAATAAAGAACCAAGAATTCATAAGCGTCGAATCATGCTATTACCTAAAATATAGCAAATTATATAGAATATATAATGAATATATAGGGTAATAGAATAGTTCAATTCATCAATATAATTCAATATAATAAAATCACGAAATTACTTTTCGTATGACCTAATAATAGAACATGAATCAATGTACAACTAACTCAAATCAATACATCAGAATTATATATTTTATTTAGTTTTGCTGACTCTTATTCATTATATTTCAATCAAAAACTGTTAAAAAATTGTTTTGTATAACGGATATTTACTTATATGGTGACCAATGGTTTCAATACATTAACGTACCATTTTCAAACCGTTAATGTATTGAAACCATTCGTCACCATATAAATAAATATCTGTTAAACAAAACAAAGCGAACAATATGTTTAATTTGTGATTAAATATGTATAACAAGTTATTCGAAGAGTTGAGTAACATAATTATTTTTTTGTCTATTTTTAGTCAATGTACTAAATCACTTTATGCATATATCTATCTAAATGTAAACAATAATGATAGTTTATCACATTATTTTGATGTGAATACGTTTAAAATTTCGATCTCAATTGTGAAAGTGTCGAGTGCAAGTAGTTATTGCAAATGATTTCAACGTGTCGTAACAGCAATCTTAATGATTGCTCCGGCGAGATAACACGGCCGGCCTCAGTTATGAAAATGACGGTAATGGGCCAATAAATCAAGTAGCCACATAACTACAATGTGCGTATTTTCCGCAGCGGCCGTCGCACCGAAGTGTTTAGCCAAGCCGATGTGGCCACAGTAGCTCAAATGTGGGCGTTTTGGAATAACCTGCCTTTAAGTGTACATTGTAAAATATTAATAAACGGCCATTAATGCGAGTTGCCGTTCAAAACCCACGCCAAAATTAATGAAGATTTGCCTCCGCATCACGGCTCAATCATTTACATCGTGGCCTTAGAAAGTATGCGATTGAATTGTCATTCCAGCGGCGTTAATAAATCATGGATTTTAATATCATTACGAAATCTCCATAAAATGTAGCAAGGAACGTTTGAAAATAATTTCAAATACTAATTGTGGATATAAATAAGGATAACCCTTAAACACATTTCGACATGGATGCGCATACAGCGCTAATGGGGTTAGTTTCCACGCATAAATCTCTTAATACAGATATCAATAACAAGTGCCGCACACAAAAGATGATCCGCATGACCTAAACTGGCCTTACGCGGCAATAAACCTTTCAAATTAAGATCTGATAGCTTTACCGTAATGATTAGATGTCAGCCATCAGGAGGACTTATTTCATCAGCCATGTATAGCGTAGAGATATAACTTTGATAAACGTCCAACTTATTTGGGCCCTAGAACAGAGACGGTTTAATCTGTTGTTGAGGAAGGTCGTGCAATGTATTCTTTTACCTGCCACGAGAAAGTGGAGGGAAGAGGAACGGATTATCTCCGCAACATCGATTCTTGTGAATCATTTAGATAACGCTTTTATGGGATTTAATCCCGCCCGAGATGTTCCCATGGTTAACAGATACATAAAAGTTACATTATTACACATTTGACGGCGGAAGGGTAATTGGAAATGAGAAGAGATATGGAAAAAAGTTGATCGTCCGATGTTTCCATTGAGACGGACTAATCTCGAATCGAGTAAGCGGATCTTCCTAATGAACCATTAGAGGAATTTATAACCCTGCAATATAAAATTTATTACGTATGATATGTTTTCAGGCATTCCTTTTCTATTAAGTAATCTTAGTAAAAATATTGCAATTACAGACTTTTTCTATATCATTTACTAATAACTTAGTGTCATTACCTTATTGAAATATGATTAGACTGCCGTTTAAAGAAAAAATAAATAAATAGAACAATTGTATTGTTTCGAATACACATAAACTCATTTTTTTATAATTTTAATTACCAAAAATTATAATATTTAAAAAAGTACATAAAAAAGTGTTTAGAAAAATCTACATTAAAATAAAACAAACAATTTTCCAATAAACGTTACTAAACTGAATATTTATTTTAAAAATTTAAACTCAAATAAATTTCTACTAATGTAAGGCTGACTAATTATGACATTATTATTATTGTTGAAACTTGGCTCATGGATAGAATAAACAGCTCTGAATTTGGTTTATCAAACTACGACATTATTAGGCAATATCTAACAGTGGTAGTAACGTGGCAAAGGAGTATTTATTAGTGTTCATAAGCGTTTTAGTACTAATTTAATTTGAATTTAACAGTTATTTGTTTAAGCTCTCATTGCGGGAAGTATGTTTTTAATTGAAGCGGTTTATATTTCTCCTTCATGTGGTCATGAAATAATGTATACCATTTGAACACCAACATGGATTTTTTTACTGGTCAATGCACTATGTCGAATCTGTTGATTTTTCAGAGATTCCTAAACGCCTCGGAGACAAACTGTTGAGTAGGTTTATATTTATACTGATTTTTCCAAGAAGTTTGAGACTCGCATTTTACTTTACGGGATAAATTTAAATGTTTAAGGTTAAATAAGATAGAGTCATTAGATGAATATCTAGATTTTTGTTGAATCTTATTCAGTATGTCAAGATTAACAATAATACTTCGAAAGCAATACACGTTACGTCAGGTGTTCCTCAAGGAACGTATTTGGGTCCGATCTTATTTAATATATTTATTACCGTATTGTTATATGCGGACTACTTAATTATTTCTAGAAATTAGTTCAACTGGGTATGAATTATCAGGTCTGTCCAAAAGTTCGTGCGCATTTCTGGGAAATTTTTAAATAGTGTACATAAAAAACAACGTAACACTTTAATTAATGATATATTTTCCTCAACTATCTACAATTGCTTGCCATCTTGCAGGTAGATTCTTAATTCTATTGCTGTAGAACGACTTTGGTTTGATGCAACTAATCTTGAAAGTTTATTTCGTACTCGTCAGAATTTGACTTTTTCCCGAGTAAAAAATTTTGTAGGGCACGAAAAAAGTGAAAATCACTTAGGGAAATATCAGGGGAGTAAGCAGGATGCGGCAAAAGCTCCCACAACACTTTCTTGATATTCTCTAATCCAGGGCGTTTCTTGATTAACTCTAAGTTTAAGCGACTAATTGATTCACTGTACTCATCTGCATTAATGGTTTGATTTAGTTTTAATAGTTCATAATAAATCACAACCATACATAACCCACCAAACACTTAGTGTCTTCTTAGGATGTAAAGACGCCTTTGCTGTTGTAATAGGCTGCTTATCTTTATCTGTCAATTGTCTTGTTCTTGTGACGTTATGATAAATAATTCATTTTTCTTCACTAAAATAGTTCTTTTTCTAAGGGCGATAAAAGGGAAGTGCAATTGTATTCGCTGATGGGTACTAATATGCGTCCGATATTTACGAAAATTTGTGACCAACTGACTAATAAATTAGTCGAACAACGGCAAGTTTCGACAGGTTCAAAACCTTATTAACTTCGCTCGAGTCACAGCGAATCCCGTGCATACTATTAATGTGCACGAACTTTTGGACTGACCTGATACTTCTGCAGAGTGATCTACACAATTTATTTACTACTAACTACTAACTAAGTGTAGTAGCCATTAGAAAATGTAAATATATAAATTGTTCTCGCTTAACAATTAGGAACATTGATGCTTTATATAATTTAAATGGAATAATTTTAGATTATTTGAAATCAAGGATTTCGGCTTTGTTTTTATTAGAAAATTGACTTTTAAAACCCATACTAAAACTATAGCAAATAAGAGTCTAAAGGTGTTAGGTTTTATCTCTAGATTTGTAGTAGACTTTAGTGTTGATACTTTCATTTCATTCTTTAGTAGAATATACAACAATCTTAACAACTCCGCATTCTAAATACTTTGTCCTGCATCTTGCGGATCGCCGTATCCTAGTATATTGGAAATTCCAACGCTACCCGAATATCTACTTGTTCGATCGTCATGGTTAGACATTCGTTAAGCAGATTACATATTTAGCCGAAGAATTGTTGCTTAACTATCTGGTTTTGAGGAATAAATTCTGAGTGTATAATCTTTCTAATGTCGAAAAAGTAGTTCAAAATCGCTTACACATTTGATTTCAACTACCGAGCTTTTTTGAACGAGGTGAGTCATTTGACTTCCATTGAGATGACTGGATCATACCCATAACACCATAAATAGTTAATTTGTTAATTAATTTGTCTTTCACTTTATGATAGACTTGAATGCGACGATCCGTTTGATCTCTGGTGTAAAGTTCAGCACGAACTTTGCTTCCACTATTAATATTCCTAAATAAACGATCAAAATACAATTGAGCTTCAGAGCAACTAGGGTAAGTTGATTGTCATACTTCCATACTATACTTTGTTGATTAGATTACGTATTTGTCGATACTTTCCTCGCTTCGGCTAGTTAAAGGACGATTACAACAGGTCTGATGATCATTGGTCAATTCTCCCTTTTTAAGCCAAGAAAGCTATGTGTACACTTTAAATTGACTAAGAGCATATTCTTTGCATCATTATAACAACTTTTAATAAGTTCATGCTGAGTAAGAAGCAAAATTAACATCAGCACTTTCTTCATAAGAAGTAGCAATTTTGTCGTGTAACGTTTGCACAGAACTTCCAGAGGAACCAAACTATCTTCGGGTGGTTGAATGGCTCAGGAGAGGTTCCACAACAACCCCCTGTTGGCTGAACCTGGCACTACAAGTATTCGCTGCTCAGGATTACGATTCTGGTCATTTCTGCTCCTCTTCTCAGATCATTATCGATATTTGATTGAAACAACACCGTTTTATATTCTTTGTTACTATACTCGTACAACACCGCAGACTAATTTTGTAATAATCAATTCTCACGGATAAATAAAACTATTTTTTTACAACATTCGATTTAATTTTAAAATGTTGATCATAAGTAACAAATATTTATGTTCTAGACCAGAGGCACACCCACACGGCGCACCGCGGCGTGTACTGGGCGACTAGTCTAGAAATTATAAATAATGGCAGAACAATTAAAACGGTTTTGGCCCTTAGTACTTAATGGAGTAAACAGTATGGTAGGAAAGTTTTGTGACCCATGTTCTAGACAAAAAATTAAAAAAAATACTTTTTCAAATCACTTAAATAATATATTAAGCAAGCTGCCGTGAAAGAGTTGCTACGACCAATTTAATAAAGTAAAAAAGTAATTGCAAATGCGTTTAATCATCTCTTATTAGTGATATTTTAAAATTAAGGGAAGGAAATTTCCTGGCTTGACATTCTAAGTTTATTACTATTTGAATCTAAATTGGAAACATTTAAGCTTACTTATTGCTTTAATACTGACTTCCATAAAAATTGCAACAGCTAGAATTTGTTAAACGATTTCATTAAACGTGTTTTCATGAAACATTTATTTTGAACATATTATGCGTTGTGAGACTTATAGTAACATTAATGATATTCTTAATGGTTACTAACCTAGCGGTTAATACACAGTATTGTAGTGAGGTCTTAGATAGCCAGGGTCAGTTAGATGTCATTTTTATGGCGCTTTTGGCACTGTTTTTTATAATTTTTTTCTGGTAAAGCTGGAAACGTTTGGGTTAAAATGTTAATTGCGTTCTATTTATATAACCGTAATAGTTATATACAGTACAAAGGTCATAATTCATTCAAATTTAGCTCTAAATCAGGGGTTCCTCGAAGCTCAATCATAGGGTCAATATAATTTGTAATATCTTTGATTCCTAAGGCATCTATATCGTTATACATTTTATACAATAAAAATAATTCAAGGTTGTTTGTATAACTGGATGAAAATCTTTGCTCTTTACTCACAAGTGTCTGGTAGAAACTATAGTCAGCAAAGATTAAATCCAGTTATACGGATAAACGATTAAGTATTTTTATTATTTGTATTATACATTAATCGTTCTTATAAATAATAAATTTTACCTATAATATGAACAATATTTTATTATTTAAGCTTCGCGAAGTGAGATATATTGGGGTAATATTAGACTGTCAACTTATTTATTGGCCACATATTTAAGTTAAGTGTGAGCACGCATTGGCAGATATTTGCGAAATCAATAATTTGAACAGTAAAAGGAAAGGAACAGTTCACCCTAGATCTTCTTTCAATTTTAATGTGATTAAAGGTAATTTTATCGTACGTTAAAGAGGAGATCTCCCTCCAGAGACGTGCTCTGCTGGAGCAAAGATTTAGGTCATCTCAAGATGCAACCCAGGAAACTTTTACAAATGCAAAGAAAACAGGCAACTACCTAGACAGGTACTGTCGGAATATAATAGACTGTTGAGAAAATCGAGAAGAAAATCATGCGGAACGTCCTGTGAATGAGGCTCCAAAAAGTCTTGGCCAAAACCACTCCAAGGGCATCGGGTTAATAAAAAACCTGATGGTAGTTATGCAGAAGGGCTTAATGAAAGTCTCAGCGTGCTGTTAAAGACGCATTTCCCAGGCACTACATAGGTGGAACCCCAAGAAGCATATTCCTACCTGCTGGAGAATGCATAAGCAAGGCTGGTCAACTCATTGCCAAAGAAACAATTGAATGGATAATGAAACCTTTCAAGGCACCAGGCCCAGATGGCATTTCTCGGCACTGCTGCAGCAGTTTACAAAATAGCTTTACGCTAGGCTATATTCCAATAGAATGGAAAGAGGTTATGGTGGTATTTAGCCCTAAAGCGGACAGAAGGTCACCAGATGGGGCTAAATCCTTCGGGCCAATTAGCGTTATCTCCGAAGATAGCAGTTTGTTTATCAACCTTTTTTTAAGGACTTAATCCCACTTTAGGGCGCACGACCTCCAATATTGCCACTGTAGTCTATTCACCGTCCCCGCCTTATATATTTGCTCTGATGTTAGCGATATGCTGTTGCCGTCGTCGCGGGATCCGTCCATTGCTGGTCAACCGATTGACTGGTCGACAAGACAGGGACACCAGTGGCATCATTACACACTGCACCTGGTGCCCCCATCACCTCTTCTCAAACTCCGCCCCTTCATTCATTTTCGTTCTCGGAGTGTTTCTCCTCGCCCTCGCTTGCGAGTCTTGCCCTACCCCACCTACCCTAACTGCCCCAACTGCCCCGACTGTACCCACTGCCCTATCTGCGCCAGCTAACTCTAAAAGAGAGGCTTCTTTTGCCTCCAGAATTTCTCTGGCTGTCCGATCCGTCGCAGCCCACTTCACCTCGCTCCCAACCATGTGATGAACGAGGGTGCATGGTTCCACAGGCCCGCCCAGCTCTTCTCGTTCCTGCACCCACCGCGGGCTTGTAAAGAACGTGTGACAAGCATCGTCCACCACGCCGCTGCCCCCGTTCCCTGACATAATCAGTCAGGGTGGTACGTTGTCGTACCACCTTACTCACATTATATCATGCCATGCCTTCTAGTCATCCAAGGCTCCAACACTGGAATTAGCTCCTTTGTCCAGACCCCTTTCTCCCTGTTGGCGTCCCAAAGCTTCTGCCATTGATCTATTAGCCTGCGTTGGGCGTCGCGTTTCGCAGTGCTCTTCGCTGTTTCCCTCCTCGCCTCCGTGAGTACATCCCCTCTCGCCACGATCTTCAGATCCGAAGGAAGTGACAAAGCCAGTACATCGGCGGCCTCGGTGGAGATGGTGCGGTTCCCTCGGACCACCCGGATTGCTCCAACTCTTGTTTATGTTTATCAACCTAAATCTAATGTGGATTTTGGCCAAGCTTGCAAGACATCATTAAGAATAATTGACTCCATCCAATATAAATGCCTTAGGATTTCCGATTTGCCTAGGAGAAATGTGCTCTTCTCCATCGAACACCGCAGAAGCGCAATAACCCCCATTATTCTTACGAAGAGATTATTTGACATGACAATTTGTTTCTTGTTTGTTCCTCATTACGTGACCGTAACGGTCACGTAATGAGGAACACCTACTTGCAAAAATCTGTAAAGCCAATGTATGCTATATAAACATGAATAAGTACAGAAGTAGCTCTCTAGCCTAATAATCTGTGATGCTTTCCAAGAAACTGACGGTTATAGTTCAATTATCAACAAACCTACAGTGATAATACCCCAATATAGCTCCTATAGTCAACTTAAAACTATCCAATAACAAACTTAAAAACTATATAAGGAGTACACAGAGAAATATAAGATCTGGGATTTAATCTTTACTGATGACTCAATGCTTGCAGGACCACTTGATCCTATACCATTGGACTTTTTTTTAGGGGAATATATGAAAAGTATTGTATATAAACCTATACCATTTGATTCTGATGACTTAAAATTACCCATAACGCTTGCGATTAGGTCGTGCACGCCTGATATGTCTAATAAAGTTAGAAACAACTTTTATTTAAAATTATAATGTTGTCAAGATGTTCGCGGTGAGTATTATGAACATCTACTACAATGACATTCATATATTTTTGTTTGTTCTTTACATTACGAATAATATTGAGTGTGTTTAAGCAAATTTTGGTGTTTAGATGATTGTAGTTTTTTTAAACTTAATTTTTGCAATAAAATTGAAAACAAGCATTTTTGAATAGAAAAAATTAAAAAAGCTCTTTCAAATAATATGTCACAAGCCCATACCTGCCATTTAAAAAAAATGGGGGGTTTTATTTGTCACTTCAAGGGAGTTAAAGATAGGGATCATATTTTCATTTTGACGAATGTTAAGAATGAACAGTAACCGAAATATTGAATTTATTTCATTTGGCTCTTCCGCACTGTATATAAATAGACACATTGTACCTAAACGAATTTCTTCGCCTTAAAACAACATACTGCATGAGCCCCGCTCATTTGCACTATATTATGAGTAAAGAAGATCCATTCTGCTTGTAAAGGAGAAATGGTGACATAAATCACTTATTTTTCGAATGACCAAAACAAGAAGGCGGTATCAATCAACTAAACAAAGATTGGCAAAGTCATCAATTTGAATATCCCATTATTGTAAACTATTTTTTGTGAAAAAATGACATTAACATTTTTCAACTACTAGTTAGTTACATGAAAATATCAGGTATAAATCTGTAACGATCTTCCCATAATAACTATACATCTTTTCCCGCAAATATTACAACCATTAGTGGCTGAATAGTTTATAAGTCAAAGATAAAAAAGTCAAACCGTAGAAAAATGGCCCACCCTTTTTGGTCGACATACCCACAATTAAATGTATCAAGGCAGTACTCGAAATTGTAAGATCACCGCAGGTTAAGGAAGTGAATCAGAAGTTGTACCTACAGCAAAAGGATGCCCTTAAGGTAGGATCCCATCGCCCCTGCTATGTTGTATCGTGGTTGATAAACTCCTGATAATCTTGGTCGACAAAGGTTATTGTATGCCAATCGTCCGTAGCCCAAGGCGCCCTCAATACCATACTAAAATGGTGTCTGAGGGAAGGATTCAAAATCAACCCTGACAAAACTGTGGTGATACTTTTCACAAATCGTAAGAAGCTGAATATTAAAGCATAAAATAAATCCTGTAATACAGGCAAAGTATTAAGTATTTTTATTATATTGAATATTAAAGCTTCCAAAATCAAAGGACAAGAAATTGCACTGTTCGATCAGGTGAAATATCCGGGATTAATAATGAATAGGAAACTTGAAATATGCCGCAGGCAGATCATGGGGACTGAAACCCAAAATGATTATTGACTGTACATTATTGTAGTTAGACCTATCAAGACTATACAAGCAACGGTATAGGAACCCTTCAGGAAATGGCCTGTCTTGGCATCACGGAGGCCAACCATCCCCTCTGTAGCAATGAACTAGACCTACTTTTCCTGCACGAAGAAATCAGAAAAAAAAATCTAATGAGTGCTATGAGTCTGTACTGGCACTCAAAATGTCTGAATCTTACATGTGAGCTATAAAAATCACATAGGAAGGGCGTAGTCCAAGAATGATAAAAAAGTACAAAATATTGCGCTGAATAATCACAAAAGGTCAAAGGCAATCAAAAATGTCAATTGACCTCGTCAAGCTTAACTAAACAGCTCTTGTATCTCACTAAAAGCGAGATAAGACTGGTCACGGACTTATAGGATATTGCTCAGCGAAGGACTACCTTCACAAGGTAGGTAAAGTGGACAATACCACTTGTAAACTAGTGGATTATAAGAAGAAACGGCCGAGGACATCCTATTCGTGTGTGTAGCACTCGCTACATCAGAGTAGCCATAACTGGAGAAATGCCGATAACTCCAGAACGGATCAGGACATGTCCTCCTCTGAAGTTAATTGACCTAACCCAGTGAATTGAATTGCTTGAAACATATTGGTAGTAGGGTACAAGTACAAAAGATCTAACTAGGCTCAGTGCTGTAAGGATATCTGTAGCTAAAGGACCCCGTCTAATCTTATCTAATCTACTTTAATGGAAATTTTGAAAATATTTTATCTTTGCCTTCAACAGATTTGGTTTATTTTGGCCATTTATTAAAACAAATAAAATAAAGAGAAGAATTGGAATAACGACTTGAGAAAATGGACACTTTCAAAATAACAAAAGTGATAAGAAGTAAGAGAAAAAAATTGAAAATAAAAATAGGGAAGAGTGCAGAGAAGGAAAGAATATATAAAAAGGGAAATAATAAGAGTAAGTTTGTGAAGAGACAGTAAAAAAAGTAAATAATAAATAAAAAAAATGCTCTTCAATTATTAGCTGTCGCAACATATTTTTAAAATATATATAAATTGATCTTTGGATTTAAAGATTTGTTATTGTTTAGCCAAAAAATAAAGTAGTTTGTTACAAAAAATGTATTATTTTTTGTTTAAAATATTTCACTTCCTTAGCTTTTATTACATTCCTCCTTGTAAGTATAGTACAATATTTCTTACAAGAAAACTGAATCTCTTTAATAAATCAAAAAAAGTAATATTATTTTTAAACAAAGGAGTTGCGATATTCACCAGCAGTTCCCTTCATCTTGTTTATTACACTGCAGTGGCACTTCCGAAATGATTGCAGTCTGTGTTTCTGCAATCTATTTCTGTTTCTTTATCTAGATCCTGGCAGCAGAAGCGGCGTTCCAAACCGCCCCCAATTTCATAAATAATCGCGATTTTATCTCCCGCCGAGACGCCGACGTTTCCGCACACACACTGTTTCTATAAATCCAAACAACACTAAACGCAAATGTTATACGCTCGGTCATAACACATTCTGATTTGTTTTATCGCCTAAATTTATATCGCACTAAAAATATTAATTCAGATAATAACGTTCACCTGCATTTCAACGCGAAATTATTCGCGTTTACACAAATGAGGGAAATAAATACGATTTTAATGATTTTGTATTTTTTTCTAGTGCATTGCACTTGTTCTATTTGCGCCAAGGTGAGTTTTCCTAAATTGTTTCAAGATGAAAAGCGGCATCGATTACGAGCCTTCTTGAAATGTTAATGAGCGCTAAGGATGCCGCCTGACAATGTCGAATACCGCACGCGGTGTTTACCTTCTTTTCTACTGGATGTTGTTTCTGTTAAGGCCTTATCGGTTTCTTAATTCAAATAGTACAAAATAAATACTGCGCTTTCTTTACCGACACCCACACAAAAGTTGGTAATAATAATTTACTATTTCTCTCACTGACAAAGAACACTTTACGTTCAATCTACACACCTTTACATTATAATCACATCCTGTTGCGGTCTCTAAAACACTTATTTAAAATTGTAAATTTTCCATTTTGCATAATTAAGTATGCAAGCCCCAATTAGTTATTGTTAAAATGAAAAAGTTTATTATATTTGTAACCTTTGTAAAACTAACAATATCAACATCTCAAGTATTAGTGCCATTAGAACATAATTAACAATAATGAAAAGAAATAAAATCTTCTAAAAAGGTATTCTTATATATTTAATGTAAAAATATATATAATTTCAACACTTGCAGATGATATCCCACTTAAACTCATTTCCTGCCCTCTATTGCTTACGTTATAGTTTCAGTTAAAGCTATTTAGCATTTAATGCTTATTTACCTTTTATAACATGATATAGAAATTTTTGTCAATTAAAATTAAGAACTATATATTTTATTTCTGTTAGTTTATTTCTTGGATTGTGTAAAGAGATAGATTAAATAATACAAGTTAGAAAAGAGGAATTTTATAAATTTTTTTCCTATAATTTACAAACGTTTAGTTTTTATTGCCAGTTCCATATTTATAGTATTAAATCTTTTTTCAAATTATTGATGTAATGCTCCACAATTTTTGATTACAAACAACTTATTTGGGCTAGGTCTAAATATATTGAATTCACTTTTAAAATCCAACCAAAAGACCAAAAAGAAACTATTAACACTTGTGGTCAATTACTTGTAGATTCAAACTTCTTGAAGGAAACTCAAAAATATACAGCTTCAGAATTAATTATATTGGAATTACTGTTTGATAAAGAATAAAATACAATAAATCTTTTTTTGTTAAGCTCACATTTAATATATAATTCCGAACATCTTCGAGATATTTTGTTCATACCAGAGGCCATATATGATTCACTTTTTTTGTGTACAACTAACTAGTTTTATGTCCTGAACTTGTACGTATTAATAATTCTAAATATTTAACACCAAAGTTTTATATTCAGAACCTAAAAACTTTTCAAATTTAATTGATTATAGACTTCTCATTAAAATGTTTGACAACATAAAAAAAACATAGTGTTTCAATTTAGTGTTTACTATGAATTATCACGCAGTAACGGTCGCAACTATTTTTGCCATCAAAAATTAATTGGAAAATAATATTTCTAATAAAATCTTTTCTGTATGCCTTATGGCAGTATTTTCATCATAGATCAGATTTGGTTAATTGCCTGCAGTTTTATACTTCTTGAAAAAAAGTTGTAATAAATATATATAGTTCTGAAGACCAAAAAATTAAAAACAAAAACACTGAACCGAGAAGTAAAATTAGGTTTTTATATTAATAACTCATCTGCTTTGCTAAGACTTCTCAAAAACTTTTTTGTGGCAAATTAATTTTCGTCAGAAAGAAGTCTAGAAATGTAAAATTTCAGAGTTAAATACATTGGATTAACTTTATAGTCATGCCCAAAATCACAAATAAGAGGTTGAGGTTTTATTTTTATCAAAGATCTGGTTTAATTACTTACTTGCAAGATTTTGTTCATGATGAAACAACGAGCTTTGATCAGAGTTCTCAAAATTATTAAAAATACACAAAAAAAGAAGGAAAGAAAGATATCTTGAATTATAAAGCTCAGAGTTAAGTTTATTAAATTTTCTCTTTTACTCACGCCCAAAACAATCGTTGATGCATCATTGTGACCACGGCTATGAACTTGTGCTTGAAGAAAAATCTCAAAATTTAGAATTAATAAATAACATTATTGTGCGCTTAAATTTATTACTTTTGTTTTTATCACATTCTTCGAATAGAAATAGAAAATATGAAACTTTAAGAAAGAAGAAGAACTCACAATTTCAAAAATAATTATATACAGGGTGTCCCGTTAATGTGGGGAAATGGCTGGACCACATATTCCTGGGGTCAAAATATGATGATTTAACACAACTTATCTATATCCAAAAATTTATGGTTAAGCCGGAATTTGTCTTCAAAGATTCAAAATTTTTTATTTCTTTTGTTTATAACAATTGAACGCTTTATTCGATTGTAATGAAATTTATTATTAATAACTACCATAATATAATACATCATTTCAATTATTATGGTCATTAGTGATTGACCGAAATTATAAAAAACAGTAGTACCACCACTTAAAAACCAAAATATTTTTTTAATGGTGCATCCAATAAAAGCTAAAAAAATATTTTTTGAAAGACCAATTAATTTTAAAACTTTTTTGTATCTTAATAATATTTGATATCTTTTACGGTTTTGGCACAAAAAAATAAAATATGAATATAGTATTCAGATTTGCACTCATTAGTAAGTAAATCAACTTATTCAATTGAATAAAAATTAAATAATATCAATTGATACACTAAATCAAAACAACATCTAACACTTTTTAAACAATTTCCTTCGCAAAATCATAATACAAGCAAGAAATCTGTTTGCTGCAAATGTGAATATTTATGAACTATAATAAAGTTAACAATAAATGATTTAAAGACACTCAGTAATTATGATTTTACATAATTTACATTTTTTAAACAAAGACGGCCACGAAAAACATATATTTTCGATTTAATGGAAAACTAGATTTTGTTTTTACTAGATAAAAAAATATATTTTATTTTTTTGTGCAAAAACCGTACAAGATATCAAATTTTATTAAGAGACAAAAAAGTTTTAAAATCAAATTCTCTTTTAAGCAGTATTTTTTTAGTTTTTATTGGATGCACTAATAAAAAAATATTTTAGTTTTTAAGTGGTGGTACTACTGTTTTCTATATTTCCTGTTAATCACTAATATCCATAATAACTTAAATGATGTATTATACTAAGGTAGTTATTAATAATTAATTTCATTCAAATCGAATGAAGCGTTCAATTGTTATAAACAAAAGAAATAAACAAATTTGAAACTTTGAAGCCAAATTCCGGCTTAACCGTAAATTTTTGGATATAGATAAGTTGCGTTAAATCGTCATATTTTGACCCCAGGAATCCATGGTCTAGCCATTTCCCCGCATTAACGGGACACCCTGTATTCCTCATCAGATGCCAAATAAATTATTTGTTTTTAATCAATTAGAAAAAAAGACTTCGTAAAAAAGAAGGAAACAAAGTCAAAATTTAATTTTTTTAAGCCAAAAATTGTCCTGTCATTATATTCATCAGATATTCATTAATTTTAGCCAATAAGTTTTAGTCAACCTTTCTGAAGTGTAATCAAAAGTTTTAAACCACCCAAATGTCATAATTTATTGCTTATTTTAAACCAAATAGTTTCGGTAAAAAAATTGTTATTCGTTCATCTAAATTATTCATAAATATTAGTGTAGGTCTTTTATCTGTAATCGAATGTGAATTATCAGCAACAAATGTTGAAACAAATGACTTTCTATCTCGATCATTTATATCATATTGACTATGATCGTCTTGTTCACCGCTGCACGGAAAGGTTGGGCCAAAACATTGGCGAATATTCTTTAGCTATGATGCTGTACGGCGTCCCATTATTTTACCCCGGATTTTTGTTAATTATCTGAAGGAAACTTAATTCGTAACTTTTTGTATGCATCATCAGAACTGGTTTATATATCCACATTTTGAACGCGTTTAACTTTTTGATTAATGTTTCCGTTAGCTTCCAGGCCTCTGCCTCGTGTTTAAGTTGTGGCTGGACAGAACGTTTTGATTTCTAAAATTGGGTTCCATTAGATACTTTAGTTAATTAACGCGCGTTATAGTTTTTACTGATGACTAGGTATTTAAGCTTTTTTGTATTTAGCCTCAGTCCGTATTCTCTGAATGTTTTCATTAAGCGCGTTCGATAAGTGTCCACCTCTACTTTTCAGCAATAGCGTGTCGTCAGCATATCTAATGCTGTTTACTATTTTTCTATTTATAGTACCTTCCTTTGCATCTTCCAGTACTTCATTGAATACCATTCTATTCTTGGTAGTTATATGCACGTTCTACTTCTCCTTTTATAATTTGTGAACCATCTGTAGTATTTATGTTTTCGGATTTCTGTTCTGTCTTTAAAGAGTTGTCCATTTCCTGAGTTGCCTTTTATCAACAAAAAATAGTTTATTTTACTTTTAAAAATAGCAATAGTACAAATAGCAAATAGCATGTCTGTATTGTTCCAGGCTAGCCAGTAATAGAAAAATCGTTAACCCTTTTAGACACAACCTCGCAAGTTGGTGATTGACCAACGCATGTACAAGAATACACATCATAAACAATAATTCAATAATATCTTATATGATCGCAGATGGAAGGACTTCAAGTGCCCACTCAGGATGGACCCATTCACCAAACTGATGGTCCTGCCAACGTTGTTAAGGTGAAATAGCCCAAAGAAATTGGAAGGGGACCAATGCGAGAACTTGGAACTGGTACACATGCTTTTCATCGATGTCGATTAAAGCTATTCTTATAATTATGGTTACGATTTTATATATCTTATCAAATACTTTAAATCAAAAAAAGTACTTTTATGATTGTTCGTTATGGTTTTCCTCGTTTTTGGGCAGCGTGGTAACTTCAAGACTACATAGTGTTCCATTATTTAGATTTGGATGGACTACGATAGCCTTTTGCTCTTGAACAGGCTAAACCTGTTGTCGGACGTAACCGTATACATTAAACAGCCACGGGCCGGTTTCGATCTTTTTGGGTCTCATCAGGGTACCACAGTTGGAGACAGAGAATCGAGATTCACTTAGGAGTATTTAATTCTCGGAGATAACCATCGATACGATAATAATGTCGGCGGTTATCTACTTATTTGGGATCTAGTACAACGTTTAGACAATAGTTGGCACCTTTATCGTATCGATGGGTAACCGTGTATGTTGCCGGAAATTGGCACGGTATGACACCGGATTGTTCCACCTCGTGCGCCGCGACGCATTTCAACGGTATCGCCGGCGTTGTTTCCTTCCTCGTCTTTACAAGTGTTTCCAAACTTGATGTCGTGCCCATCCGGGCAGAATTCCCACTTGAAATAGCATCGTTCTTCCGCAAGGATATATTCCATGGTAATTTTGGAACCTTTCTTGACCGTAGTTTGGACGACTTCTCCTACAGATGGGACGTTCATGTTGTTTTTCTTGTAGTACGATTTCGGCACTTTGCCACCGATTTTTACTTTGGATGGACAACATGGATCACCGTCCTGGTCCACCATGGTACCACCGTAGTGCATCGTAACTGGTCATCATCGACAAACTCCTTCACGGCAGGCTTCCACTTCTTCGGATCGCTTTTGATAATCTTAATTTTGGCGATGGTGTAATCGTTGAGAAACCTTTTGATCACGTTTTAACGACGTAGCACACTTTTAGGATTTCCGGATAGTTTGCCTCGTATATTTGCAGGAGGGAAATGACGAATTCAGTGACTGGTCTCCAAGCATATGGCCTTAAAGCGAATTCTTCTTATTCCAAGCTGACAATATCCAGGCCTTTGATAGAAATTATGTAAACTGGGCAGCCATCTCTGTGAAACCGGAGATTCCACAGGGAACGTAATTCGGGATGACCTCTGTCGGTGTCCATTCCTTCAAAGCGCCATCGAGCTCCCATCTTTTCTTCGACTCCATCGACGCTTTAAACATTTTTTTAGCCGCTTCGACGTTCTAATCTCTGGCTCTTAACCATCTAACCAAATTTATGTCATTTCATGATGACCTTTATTTAAAGATAATTTTTTTTGGTATTTTACCATTGTAGCTTAACAAATTAGTGAGGGTTTACGGATATGTTTGTCCAAACCTGTCAAGAGAAAAATAGTTATATTATTTATCGGGATTATAATTGAGTATTACAAAAGTATAAAATTATACAAACCTTCTTATCTGACTCTCAGACCTAATTTTGCCAAATTTTTGATCAGTTGAACTTCGGAGAAAGTTTACTTATTATTATTACTTATTATAAATAGTTCTTTTCCTATATTTAGAAGAAAATGTAATTCTGCGCCCTATAGCCTACGATTAACTGCTTTTATTTACATATTTACTTCTTAATTTATCTCTAAAGGTTTTGTAATTTTTTAATGTAATCATATCAATAGAACAACAACCAAATATTTTTGAAAGCTAGAAGAAGATCTAACCGCTCCCAAAATATAATTGGCAAATTAATTAATATAACGAAGCTAATATACAGATATGCTTAATATTTTATATACGAAAGTTATAATTTACAAATAAAAAATCAAACATTATAGGCATTACAAAACTTGAATATTTTCCGAATAATTAAATTAATTATTAGGTGGAAATAATTCTTCCGCATCAACGCCACGGTACATTATTAATCACGTATGTTATAAAAGTAATAACAGTAATTTCAAGATCTGTAAAATCCAAAAAATATATTTTTTGCCCCCGACTTGTCACTTCATAATCACCGTTTTCTACGCCCTCAGCGCTCCGGATCGCCTTTTCCAAAAATTAGACGTGATTACTACCGGCATTAATGTCTAATGTCTAACAGATAACGCCTCGAGGAGCCGACAGGTGCCAAAGGCCATTCCGACGGTAATGAGTGTCGATGGACTCTTTATTATTTGAAGAATTATTAGGAAGAATGGACCGCGCCGTCCGATTGCGCAACGCGGAATCAATTTCGGTTTTTTTAGGACCAATTAGTCCCGAAATTATGATGAATTATTTCCAAATAGATGCGGTTTTGAATAACCTTAGAGGCATCCCGGTGAATTATGCAAATCGGGCCGATCTCATTGTGTCGTTATTTATTAAATTACACTTGAGCCTGTTATTACGGGTTACACAGTAAATAATTGAACGCGGTTTACGAATTTATGGTAATCTCTGCTTTTATTATAATTTCTTTCGTGATTTGCATTTTTATTGAGAAAGCGAGGCACTTGTTGAATACTGATTGATTAATTTCATAAAATTATTAGTTAAATGTAAGAAAAATCGCATTGGGTAATCATGTATTAAACATATTTCTTAATAATAATGCAAGCATCAACAGCATGGTGATTTAACGTATTAAAGCGTTTAAAAATATATATTCGCTATAAATTTGTAAGTAATTTTATGTATAATACTTCTTGTTGTCCTATAATAAAATAAAACAAGTCAATCTTAGGAAAATAATTTTTAAGAAATATTGAAATTTTACGTTTTTATATTTCAATCAGAATTCGATTTGTTATGTATATTGACATATCAGACATACACGCAGAAAAAAGATTCAGAGCTTTGTCTAATGTATTATAATTAACAAAACTTTTCTTTCTCTTTACAAGATATTATTGTTAAATTTTAACCTTAAATATTATTACTCAATAGAAATGATGTCTAATTACAGAGAAACGCAAAGAAAATATAATCTATAACACAAAAAGGTAATACAATAAAATTTATAAATAAAATGCACAAAGTGTAAATTGTCGCTGAAGTTATACATAATTTTATACAAACCAATAACAAACATACGTTCATATTTATTATGTAGACTCTATCCGAAATTCATCAAATAGTGCGTGATATGAAATGTCCTAATTAGGATATAAGCCATGTTTAAGGATATACAGATATATTAAGTAATATTTTTGAAATTTTTCTAAATTATGAATGTATTTTAAAATACATTTCATATTTCGGACCTCTCATGATGTGGCCGAGATATTGCAATTTTCTTATTTTCACTTCCTGTAGGGTCTCTCTGTCTTTCTCCACTCTTTTCATAACCTCCACGTTGGTCACATGTTCTGTCCATGATACTCTCAGCATCCTACGGTAGGCCCACATCTCAAAAGCTTCTAATTTTTTCTCGCAATACATGTTTAGGGTAAAAACTTTTACACCATACAAAAGGACTGGGAATACGTAACATTTGAGCATTCGAGTTGTGAGGTTCAGGCTAAGGTCGCGGTTTCTTAATGCGAATCCTTATTTCTGCGCAGTAATACACGGCACACTCGACGTTTATACCCAGATAGTCATACCTCTCGACTCTTTCCAGCCTTTCACCTTTCACATACAGGTGTTCATTGGGTACTTAGTGACAATCATGTATTTGGTCTACTTAATATTGAATGTCAGCCCATATTCTTGACTAGTTATGTCGAAGTTATTCAACATGTTTTGAAGGTCTTGCATGTTTTCAGCGAAATGTACTGTATCGTCCATGTAGCGAAAGTGGGGTACCGTTAACTCCTTTTCTTCCGAATAGATGTTAAAGAGGAGTGGAGAGATAACATACCTTTGTCCGACTCCTCGCTTGATCTCAACTGCTTTTGCTAAGGTACAGTTTTACTATTATTTGTATATCTCTTGAGTCGAGATTTTTGTATTCCAGTGCTTCTATTAGTAGTTTGTGTCTCACTTTATCAAATGCCTTATTATAATTTATAAAACAGGCGTATACCTTTTAGTTGACATCCAGACACCGTTGCATCAAGACGTTGTAGGCAAACAAGGCTTTTCTTAGAATGAGCGAATATTATAATTTAATTGACTAAAACTGACGACTATTTTTTATAATAAGACCTAGAGTTCTATAACAACATAATGATATTTTCTCAATGTGCATGTTAAATGTTAATTTGTTATCGAAGTAAACACCGAGATCTTTGATATACTCTACAAGCTAGATAATATTATTATTTATAACGTAATTATTTAAGATTGGGGCGTTTAAACGGGGATATGCGACGACTACGATTAGAGGTATTCGCCATGCTGTATTAAACTATTTTGACTTTTATATCATTTGCAAGGTTATGTGCTAGTGCATATAGTTTAATATCATCGGCATATTTGATGAATTCACAGTCCAGTACATTACACATGGTTTATAATTATTAGGAACATCAAAGGATCAAGATTAGATCCCTGAGGAATACCACTGCTGGCCATATATGTATTGGACTTGACTACTACGTATGACATAAACTAAACTCTTTTAGATAGATAGGAAGCGAGCACAGATATTATGTTGCCACCAATATCAAATTCAAGTAGTAACTTGATTCAACTTTTATGGAATATTTGATCAAACGCTTTACTCATGTCCGGCAACCTGGTTACCATCCATATGATCCGAAATAAATGGTGTAATATTAATTGAATTAGTTTGAGTTGCTCTCTTTTTAATAAAACCGTTATGCTTTGTATTGTTATGAGTCATATGAGTTACTTATTTTGTAATAAATATGGTTAGAAAGAATAAATTTTAATATTTTACTAAAAATAATAGGGCAATAGGGTAATAATTCTTAATGCTGCACTAATCATATTTGTTTAAAAATTGGACAGATGCGTTTTTTTTACAACAATCTGGAAAGATGCGAATAGATAAAATTACATTAAATAAAAAGAGTTAAGGGCCGAACGAAATACATTACGCAGTCTTTTCAGAGAAAAGCGGCAATATTGTCTGGACCCATGGTGAGTTTTAGTCGTAATGGGCGTAAACTACAAAGTACTCGTTCTTCACCAAAAAATAAGTTTCCTAGGACCTGTTGAGGTAGTAAGTTGACGTTGTCGATATCACTTGGTGGCAGATATGAATTTTTAAACTGGGTCCATTGGTGTTTCAAGAACTGTATCTAAATATTTCATGCATTCTGGTACTCGTGATTGCTGCTTATTTTTGTTAATAAAGCTCCAAAATAATTTTGGTCGTTGTTTATTTATTTTATTATTTTCTTCTGCAATTGTAATATAATTTAGATTGCTTTATTTGATTTTGTGTTTTATTAATCAACGAACTGACTTACATTTCTCTGGTGTGATATTATTATGTTGTATATGTTTAAATAACGTGTTTTTGGTTTCAATTAAAGCAACAATTTCTGAATCGTACCAAGAACAATATTCTTTCTTCCTAACTTTGTGTTTACACTTGGGTATGTGTTTATCTAAGATTTGATACAACTTTTTATAAAATAAGTCGCAACTTCCTTGTAAATCAGATGACTGTTCAATTGCAGATCAAATTGCGTGAGAAAAAGCTTTATAAAAAAGATGAAGTTTAATAATATAATGACTCTGTATATGGTTTCTAAAAAGTTGATTTTTGAAATCATATTCTGTGTCAGTATTTTATTACATGGTATGGAGTTTCAACAAATAACAGCCTCATCAATTCAGTATTTAAAAGATAAAGATTAGCATTTTCAAAGTTATGAAAATTATTAAATTTATTAAAATATAAAGCCTAACCAGAAAAAAACATGTTTTCATCCGTTGAGTTAACAAAATTTATAGAGTTAAGATCATTAATTAAGTGCAAAATGAAATGGGATTATCGTAATTATATAAAATCAGAAACAAATCAGATTATGTCTAACCTAAAACAATTTTGGAACTACGTAAACTCTAAAACGCAATCTCTGACATCTCATATACATCTCTGATACATGATGATAAGTGTCTTGATAATCCTCATGCTATAGTAAATGGGTTTCGCGAGTTCTTTGAATCTGTACATACTACTTTATCTAAAAATATTCAGCCTGCTAAAGCCAATTTAATGTTTTCACTATTCCGACTGATTCAGTTTCTAAACTTCTTAAAAAGCTTCCAAATAACAATTCCGATGATAAATTACCTGCATTTCTTCTAAAGGATTGTGCTGTCTTACTTTGTGCAACATTTACTATGTTATTTAACTTAACAATCAGAACTTGTAATTTCAAAAAAAAAAAATTGAAAATTGCAACTATTTGCCCTATACCAAAATCATCGTTGCCGTTTACTAACATTAACATCCATTTTTCCATCCTATTGCAATCCTACCACACACTGGGAAAGTATTTGAGAGGACTTTGTATGATCAAATCTATAACCACGTTAAACCGTTTAAACACTTAACTAACGCACTTACTATGTTTTAACCACTAAAAGTTAAAAATGCGTTAGTTAAGTGTTTATCATGAATTACCACGTAGTAACGGTCGCCACAAACCTTATGATTAAACCGTTTATATCTGTTAAACAAACATGGTTTTGAACCTGATCGCTCAACAGAGAGTAATTCATTTATATTTACCCAAAGTATTGCCGAAACACTTGATTCTGCTGGGTAAATTGATGTTATTTATACATTCGATAAAATCACATAAACATAAACATAATATTCTTTTACAAAAGTTGAGTAATTTTGGTTTTTGCAAATCATCAAAATGATTAATGAATTTCTAATTATATGAACATGAAACCTATGTAACTCTTAACAGCATTAAATCTAATGCCTACTTACCAACGTCAGGTGTGCCAATATTAGTCCCGGGGCTATTTAATATTAGTGATCTATCTGAAAAATTGAAGTGTGAACATCTTCTTTACGCAGATGATCTAAATATTTATTCTAATGTCAATAATATGAATAATTATCAGCATTTACAAAGTAACTTAGATAAACTGGTGTCGAGAAAATAGACTGGAACTGAGTGTTCGTAAATGTAAATCTGTCTTTTACTAGGAAATCCCCTCCAATTCAGTTTAATTATTGTATCAATGCCACCCCAATAGAAAGAGACACTTTTCAAGGAACTTGGCGTATATTTTGACTAAAAACTATGATTTAATAATCATGTTGAGGTTATTGTTATTGATGCTTTTAAATCTCTTGGCTTTATTTGTCGGAATTCAACAAATTCTCAAAACCCAATAATATCTAAAACTATTTATTGCGTATGTACGTGGCAAGTTGGAGTATGCGGTATTGATAGTCCCAACTTCTAGAAAATGTCCAACGCAAAATCTTAAAATTTTTACACTTCAAGTTAGTAGGTCCATTATCCAATTAGAGGCTTTGATCACAATGAATTACTTAAATTGTTTACGCATATGTGGTTGTCCTTCAACTACCTGCTAGACGAAGGACATTGCTTCAATGAAGAATTTACAATATTACTCCAAAAAAGAAAAGGCAAAAAACTAGACTTACTAGAAAACTTAGAAATTAATAAGAATCAATGAAATAAAAAACAATTCTGTCTTCTGCTAAAAGAATACTTTTATAAATTTAAGCTGTTTTAAATTATTTACAGAAATAAAGTTCAACAGTGGTAGTATAGTGGCGTAACGTTCTGAATTTGGGACAAAGTTGACATAGTAACGTTAAAATCGCCTAAGAGAACGATATTGATTAGAGTTTAATTAAACTCTTGTTTTTTTTTTCACAATTTTTATATATTTCTACGATTAGTTTCGATCGTTGGTCAATTTCAAGGATTTATTATTTAAATTTAAATGTTGTTCTATTCCAATAGTAAGTTATACGTATCAAGGGTAGTATGGGGTGGTATATAAACAAACATATTAGTAACTGATTTATTTTTGGAGATATTAACTTCAATTGCAATTCAATATTTATATTTTTAATGTCAATGGATAAAAGAAGACATTTAATAGTATATTACATAACGAGAGTTATGCAACTCCGCCCTTATTATTTTCCTATCAACCCTTAAGGAAACACTAGGAAACAGTAAATTGTCATAAACACCATATTTGAGCCAGTGTAATTATATCATAATAATTTATTAATACATTGTTATAAAATGATGTAGTTTTAGAATTTAATCCATTTACATTTTGGTAATAAATATCAACATTAAAAATAAATGGTAAGGGCATTTTTTTACATTAATAATGTAAAAACTACGATGCAGAAAGCTAAGAAGAATTAGTTCTAATTATTATTTAAAAATAATTGTCTGTTGAGAATGTTCTATTTTTCCTCATTAACAATTCTAGGGATGCTTCTAATATATTTGATAGTAATGTTTGATTCTCCGGATTCTATGCAACGTTTTAGTTCAGATTTTATTGATTTTAAAAAGCTGTGCTGGGAATTGATTAAATCAGATTTTATATTGATGCCACCTTTCACTATTTTACTCCTTAATACTAGTGTTAAGCATCAATTTCGTCAGAAACACAGCATTACTAGGACGTGGTTTATTCCACAATTTACTAATGAGAAATAATTTTATTAGATTAAAATCAACAATATCTCTATATAAGACTATAACGGCGACATTATCGTCATTAATTTTATCATTAACATTAGATTTAGTGGATTTGGACAGGTAGTAAATAATAATATTTTTATGATCTTAAATTTCAGACATTACATCTACTGTTGTTTTCATTGTGTTATTACTTAATTTTAAAGGCTTGTTTTCACTTTTTAATCACGAAACACTGTTTTTTAATTGTCTAAATAGAGGCAATCCGATAAACATTTGTATTTATTAGGTGTACAAATGAATCTATTTGAATATTAATTTATTTTCTCGTGATTATATAATTTTTGGATATAGTGATTAAAAATATAAAAAATCTTTAAAAGTATTCAGTTCAATAAAGTTGAAAATGGTACCAGTAACTGTCGTCAATTCAATATACATGTATATCAGGTGTATGTCCAACCGACACTGCATTTTTTAAGAATTCCAAGAAGGAAAAATTGTCGCAAGAGCATCTAATTTTCTGCGAAGGTTTTGTATTGAACGATGTATGCGTATTTTGGGTTAAGCTAAACGACCAACAACGCCCTGAAGGCCCTAGAAAGTGCGGCAAAAATGAGCTGGTTAAGAAGCTCCTTGAAAATTCAGCACAAGTGCAGAAACAGCTTGTAGTATAGCTGGGGGTAACGCAGCAATTGATTTCTAAACGCCTTTATGAGATAGAAAAAAAATTGAAAAGAAGGAAAATGGGTTCCGCATAAACTCTTTGAAGCCGAAAAAAAATCAATAAGCGTCTTTCACTGTTCAATAAATATCATCGCTAGTCTTTCTTGTAGAAAATCGTTACGAGCTGTAGAAATAGACATTCTAAACCGCAGAAAGTCATGGGTAAATTCCGACAAATTATCACAACTGGTCGCAAAACTGAATCACTACGGAAAGAAGGTTCTTATCTGCATTTGTTGGGATATGGAGAACGTGCTTTATTATTAATTGTTTCAAGCGGATGAAACAGTTACTACGTACTATTATCACCGTTAATTAGTTCGCTTGAATAAATAAAAAACGGCCATATGCTGACAAAGGAAAACGTCTAGTAAAATTATTGCGTGACAAAGCCAGACCTACATTGCCACTAATTCAAAAGACAAAAGAATTTATCAACTACCCGAATGATCACTTCTAGAAGATAACAACGAGTACTTTGTTTGAACAATTTTCTTTACTTTCTTTTAAAATAAACCTTGAATGTAACTGAAAAAATTGAATTATTCACTTTACAGTCAATACCATTTATTACAACTTCTGGTCAACAATCAAATAACAATAATTTTCTTATCAGATAAAAACATTTGAAGTTGTTTGTACTCATAAAATACTTAACCTGGTATTATCTGGTTCTGGTTAAAATCGATGGGAGGGCAGAGAGTTCCGCCGCACTTAGGCCCCAGTGGGACCTTTATGCATCCTCCCACCGGAGTCTTCAGTCCTTGCTGCGGTCAAGTGAACTCAAGGCACTGGCAAACGCCAGGACTGCAGCACGAGGGTCTCTGAGGATGTCTGATGGCTTTAGACAACCCTCTCCCATTGTGAATTTACGTAGGTTGGATAATACGAGGCAGTCTAAAAGTACATGCTCCGCGGTTTCCTCTTCTGCTTCACGTCCTCTGCAGATAGCGCGAGACTGTAGTCCCAGTTTCCTAGTATTATATGTGACTATACTTTTTTAACGTTTGAATAATTTTGAAGATCAATATCAATAATGGTTTATAAGAATACGGGAAATTAATACAAAGCATACTAAATAGAAAAAGTATACCCTAGAGGTATCATATATTGTCTAAGCGTTGCACTGGATCCTTCTTTGGGTGGATAACCACCAACAAATCATAGGGAACTTTCAGCAGAGACAATTATAACAATAATAATGTAAACAATAATTATTGTTCTCTGTCAACAAAAGCCACGGTCCGGTTTCGGTTTAATATGGATCTTTTTCTTCTTAATATAATATGCATAAGACTTATTTGGTATTATTCATTAATCATCTATATTGCAAACTCTGTCTATAAAAAGACAATGCAAGGATTATGTAGCACATTATCCGTAAAATAATAAGCCAAAATGCGCAATATTGTATAAAACGTGTCACAATTATAACAAAAGAGTAAAATACAAGCAATGTACATAATTTCCAAATTGTAAATAACGTTAGAATCCAATGAAGTAGAGTGTCAATAATTGCAATCTATTGTGCAAATAAAGATACATCCTTATGCAACTATCAGATTAACGCGAATGTATATTAATTGCTGTCTTTAATTAAAAGAAAGTGGCACAGTAAAGTAATCGATAGATTTTACAAGAAGAGTTCCTCCAGGAATGGAATTTTGTTTGAATCTTTACGTTTTGTCAATATAGTTGACATATCGTATTTTACCAAGAAAAGAAAAAATAGAGCGATAAACAACACCCCAAATTAGAACAAGTGAAATACAATCTCAGTAGACTAATGGAACTCTAAGAAAACTTTATACCAAAACAGATTAGATCAGAAATGAAATGATAAGTAACAAGCCAATGAAACAATTGTTCTCTACAAATAAATAAAAACGACAACGAAGGTATTAGGTAAGAGGAAAATCTAAGCTAAACCATTTTGATACATTATAGAGATAAGTGATAAGAGAAGCTCTACAGGCAGTGGTGTATGAAGTACTAAGATAGAAGAATACAAACGTACCCGAAGTGATATTACATGCATTAAAATTTAAACGTTTTGTTCCATCAAGAGATGTAATACAGTACAAAGACAATCAATAAAATATGAAAGCAACAAGCATGTAAACGAGGACATCCAAGAGACGAAGGATACAAACACTTTTAAACTTAATAATAGAACACTAGAAAACGTATACTTTGAACAAGAACAAAATATAACCCATTTAAATAGAATAATAGCAAAATATATTTTATAAATTCTAAAAGTCAAATAAACGTCCATGGCTGGTGCGTAAAGATAAATAAAATACAAGTATAAAAGCGACGGCTCTTAAAAATAGAAGAGAGAGTAACTAAAAGTAATACCTGAAATAATATAAGCAGAACATCGGAACTATACACCGAAAAGAATTACTTCAAAGACATATACATGGAGAAATAATATAATTGAGCTAAAACGAAACTAGGAAGATATATCGAGATTAGGAACTCAACAAAAAGCATCATTTTGAAGTAGTTAGTCCTGAGTAGACTATTTCTCAGCATATCAGCTATACTAAAATGTACGCACATCTTTTATAAGTAAAGACCTGCATGAAAATAAATCAATGCCAATCAAATCAAATTATTGCTGATGTTTCATTTTCAAAGCGTGATTAAATAAATCTAAAACGCCTATTCTCTATATTTATGTGCATCTTGTATATATCTATGGCACTACACTGCTTGTGAAGTTTCGCCGCTTCTTGCTGAAGCCCTTACAATCCATTTTTTGGGGAGGATTAGTCCCCATCATCTATCGTTTTCTATGTCGCATCATTGTTTAGACTTATCATCGCTATTCCACTTTTTCCTGTCTTCTGTTTTCTGCCTCCAATTAGTGATTCCTCTTCTCTTAATATCAGCTTCCACCTCATCCTGCCATCTATTGTTTGGTCTTCCTCTTCTCTTCTTTTTGCTCGATTTCCATTCCATTACCGCTCTTATGTTGCTATGGCTCTCCGATCTCCATACGTGCCCTAGCCACTTTATGCGAGCACTCTTGATAATGCGCACGACATCTTTCTCTTCAAGAATTTCTAAGATTTCTGCATTAGTTCTTCGTCTTATTTCACCTTCACTTCTTATTGGTCCCACCATTCTTCTAATCATTTTTCTTTCAGCTACTCTTAGTTTCAGTTCATCTCTTTTTGTCATTGTCATTGTTTCCGCGGCATACGTCATTATTGTTCTTATTACTGTCTTATATATGTGTATCTTTGTTTTTTTACTTATTGTTTTGTTCGTTGCATCTTGTAGGAAATTTAAATAATTTTTTTATTCAATTAAGTACTTAGTAATCAGTAGATTGCAAAGGATACTGAAACATTTAAATGATTTATAGTACACTTAATAATAGTTTTGTCTGCTATTCATTATTATTTTTATTAGTAATATTATTCAATTACAGTTAAAAACTATATTACGATATTAATATTAAATAAAATTTATTGAAACCATGAAAAATGAAACCAATAAAAATTTGGGTCACTTGTCAAAAATAAATAAAATACGTACACTAATAAATATAATATATTGCTAGCATACTGAGTGCTTTGCTCATTTATTTAAAAAATATATAATTTGTAAAACTATAAATACCAGCCGGGGCTTTATGTTACTGACACAGAAGTGATATTGCGTAATATAAGAAAGGTACTTTCGCTGAAGGTAAATATGAACTGGTGACCTTTAATATCCACTTACAATCATTTTTTTGTGGGTCACATGAATGAAGATTGAACTACATGCAGAAGAATAATAACATAAGAAGCTAATATTAAATAATATACAAAATTATTAAAAAGACGATGTCATTATTAACTGTGAACGATGGTACTATCAAAAATGTACAACCCTCAAAAATAATTCCTTTAATAAATTATGTTTCTTGGAAGTGCTTAGGAATAATTCAGGGGAATGAATTAATTATATTACATTTATTTTTATGATACTGTTTATTGCGAAATTTAATTAAAAGCTTTTAAATTTAAATTTAAATTAAGTACGATTTATTCGAGATTAAACTTTTCAAATGTTGTCGATACTGAAAAAATCCTTTGATTGAACTTTTTCTAAAATATGTTCTTTTTATTTTCTAAGTTCGCACGTTCAATTAAGACTAACTAAAACTTTTAAAAGAAAATTTAATTTCATTTATTATGTAAATTATGTAAAATATAACTAAACTGCTGAATACAAAATTGACGGAATAACGTACATTAACACATTTTACACCATGGCAAAGGGCGAAGAGTTCACTGTTGTAGATGATCTTTCACTCAATCCCATAACCTCTCCTTCGCTGATTCGCACTACATCAGCTTTGTATACATATATAACGGGTGTCCAACAATTATTGCAGTCCCGGGTGGCGTTGGAATAAAAAACGTAGGTCGATTCTTACATGGTGCAAATAAATGAAGTCACATTTTTAATGCACATTTAGGTTATGTTTGACAATTAACATGTCAGTTCATTTATTTGGCACATGAAAGAATTGACCTACGTTTTTGATTCCAACGCCACCCGGGACTGCAATAGTTGTTGGACACCCGTTATTTTATAAAACTGCTTAGGTTTCGAACTTTAATTAAATTTAAATTTAATTGTGTTATTTATTACAATTAGGTTATTTATTTAACTGGTCTTATACTCAATTAAATAGGAAAATGGGATCCATACTTGTTTATTCATTGATTATACATATTAATTTATTTTATTTATTTACTTTACTAGATCTATTAAAGAATACATAAAATACGCACATACATGCACTGAATTACTTTAGAATTTTGAGCATAGACCTTGAAGGTGAATTTCACGACTTCTCATATTCTTCCACTCAACTTGTTATACTTGGCTGCTGGTGATAATATTCATCAGGCGATGCTGACCACTGAGGCAATCATTTTTTTCTACCATATTTAGATACAATTTTTGGAGACCTTATTATTAAATCTGCTATGTCAGTATGACATTTCAATTGTTGTATATTTTTGTTGTACGAGTTTATTGGATATATATATATATATATATATATATATATATACTTTCAAAAAGTTTCACTTTGGGGATATATGGGGGTCTATTAGGGCTACTTTTTAAAATTACTTTCATAATATACAGGGTGTCCCAAAAACCCTAAAAGTATCAAAGTTGTGTCTTTTTTAATGAAACACCCTGTATTTTATTGCATTTTTGGATCCTTCGATCAAAATAAGTGTGTGTTTTAATAAGGTTTTTTTTACTTAAACCTTAAGGTTTTTGAAATAATTTGAATTTTGTAAAAATTTAACCTAATTTTCATGTTTCAAATACTTAAAAAGTAATTAAGTTATGCATACCAAATTTACACTGAAATGTAACAATAGATCCTATTTTATTTTCCAAGTATAATAAATTTGACATCTTATACCGGGTGTAAAAAAATTGGAATTAAACAAATGAGAACTTTTAATGGCTATAACTTCATTTATTTAAATGGAACGCTATATTTATTAATTTATCAGCAAATGCACGTTTTAATTACCTATCGAATGGTATTTATATCTTAAATGTTAAGTCTTCTCGTTTTTACAGAAAACGCCAAAATATTGTTTATTGCACCGTTATAGTACTTTTTAAGTAAAAATTTTAATGTATCTAGTTTTCCATCGTATTTAAAAACGTTAGATAATTAATGTAGTTTTTACTTTAATTTAAAAAGCCTGTCTTTTGTTATAGTTGTGTTATTTTGCGTTTTTGTTTTAGATCGTTAGTAATCGTTATTGTTTGAACATCGTTGATGTATTTAATAGTAAAAAATGAAAATTTACACAGATTTTCTTATACTGCGGTTTTTATCACTGACACTTCCAATTTCTTTAAATTGGTTTAATAGCCTCTCAAAAATGGCTGGCTTTTGGTGATTTCTTTCGGGAAACCTTTAAGTATAAACTCGACAAGCCAATAAACAATTTTGATGACATTCTGCAAGCATAAAGATAATGCCAATACCCCCTTCTTTTGAGTAAATCTTCATTTTTACCAAAAAATACAACAGCGATGTTCAAACAATAACGATTACTAACGATCTAACACAAAAATGCAAAATAAGGCAACTATAACAAAAGACAAGCTTTTTAAACAAAAGTGGCATACTAAATTAATTATCTGACGTTTTTAAATACCATAGAAAACTAGATACATTAAAATTTTTACTTAAAAAGTACTAAAACGGTGAAATAAACAATATTTTGGCGTTTTCTGTAAAAACGAGAAGACTTAACATTTAAGATATAAATACCATTCGATAGGTAATTAATACGTGCATTTGCTGATAAATTAATAAATATAGCGTTTCATTAAAAAAGACACAACTTTGATACTTTTAGGGTTTTTGGGACACCCTGTATATTATAAAGGTAATTTTAAAAAGTAGCCCTAATAGTCACGTATTTTGGCCACAATATTTCGTGCCGTATAGCGTGAATAACCCTGTATATATATATATATATATATATATATATATATATATATATATATATATATATATATATATATTTCTTTTAAAATTATTTTTATATTTATTTATTTAATTAAAATTGTAAATAATTATTATTCTTATTAATATAAATTTCATATTATACCTGTATTTTAAATTTGATTTGTGAATTATAAAATCTTTTAATAGCGGCTTCCTACAATACATACATTTCTGGTTTCTGATTGTTTTTGTTTGAGATTACTTCTATGACCTCATTGTTCTGGACTGCTGGTGGGTTCTTGGATGCCAACTTACTTCTCTACCTCAGTTGAATTACACTGAATTGAAAAATTCAATATGTTCGAACCAGAAATAATCATTTAACTTAATAAACTTAGATATTAGATATTTTTTTTGGTTTACATAAACCATTTTCACTACAAATCAACCTTTGCTACTGCACTGTAAAGTATATTTATCCAACAATATATATATATATATATATATATATATATATATATATATATATATATATGCAACATCTTTATTACAGTAAACATATACAAGTTGTCTCCTGAAATTATGAATATGAGTAATGTGTTTGTATTGTATTATTATTGGTACCCATAGTTGTTACTGCAATATGCATGTAAACTTGACTTATATAGCTTCAAAATGTTAACAAGTGAACAGAAAACTCAAATTGTTTTGCCATACAATGTGACAGTAAACACATTTTTAATTTAATTTTTTAACTGGTTTTATAAATCCAACATGTAAGTACTCAAAGGAACGGAGGCCTCAAAGTGAAGTAGCTAAAATGCGGAAAATTATGGTTTATAAAATGATAACAGAAAATGACACGTTATCAACAAAAGCTCTTTCAGAAAATCCAGAAATTCATGCCAAGAAATCAGTGCATAGACTACTTAAAAGGAATGGTTTTAAGTCTTTTAAAGTTAATACAACACAAGCTGTTTTCGCGGATGACTATGGTCTTCTAATGGAATTTTTTGAAGATGTGATGGATAGAGTAAACAATAATTACGAATTTCTTCAAAATATTCTGATTAGTGACGTACCAACTTTCCCATTACATGTTCGTTATAATCCTTCGGTAGTGGGATACTGTTCCGAAGAAAACAAGCACCGAAGAATAAATTTATACTTAACGTATGGACCGGCATTCTGGGGACACAATAATAGGACCATTTTTTATTGAGGAAAATCTAAATTACCACAAGTATTTGAAACTGCTTGAGAACTAATTGATACCAGCAGTACAAGGCTTATAAAATATTGAAAAGGCCCACATCTGATATCAGCAAGACTGATGTCCTGCTCATAATACGGCTAGGGAATATTCAAATCAAATATTTCCCAGACACATTATTAGCACCAAAGGAGACATAAAATGGTCAGCAAGATTTTTTGAGGCCACATAAAGCAAACAATGTATGCCCATCATCATCAAAGAGTGGATGACCTCAGGTTAAAAATTCTTTAAGTCACTCAAAATATTACTCCTGCCACGTCAAAAGATATGCGACAAGATTTTTATGCTCACTTGGGATATTGTTTAGCTCAACAAGGAGATGTTTTCCAACATTTAATAAGATGAACATTGTAGTTATTTATTATTCGTTATGTTAGAATTATGTTTGTTAAAATTAGTAATATTAAAATATCGTTTAAATATTTTTCAATTTGATTTCCTTTTACCATCAAAATATGTGACTCAACTATGCAACAAATGAGCGTGGTAACTAAGTGCCAAGTAATGCATTCAAGTGACCGTATTCAAAATTTCAGTGGGCAACGTGTATAGTACAATATACACAATACATAAATTGAGAATGGTTTATATTAGTACGCCACAGCCTGAGCTCTCGAATGCAGGTCTTTCTATCCTGTCTAAAATGCAAAATATCAAAACAAAAAAACTAGTTAAATTGTCCGGTTGGTACGATCTAATGAGTTGATGAAGAGTGTATGTGGGGTATTTGAATTTAGAAGGGATCTAGGAGAGTTAGGTTGAAAGACTTAGCACCAAATTTTGGCAAATTCACGTTGGGTAATGAGAATTATTTGCTCGATAGGAATTAGGAATAATACACTTGTTTTATTTCATATATTTACTATCAGTTTCCTGACACGTGTTTCAGAGATTGCTCGCCATTCTCAAAGGAGAATAAAAACTAATCTAAGGAATACAGAAGTGTTCACCGGTATATATATATATGGGGTTACAATATGTGCGTAGTTGAAGATAATAGGATTATGATTAGTCGGTTACATTAAAAGGGCTTCAGGGATTATGAGATTGGTACCTGTCGAGATTTCCAGATGATTGTTAATTATATTTTTCCCGAATTTTGTCGCTCGTTTAATCTCTAATGCTTCTAAAATAGTAAGTCTTAATCCTTTTGTACAGTTATAGAGTGGTGTAATTTCATCAATCATATATTGGTTGAGAGTACAATGTTCCGAAATGCCTGTCAGGAGGTTCTTGTTTTCAATAGATTTCATATGTTCTTTAAGTCTCGTGTGAAAATGTCTGCCTGTTTGCCCTTGGTATATAGCGTCGCATTATTGGCAATCTAGCTTGTACACTCCACTGTTTGTTAATTTATCGTGGTTATTTAATTTGTTATTAATTATGGCCTTTCCTAGATTATTTTTATTTATTTGTATGGGTGTGATGTTAAGTTGTTTTAGATTTTTAATAATTTTGTTACTGGTGTTTTTGATGTATTTGAGGGCGCAGTATTTTCTGGTTTCTTCTTCGTTGGGTTTTCCGTTGTATATTAATTTAGTAATTATGTGTTTTTGTTTTTTCTTTAGTATCTTTCTGACTGTGTTATCTTTGTAGCCGTATTTTTTGCAATTTCTACTATTGTTTTATATTCTTGGTCGAAGTCTTCCTTGTTTAGTGGTAGGCTTCCTGTAGATCTTATATGTAATACGGTTGTTATTTGTTTTTACGGTTAGGTCTAGAAAATTTCTGCTGTGGTCGATTTTCTTTTCCATCGTGAATTGGATGTTCTGGTTTATCTGGTTTAGTTCTTTAAGGAACTGGTCTAGTCTTCTGTGTGTTCCTGTCCATACGCAGAATACGTCGTCTACGTATCTGCACCAAAGTTGTATTTGTTTTTTGAATATGGATCTGACGTTAAAAATGTGTTCTTCGAAGTGGGCCATGAGTGGGGATAATGGGGATCCCATCACTAGTCCTTCTTTTTGTAGGTAATGTTTTCCGTTAAATGTAAAGTAATTTTGGTCGAGGTACATGTTTATAATATTTAGCAATTCGTTGGTGTGTTCGTAGTTAGATGTTATTAACTTATGCTTTATTATTTGTTTCAATTCTTCTGTGGGTATACTTGTGAACAGGCTTTTGACGTCGAATGAGACTAAGATGTGATTTTTTTTCTACTGTGAGATTTTTAGTTTTTTCCACGAATTGTAGTGAGTTTTTTATGGATAGTTTTGATATACATTGAAATATTTCTGGGAGTAAAGATTTTAGGGATTTGCATATTTTGTAGGTAGGTGCATTATCGTATGCGACTAGCGGGCGGATGGGTTGGTTCGGCTTGTTCAAACAATAACGATTACTAACCATCTAACACAAAAACGCAAAATAACACAACTATAACAAAAGACAGGCTTTTTAAACTAAAGTAACAGACTAAATTAATTATCTTACGTTTTTAAATACGATGGAAAACTAGACACATTAAAATTTTTACTTAAAAAGTAGTAAAACGGTGCAATAAACAATATTTTGGCGTTTTCTGTAAAAACGAGAAGACTTAACATTTAAGATATAAATACCATTCGATAGGTAATTAAAACGTACATTTGCTGATAAATTCATAAATATAGCGTTCCGTTTAAATAAATGAAGTTATAGCCATTTAAAGTTCTCATTTGTTTAGTTCCAATTTTTTACACCCGGTATAAAATGTCAAATTTATTATACTTGGAAAATAAAATATGATCTATTGTTACATTTCAGTGTAAATTTGGTATGCATAACTTAATTACTTTTTAAGTATTTGAAACATGAAAATTAGGTTAAATTTTTACAAAATTCAAATTATTTCAAAAACCTTAAGGTGTAAGTAATAAAAACCTTATTAAAACACACACTTATTTTGATCGAAGGATCCAAAAATGCAATAAAATACAGGGCGTTTCATTTTAAAAAAACACAACTTTGATACTTTTAGGGTTTTTGGGACACCCTGTATATTATGAAAGTAATTTTAAAAAGTAGCCCTAATAGACCCCCATGTATCTCCAAAGTGAAACTTTTTGAAAGTCACGTATTTTGGCCACAATATTCCGTGCCGTATAGCGTGAATAACCCTGTATAGTGGGCTCGAAGATTGTTAGATCGGGATGAAATATATCGTCAGTAAAGATTAAATAGTATAGGGGAGAATGGAAATTCTTGAGGTACACTTTGCTGTAGGGGAAATGATCTGGATTCATGGATTAAAATAAAAAGTTGTTTAGGTAATGTTAGGAGGAAACATTTATAAAGCAGACCTCGATGTCACACTGAATCAAATGCCTTTTTTATGTTCAGTAAAACCACAGACTTCGAGGAGCTTTGCTTGGAGATTGGAAATTAAGATGGTAAGGGGGAGTGTAGTGGATTTTTGGAAAATAAAGACAAATTGGTAGTCGGGAATGAATTTTTTAGAGGATTCAAGATTTTTTTCTATTAAGAGGGATTCAAATAGTTTACCTATTACAATTAAGAGATCGGACGGTAGCTTGTGAGTGTAATAATTGCTCCAATATTTTATTTGAGTTCTTTATACCCTGGGTTTAATAAAAGTTAAAAAAAAATCCACATTTTTTGTTAAAGAAAGTTCCTACTTATGCAAAAGCAAACACTATTTTTAGGAAGTTTTAAAATAGGAAATCACGGATTTTGCGGGTGCAGATAATTTCGCACATTTGTAGAAGTGTAGAGATACTTTTATCTTACTAAATATTTAAAAAAAAATCCATTAAAACACACTTAGGAAAATATTTATAAATTCCTAAGTGGATACGATTTAACTATGTAAATTTTCCTAGCACTATTAACTCATGTGCTTATACAAAATTGCTGTGTTTTTTTAAGAATATTTTGATTTTTGTCGAACCAAATGTAGCTACTATCAAAATTATAAATGCGTTGATAATTCTTCTGGGTAACAAGCTTTCATCACAATAGAGAGGGTACATTTTTTTATACATGTTTATGGAATATACGCTATTCGATAGTAGTAGTCTCAATAATAACTTGATGTTAATAATAAAAAATAATAAAATTAACTTGGTTCGTTTAATTTTATTTATATTATTTAATAAAAAGAAACGAACCAAGTGAATTATTATTGATTTAATTATTTTGTAACTATAGTTTCGGGAGAATTGATCTGGCCATTCTCAAACTTAAAGTGAGAGTTACAGAATAATCAGATTATTTGTGTAGAACCTATAATTATAGCGTTTTTTTAAAATTAAAATACGTAATATGTAGAAAGAAGACGTGTGTGCCTCTAAGAATATATTTAGACTTTGGATTGAAATCACATTTAAAAATCTGAAATTTCAAGAGAATATTTTATATTATTTAGAACATTTATTAATATTGGATTGCTTAGATAAAGTTAAAATTAATAATTATTGAAAATTATAAAGTTTTAACTTATTTTATAGTTTTAAGCAATTATAGAGTTACCAATATTTAGAAATTAGCAACATTTCTGAAACATGTCAATTTGTAAATAAAATTATTTTTAGGATCGACTATATTTAAAAAAATATATATTTATTACATAGTTTATTTTCTTTTATTCTGAGTTTACTTTTATCCAATATTTTGATAGTTATAACATGTATTTTTTAATCCATTAAAATGGTTCTAAATGTATTATTTATTATAATATAATAGTTTGAGGAGTGTATGGATTACACAGGCCTACATTTTTTTTTCATGAACATGAAAAAGCGTTTCATGTTTAATAGGTGCCTTATATTAAATGGGGTATGCTGATCACAAATCTGTGCTTAGTTTTTTTCCAGCACGTCAGGTTTTAAGGAAAAGTGTGTTTGAAATTTTTCATGAGAAACTGCCAAAATTATTGAGAAAATATTTATTGAAACTATATTTAATAGAAAATTACATTGCAAAATTGAGTTGTTCATTAAAAAAATAATGTAGTATAATCTACATTAGACAATCGTTGTTTTTTTTTAAATAAAATCGTTCTTTTTTTCCCTCAAAACTGCGTTTTGTAGTTTTCTTTTTGTGGATTTTTGTGAGCGAGTCCCTTTTCAAGGTCCAGTAATCAGCCATAATTTTAATATCCCATCTTCCTTAGTAACGTCTCTCCATCTCCTTTATGTCTTGATGGAACATCTCTCCCTGCTCCTCGCTGACAGATCCAAGATTTTCGGAAATTCCTTCCTCTCTCTTCCGATCCACACCTCGCCCTTGCCACAATCACCCTATCTTCCCTACTCCATCCCCTCTCTATAAAATATTTCGGTACCTTTCCATGTAAACGTGGGAATTCAGAAAATGAAGTTTGACGCTCATATTGCATCCCAGTTTTTTTTTTTTAATTTTCGACCATGTTGGCTACAATTTCTTTGTAGTTTGGAGACTTGTTGTTTCCAAGAAAACCGTCTATAACTTATACGAAAGAACTCCATGCTTCAGATTCATCCTGGGTCATTGTATTCTGGAACAATCTTTCAGATTTTAAAGTTCGAATTTCAGGGCCTACAAAAATTCCTTCTTTATGTTTAGCTTTAGAAAGTGCAATAAATTTGTCGCACAGGTATTTAAAGCAGTCACCTTGTTTATTTAAAGCTTCGACAAACTGCTTCATCAATCCTAACTTTATGTGAAGGAGAGGCAAAAGAATTAATTTTGGGTCAACTAATGCATCACGCAGTACATTTTTTTTTGTCCCGGTACAAGTCTTTCTCTGAGTGGCCATTTTTTCTTAACGTAATGTAAAATTTGTGCTCGACTGTCCCACTTGCACAAAAAACATGGATACTTTGTGAATCCAGACTTCTGACCCAAAGACATGGATATTATTTTGAGGTCACACACACAATATTCACTATACTTTATTGTATTTAGCAACAGCATAAGATTTTCATACGTTTCTTTGATATGCACGGAGTGAGCAACAGGAACCGAGATATAAGTATTACCATTGTACAACAAGACACCCTTCAGACTTCAAGAAGAATCAATAAATAACCTTCATGATGTGGAATCGTAATTGTCAGCTCCCAGTTTCATGACTACTTCAGGAATATTATTACAATACACCAGTTAACCCTCTTGAGAGAAATATTCCGCGAACTTTTTTTCAGTTGTGATCCTAGGATTAGTGCAGCATCCTTCGATAGGCCCAAGACTCTCACTAAGTCATTTAGTTTAGCTTGAACAAACTGTTGAGGTTGGTCTATATCAGGATTGAATTCTTCTTCATCGGTTTTTTCGTTTGAACTTTTATCTGATGATTGCTGTTGGATGGTGTGAAGAAAAGGTGGAGGAGGTAGGAATTCCTGGGCCATGAGGTGCAGGTCGTTTAGGTAAATAAGGATACTAAATAGTATGTTTATTTTTCGAATTGAAACCCTTGACATCGCAGGAGCAAAAGTAACAGTCGTCTCCATGTTTTCTTTGTTCCCTCCATACCATAGCAATGCCTAAGGGTAAAGAGCTATGTGTATATTTTGTCCATTTTCTCAGTAGCTCGACACTCTGAGAGCACACTTTCCCAAGCCCAAGGTTTGTCCTGATCACCAAGCTCTACACTGAAGTAAGTGTGATAATCTTTCTTGATAAATTCTGTTATGTTTCGTTGGTGCTTTGCTATCGTTAAATCACCACACACTTAAATATCAGGACTGTTTTTGCACTTTCTTGATGACATTATGACGTACTAAATACTCAGAAAACAAAATACAACTCGATGCTACAAACAACTGACGCTAACTAACTATTTCGTAAACAACTGCCGATGCCATCAAGTTGACCTTGACATATGCGAAAATGAAACAGGGTTGTCAGTGAAATGAAATAAACATAATATTATACTAAAATATTTTCTATCGATGTATGAATTTTAAGGAAATAATTTTAATGCAATTTAGGAAATCATAAAGGTACTTCTTTTCTCTAGTATAAAGTATCTCACAAGGTTTTTTTTTAATTTTGTGAAAAATCTTGACGTGATGGGCTCAAACCAAATTCAAATTCAGAATGTACCCGTATTAGCTAAGGACACTTATCAAATTCAAAATACCAAAAATCATGTCGGCCTATGTTATTATTGCAGTTACAAATATTTTGGAGAAATAGTTTCCGCGCTACAAGTTAAAGATTTGAAAGTTTTTAATATTACTTCATTAAAGAATCTTCCAAAGATTAATATTTTGATGGTAGTTCCCTCATAACTTTAATAACCTCCCTTGGCAAACTATGGCGTAGTTTAAGTGAGTACATTCATTTGCAAAATATAAAAATGCTAAGTGCTGTAAAATACAATGATTGGTTTAATTATAAAAACATCTGTACTCCTAATAAGTTAGAGTTTAATAATATTTCTTTTGTACCCTAAAAGATAAATGGCAAAGAAAATAAATTTTTATTATCTAACATTTCGATAACGAAGAGGTATTTCCACCAAGATAGCGAATTAAAATATTACATGAATTTAACAGCCGTGTTAATCTGAGAGTAGTGAACATAAATTCCCTACTATACATTAAATACAATAGGCAAAATATTTTTGTGAATAACTTGATTCACTTGATTTAGCAAAATCATTTAATGTTTCAAAAAAATCTAATTTCGTTTTGCAAATGTGTAAAATATGTCTACACTATGTTGGTGGTGAGTATTTTCAATAATACTTTTGGTTGGTTACTTCTCTTTAAAATATTTTTATTTTTGTTCCCTATTATGAGAACCATCATTTCATGGGTGTATAAAGGCATGACTCATCGATTTTCGTTAAACGCTCATTATGTTAATATTAATTAATATTTTGACTGTATATAGACGCAGTTTTTTTTTTATGCAAAATGAATTTTCAATCAATTATTTTGTATTTATTTATTTTTGGTCTTCTTTCTTCTAAATTATTAAAAAACTATACATAAAATTTTGGCCAAAAGAAACACGGGCGGAATTCACAATTAAATATGTTCTTCAACTCAAACTCAATCTATCACCCCGATGTTAAGCCAGCAAAGATCATCCTAAACTAACTGTTAGGTAAAGATGTATATAATATGATCCATATCTCACAATGTATACATCGTGTCAGGTCATATTATACGGAGATTTAAAAGAGACATTAAAAAAGGTTCTCCGACATTTGTTAGTATTTGGTCAAGCCAGTTGTCTGTTACAGCTTTCCAAAAAATATAAAAAGCAATGTGGTGGTTCTGGTTATATGGTAGTCAAAGATGAGTCAAGCTCTTGTAGACCAATAGCAGAAAAAATCTATCCAAGCTCTTGGATAAATCGCACCTGCCGTGACACTAAGCAATAATTACCTTTTCAAGTATTTCCAAATTTTCTTAGTAGTAGAAAAACTGCCATGTAAAATGAGCTTATCAAGTTTTTTTAAATAATAGAAATGAGGACTTTTCAATCTCGCGATTTAAAATTGCCTTCAAAATGGACAACAAAATCTTTTAAACAAAACGGCGCACATTTGATCTATATCCTAACTATGTGCTTAGAATGCTTAAAAAATAGTTTAATTGTTTTAGTAGTACTAATTTCACTAAAAATACATTTTTTTGAACAAAATATTATTATATGTTTAATTTATAATTAACAAAATTTAATGATTTAATATTTGAATAGAGCTATTAGTAGTACATTACTTATTTGAATTCAAAAGTATCGCCCTTCTATTGATTTATTATCGAATATGTATTTGTAATAAATGTTTTCTGTAGAATTCAGTTCAAGATGCTCAACAGAGGCATCTACGTTTTGGTTTTAGTAATTCGTTTAAATAAAAAAATAGTTTTATCTTTTTTAGAATTATTTTTTATATTTAATTAGTACTAGATTGAAATAAATAGTTACTTCATAAAATTAGTCTTTCTTTATTTGCCTAAATAAACCCAATTAGATGCAAAGAAATTGATTTGTTTAATATTTCTGACTACTTAAGACATTTTACATTAAAACTGAAATAATATTAATCCACAATAGGCTAACATGTATAAATGGTATATTTTTAAGTACTAAGAAAAGCTATTGAAAAACCGCGTTAGTCATTTTCTCTTTATTTTTGTATACTTATGTGAGTAAAGAAATACTGCCGTCGCTTTATAATGTTATTCATTATATTTACATTAATAATTATAATATATTAATAATTATGATGTTATCCGGGTACAGACTCAGACCAGCGATGCTTAACTTTGGAAATTATTAATTACAGGCGGTTAATTTTCTAAAATTTGCTAATTGAAATGAATTATTAATTACATTAATTACTTTTATATAATTTCTTGATAAATCATTTGAACTTATATTTTTTGTAGTTTTAGATAGATTTAATTAATTTAAAATCAAATGAAGGTACCAAATCAACATATTTACGAGCAAAATATTATTATTGTTGTTAACTTAAGTAAAATCAACAGATTGATTATTAAATAATACAGATATTATGTATTATAAGCTTAACAAAATACGTTTGATACCTAAACTAGGTAAACGAGATAATAATGATCCAATAAAAGAATTTAATTTTAAGTTCTTCATTTTAAATGTTTAAATTTATAAAAACTAGTAAAACGATAAAAGCAAGTAATAACTATTAAATTACAGGATATTAAGAACCTTCCTAACGGAATTCTTTTCTAAAAATTCAATATACAAACAAATATAACTCAAAAAAACAATATTTTCCTGAAGCAACCATTTTATTTTTGTTCCCTTTGTGTAAAACGTCAGCTTATAAACAACACTTTCTGCCAACGGTAATCAAAGGCATACGATTATATACTTGTACGATTATAATGTAATTTAATATAATAAGAGCAGTGGTATATTGACCAGACAGATAAAACAAGGATAAGCAATACCACCTCCACCAGGTGGTATATGCAAGCTGCAGTCAGTACCGCTCGATCTACTTTTCTTATCTGGACATTATCATCTCCTCGCAGAACGAAATTTGCATGAATAATAATCTTGGCCCGTTTACATGTATCTAAAACACACATCGCCGATACCCGGAGATATCCGGAGCCTGTAATTTCGTAATATTTTAATGTCTGTATAGATTTCAGGGCACCGACTAGTCAACCGATACCATCATCGTACCACAGCATCCCACATACTCTTATATTCCCTGCCCGAAGGGCGAAGGTGCATGGATGCAGATAATCATTGTGGAAGCCATAAAATAATCATTATAATCAAATGGCAATCAGAGTAAACGCAGCCAGAAATTTGTACACAAAACGTACCTAGAAAATACGTAGACATAAAACAACACCTAGAAGGTATTATTCACCAAGTGTTCAATTACAGCTAAGACGTTAATTAATCGCCGCTTTATGACTTATAACTGGTGTAATAACGCAGTGAAAATTTTGCTTGCATAATGCGGCCTTAATTCGTTCCGTTACAAAAAAATGCCGAAGAAAAGGTTAACCAGGTGCTTCTGGAAAGGCATTCGCGCTGTCGAGTGTCGAGAGATAATTGTTTAGTCTACAAAACGACATTACAATTAGCGATACGGGGAATTAACAACAAAGATCGGACGAGAAGAATTCTCGGTGGCAGATTAATCCTCGAGTGGGAATATATGTACGAATGACGGCGAAATGAGAGGTATTCATCGGTGATGTTCACGTTTTGATAATAATCGTTTTAGACTTCTACATACCGTAGGATAATGATGATTTATTATAGGTTATATATTTTTTTAGATGTAACTTTCCTGCTTTAAAATCTTGGCTATTTGTTAAAATTGTATTTAAAAAATAACATTTATATCAGTGCAATTATCAATTAGTAATCTCTTTTAATAATATAAATTTAGTTAATAAACTTGGCCATAAAAAATAATAAGATAACACTCTAATAAAGTTATGTAATTTTTTTAATATTCAAGATGATGTATTCTTCTGCAAAATGATTCATTCGAGACATGCCATACAAATCCTTATAACTTTCTTGCTTTGGATTCTTTTCTGAATGAGCATGAATCATATATTAACAACTTTAAATCTAGTTTATACTTCTTAATATTAGATGTGCCACAAGGCTCAATTTTCGGTTTACTTCTATTCACTTTTTTTATTAATTATAAGAGGTGATGAAATCCGTCATGTACACCCTTCTAATAGAGTAGTATCGGACTCCTATCGACTACTACTCCGCGATCGCTGTTTTGACTACTCCAGAATCATAGGTCTTTTCTAGTTTTAAACTAAGCGAAATGATCGCTAAGATTTTGGATTTCAATCATCCTCGAAAAGAGTCGCGTCACCGAGTGGATTAGAATGGCTCAAGGATTGCGTACCAAGAATGGTAAGGAGTCTTCTCTGTTTGCTATCAGCAGTAACAACGTATTTCGGGAATGTTATTCTAGAGAAAGGCCTTTCGTCTAGTTTGTGGTAGAAGTTTACAGCTTTAATAGTGGTGAGTTGTATATCGATGTATATTTTTTTTATCTACGATCGTACAGAAAGTCGCTTTTTGCATCATTTTTCATTGTAAAAGTGGCTTTTTAAAGCACTAGTGCTTTTTTACGTTTTTATTGCACGGTAATGTCAAACTATTTTTATTGCACAGAAATGTCAAATTTGACAGATGAATATTATAGCACAAATTTTCGACGAAAAACTTAATTAAAGTCGAAGCGATTACAATAAAGCGAACCTTTTTTCCATAAATAATAATGGCGGCCGACATTTGTGCAACTTGTTTACTGGTTGCTAAGTAACGCTTACATTAGTGCACTGTGGGTAAAACATGTTTTCATTAATTGAATTATTGACATTAAAATATTACTCATATGAATATATTCTTTGAAATCCTTTACGATCGAAGATAAAATTTTGTAAGGCACACGTGTAAAAAGTTTCTTTATTGCACTCCTGGTTTTAAAAAACTCGCTCGTTCCTCGCTCGTGTTTTTAAACGCCAGCTCGTGCAATAAAGTATCACTTTTTACACTTGTACCTTAATAGTTATTTAAGGTACAAGTGTAAAAAGTGATGCTTTATTATTTATATTTATAAAGAAACTTTTTACACGTGTGCCTTACAAAATTTTATCTTCGATCGTAAAGGATTTCAAAAAATATATTCTTATGAGTAATATTTTAATGTCATTTCAATAATTCAATTAATGAAAACATATTTTACCCGCAGTGCACTAATGAAAGCGTTACTTAGCAACCAGTAAACAAGTTGCACAAATGTCGGCCGCCATTATTATTTATGGAAAAAATGTTCGCTTCATTGTAATCGCTTCGACTTGCATTAAATGAAATCTTCGAAGTTCCTAAATCTGCCATTTCGTTTGTATTATATATTTTATTTATAGTTTATTAGTTATTTGTATCAATTAATAAAAAATTAAGTTTTTCGTCAAAAATTTGTTCTATTCATTCATCTGTCAAATTTGACATTTCTGTGCAATAAAAACAGTTTGACATTACCGTGCAATAAAAACGTAAAAAAGCACTAGTGCTTTAAAAAGCCACTTTTACAATGAAAAATGATGCAAAAAGCGTCTACTTTCTGTACGATCGTAGATAAATAACTATTTAAATTTATATAAACACAAAGAATTTTAGATAAACTATACAAAGCTGTTATTTTTTAATATAAAATTTTATTAAGCTAACAAAAATTTAATTAGTTTAAATTTTACCTTATTAAATTAGATTTAATATGAGTTATCTATTTTCGGCATTCCTTAATAATCAATTACGGTATTAATACACAGTCTATCTTACATATACTTATTAATAATGATTTGACCTAAATAATACAGTAAGTTGGTAACGAAAGTACAAATACTTAAAAGTTTATCACTTTTTAAAGTAATCAGAAATTTATTAAATAAGATAAAGTTACTTAATAGAAGTAATATATGTTGTTTAAATAATTGGATCTAATATTTCTCGTTGAAATTGATATGGTGTTTTCTATCAGGCATCTACACTTTTATTGATCAAATACAATGCTTATAATCATTAACACCTATAAGGGAAATATAACACCTTGCATACTCACGTCTAATAGGCTATACATTTACAGCTAATTGCAGGTTTACAAGTTGTATATTTATGTTTCAAATCGATTTTTATTATTACTAATTTAAGTTAATATTTTATATAGATTTGTTTATGTGGGTAGGTATTAAAATTCAGGTAATTTGAAGAACCATACAAGAGTTTCCAAATTGGTTGGGGCACCTATTTGTTTTGATTTGTAACTGAGATACAATTTACAGTGATTTATTAAGTCAGTTATTTAGGTAATATATTTATTAAATCCTACATATATAATATATAATAAAAAATACGTCCTAAAAATTGCATTACTAATAATTAATTAAGTGTAAAAGGACCTAACTATAAATATTAGTACTAATCATATTTTTCGTAATATAATTTATCAAAGAGTAATAAAATATTCACAATATATATTAGTTAATAACCTTTTGGAAATATTAAAAATTTTATTGGAATGACCTTAAAGATTCTTGATTGAGATCAAATGCACGAACAAGTTCCGCATATTGACTTGATATACTTCTTCCTGTTTGACCTATATATACGATGTTGTATTTTGAACAACGGATCTCATACACCGGACCATTAGGTCGAAAATCCTAAACCTTCGTCGGAGAAGAGATGTTATTCAATATTTTCTTAAGGATTAAGAACTTATAAAGTCAATCAAATATTTTAATATAAAAAGAATTTTTTATTCTCATAATGAACAGTCAGAACTTCAACAAGTAATTTAATAGCCCAATTTAGGTAAAATGTTAGTTCTATGATTTTTCTCAGTTTGGTGTCAATAATTTCTTCAAATATTTTCATAGCTGTATTCAATAGTGTTATTCTCCTATAGTCTTGACACTATTTTTTGTCTCCTTTCTTGTAGATACTCACTATAAGTGCTGTTCCACTCTTTTGGTATTTCTCGCTCTTGCCATTCTTTGTTATATATGTTCAGTAGTATCTCCGTTCCCTTTACTCCCATTATTTTAAACATTTCTGCAGTAATTTTGTCAATCCCGGGTGCTTTTCCATTCTTCATATTTTGTATTACCTCTTGTAATTCTTCTATTTTTATTTTCTCGTTCGTTTCGTCCTCTTCCTCTTCAATTACTATATGTTATTCCCCATCTGTTGTTTTTTCATTGGTCCCCAGTAATACCTCAAAATATTCTTTCCACCTCGCCATTATTTCCTTTTCCTCTGTTAGTAGTTTCTTACCTGGTTTGTATTGTATTTATTTGTCTCTCTACAAGATTTAAGTAAGTAAGTTTTTGATTTCCTTCGCTATCTTTTTCCATTTTCTCTTCAAATCCTTTCCATGTTTTTCTCTTTTCCTTTATTATTAGTTCCTTTACGTGTTTTCTTTTTTCTTTATACAGGGTTATTCACGCTATACGGCACGGAATATTGTGGCCAAAATACGTGACTTTCAAAAAGTTTCACTTTGGGGATATATGGGGGTCTATTAGGGCTACTTTTTAAAATTACTTTCATAATATACAGGGTGTCCCAAAAACCCTAAAAGTATCAAAGTTGTATTTTTTTTAATGAAACACCCTGTATTTTATTGCATTTTTGGATCCTTCGATAAAAATAAGTGTGTGTTTTAATAAGGTTTTTATTACATAAACCTTAAGGTTTTTGAAATAAGTTGAATTTTGTAAAAATGTAACCTAATTTTCATGTTTCAAATACTTAAAAAATAATTAAGTTATGCATACCAAATTTACAATGAAATGTAACAATAGATCATATTTTATTTTCCAAGTATAATAAACTTGACATCTTATGCCGGGTGTAAAAAAATTGGAATTAAACAAATGAGAAATTTAAATGGCTATAACTTCATTTATTTAAATGGAACGCTATATTTATTCATTTATCAGCAAATGCATGTTTTAATTACCTTTCGAATGGTATTTAAATCTTAAGTGTTACGTCTTCTCGATTTTGCAGAAAACGCCAAAATATTATTTATTGCACCGTTTTAGTACTTTTTAAGTAAACATTTTAATGTATCTAGTTTTCATTTGTATATTAAAGTTGTAAATAACTAAGATTTTCAAAATGTGTGTTTATTTTCACTACAATTGTTTCGCAAATTTATTGCTTCTTCAGGTGAATGAAAGTTTACAATAAAATTAGAAAAACTTAGAACTATATATATACATTAACACTATTGGCACTATGGAGGGGTAAATATTTTAAGTAGTGGGGAGTTTGACAGTTCAATTTGTTCGTTTAGCAGGAGGCCCGTTTTTTCGAATCTGTTGATTTCCAGGTTTTCGAAAAAACGGGCCTCCTGCTAAACGAACAAATTGAACTGTCAAACTCCCCACTACTTAAAATATTTACCCCTCCATAGTGCCAATAGTGTTAATGTATATATATAGTTCTAAGTTTTTCTAATTTTATTGTAAACTTTCATTCACCTGAAGAAGCAATAAATTTGCGAAACAATTGTAGTGAAAATAAACACACATTTTGAAAATCTTAGTTATTTACAACTTTAATATACAAATGAATATGGATTTTCAACATCTCAACGCCTTATCTATCAACCAACGTATCTAGTTTTCTATGGTATTTAAAAACGTCAGATAATTAATTTAGTCTGTCATTTTAGTTTAAAAAGCCTGTCTTTTGTTATAGTTGTCTTATTTTGCATTTTTATGTTAGATCGTTAGTAATCGTTATTGCTTGAACATCGCTGTTGTATTTTTTGGTAAAAAATGAAGATTTACTCAAAAGAAGGGGTTATTGGTATTATTTTTATGCTTGGAGAATGTCATCAAAATTGTTTATTGGCTTGTCGAGCTTATACTTAAAGGTTTCCCGAAAGAAATCACCCTAAGCCAGCCATTTTTGAGAGACTATTAAACCAGTTTAAAAAATTGGAAGTGTCAGTTATAAAAACCTCAGTATAAGAAAATCTGTGTAAATTTTCATTTTTTACTATGACATACAACAACCATGTTCAAACAATAACGATTACTAACGATCTAACACAAAAACGCAAAATAACACAACTATAACAAAAGACATCATTTTTAAACTAAAGTAACAGACTAAATTAATTATCTGACGTTTTTAAATACGATAGAAAACTAGATACATTAAAATTTTTACTTTAAAAGTACTAAAACGGTGCAATAAACAATATTTTGGCGTTTTCTGTAAAAACGAGAAGACATAACACTTAAGATTTAAATACCAATTGATAGGTAATTAAAACGTGCATTTGCTAATAAATTAATAAATATAGCGTTCCATTTAAATAAATGAAGTTATAGTCATTTAAAGTTCTCATTTGTTTAATTTCAATTTTTTTACACCCGGCATAAGATGTCAAGTTTATTATACTTGGAAAATAAAATATGATCTATTGTTACACTTCAGTGTAAATTTGGTATGCATAACTTAATTATTATTTAAGTATTTGAAACATGAAAATTAGGTTACATTTTTACAAAATTCAAATTAATTCAAAAACCTTAAGGTTTATGTAATAAAAACCTTATTAAAACACATACTTATTTTTATAGACGGATCCAAAAATGCAATAAAATACAGGGTGTTTCATTAAAAAAACACAACTTTGATACTTTTAGGGTTTTTGGGACACCCTGTATATTATGAAAGTAATTTTAAAAAGTAGCCCTAATGGACCCACATATATCCCCAAAGTGAAACTTTTTGAAAGTCACATATTTTGGCCACAATATTCCGTGCCGTATAGCGTGAATAACCCTGTATACTTTGTAGCTGTTCTCTGTTTTCTGCGTAAGGTAGTTTTACCATGCCGTTTTCTTTACTTTCAGTTCTGTCTTAATTTCCTCTGCCCACAGGCAGTTTGTTTTGTATTTTTACTTTTTTTGTCCACCCACATACTGTTTTTGCAGTGTCTAGTATATCATTCTTAAATATATTCCATATCTCTTATATATTTCCATTTCTGTATGTATTTCATGCTTATTTCTTCGTTTCTCAGTTTATAGGATTTTATATATTTAAATGGTCTGTTTTTTTTCAGGTATTTGTGTGATTCACTATTTTTCTGTGGAGTTTTCATCTTTGTCGCTACCAGGTAGTGGTCACTCCCAATTTCTCACTTTTGTTTCTAATACTGCATTTATGTTGTTCTTTTCCACTAATATATAATCTATAATTGATCTTTTTTCTGCTCTTCACATCTCTTGTGAATTTGTGTATATCTTTGTGCTCCAAAAATGTATGTGTAATGATCATGTTCTGTATTAAACAAAAATCAAATAGTCTTTTGCCATTGTTATTTCTTGTGTTTTCCTACTCTGCCATTAAAGTCTCCTACTACGTATAATTCTCCTTTTGCTCTTTACGTTGCTGTTGTTAGTTCGTCCCAAAATATGTGATTTTTTTCTGTTATATCATCGTCGTTTGGGCCATAAGCAATTATTATTGTTCTTCGATTATTGTCAACATATCCACTCGTTTTATCTATTTGTTCCATCTTTACTCTATTCCATTAATTTGTATTTTTCTGTAGCCCATTCTTACTGCATTTCTTTTCTCTTTTTCTTCCTTCGCTATGCTTCTGATTTATCTTTGCACTGTTCTTTCCTCCAGAGTAAAGTCATTTTGTATGTAAATTTTAATATGCTTTATATTACTGTTAGCTTTCATTATTTGTTGCTTCATTTCCCACGATTCTACTTCTGTTAATACCATATTTTGGTTTAGATGATTACTTATTTTGTATGCACTTTTTATTTTTATTTCTACCTTAAGTTCTTTTGTTAGGAAAACTTCTATCTCTTCTTTGACATTTTCTCATTTATTGTTTAGCCCTTTTAGTATGATATTATTCCTCTTCTTTTCTTTTTTTCTTTTTCATCTGATGTTTTTCATCTTTCTACTATTTTTCTTTCTCATTTGCTTCTCTTCTTATTGTTTGTATTTTTGTTATTTTAGTTCTTCACTGTTTTTCTTTATCTCTTCGTTGGTATTTTAAGCTCTTTGTTGTTTTTTTTTTCACTTCCCGCATTAATTCTTGCATCAAACTTTTCAATTCTTCCGTCGTCTCTTTATTATCTTCTGATTTGTTATTCTCGTTCCCAGTTTTCTTTTGGTTTGCTTTTCTTTCTTCCTGTTCTAATTTTCTTTGCTCAGGTGACCTTAGTATATTTTGCTTATATTAAATATAGTATTGCGTTCGTTTATATCCTATTCCTCTCTATCTCTGGATCTGTTGTTCAGCTCCTTATCCCTCCTCTTGGGTTCGGCCTTTGTTATATTGTTTTGTTTATTTTGTTTCTCAGACGAATATATAACAACTCTTTGTATACTAACTCTATGATACGTTTTGATAGTTTCACAACTGGCACAATCTTCGTATTTTGGGTTGCCTGTTTTCGCCGCAGCCGTTGACCCCTGTCGGCCCGTCGGAGGTCACGTTTGTTTATATTTTTTATCGATATTATCATCTAACCTTAATTTTGTTAATTTTCTTCCTCGCTGCCTTTTTCAGTAGATGCCGCCAATCCAACAAGGTATACCATAAGGATCTTCACTTTCGCCCATTTTATATAAAATCTTTTTCATAACCTATATGATCCCAATCCATCATACTTTCATCCCACAAAATATGCTCTTCTCTTTGCTGACAATACTGCTGAGAGTCGGGGCGTGGGTAACCATGCCCCGACTCTCCAAGCTGCCCAATTATCCCTCTAATTATCATTCGATGAAATCCAATCCTGGTGTTCTTAATGGCGCATGAAGTAAACTCTTTCAAATCCAAGTTATTTATTCCCCATCACAAAATCACTCCACATTCCTCTTATATCAGCATTAACAATACCAACATCCATCCTTCTAACACCTGCAAATACCTAAGCGTCATTTTCGATTCCAAACTTTCGTTTACTGACACAATCAATAATAACGAAAATCAAAACAAGAGCTCGACATTTTCGCGCATTAACTTACAAAAACCAGGGCATCTCCACCGAAAGAGCCTTCCAAATATATACATCGTTTTTTCGACCTCTTATTGATTACAGTGAGATCCTATTTAACGAAATCCGTCCTTCCACTCTCTAGTACTACAATGTCACCGAAAGGTCAACCCTACGTACCCTTACCAAATTAAAACATCCTATTAACCCCTTACACAATCCTTCTAATGATCTCCTTTACGAAACTACCCAAGTCATCCCCATATCCCAACGAATAAATAGCTTTAGTGTAAAATTTTCCAACAGTCCCTTCAATGTAACCCTCCTCAATAAATTCTGCACTACACAAAACCCCCAATATCACCATCAATCACTCTCCATCAATTCATTAGCTTGCATTATTCGGATAGTTAAGCTAGACTGCAATGTTTTCTTTGTTTTTTACATAAATTAAAATCAAGACAGGGCAGAAAGACCGAAGGTCGATAGCGCAAACAAATGTATTTTTGTTTGTCCAAATAAAGATGTTGTTCTCTCCCTGTGTATTTACCAATAAGGAAATAATTGAACCCAGTTTTAAATTTAATTTAAAAATAAGCTCTTAAATGCTGTTGAACAAAATTCTCAAAAACAACTTAATATTTATAAAAACTACTTGGAAGTTTGGAACAAAAAAAAAACAAATAACAAAAACATAGTTGGATTTTATTACAATTAACAATATGCTTTCTTCACCCATTCGAATTTTACCAGAAAATAAAAGAAATGATAATCTTCTCTATAAAGAGTTAAAAATATTTTTTTTAAATTTTCTGAAGAAAGTTTTAATTATTTTTTAACGAGAAATTGAAAACTAAACTAATGAAAGAATTTACAATTGCCTAATAATTGGATATCCCAAGAAGAACGAAAAATGTGGAAACCTTTTCTATTAACAATAGAGAAAATTGACATATTAAAATTTATTAAAAAGCCAGTTTAAATTTAATTTAAAATTTAAGAATAAAGAGAACTATTTATTTTTCTTAAATATCAATGTGAAATTTCCAGAAGAAATAATTGATTTAAAAAAATTAAAAATTTGTTAAAAATAAATTTTGTAACTTTTCTTTATAACTAAAACCCGAGACTTTCAAAGGGTTTTGCTTGCTTTTATTTTCGCAATAATTGTTTGGCCAGAATATGGCTTCTTCAGGCGAAGAATTAAATTTAAAACAATTCAACAATCAACAGCTAATACAGTCTAAAAAATAAATGTTAATAAAAATAGTAAAATCGCAGTTAAAAAAAAATTAAATTTAAAAATTAGCCTTCTATAGTGTGGTGAAACAAATGTTGAGATTTTTAATAATAAAAGATTTTTAAGTATTATAAAAGTTTTTTTAAGCAATCATAAATTGCAAAGGAATTATTGCAGTTGAAAATTAGCTTAAAATCAATTCTAATTTAAAAAAATCTTAAATACAATTTAATTACTACAAACAAACTTAAGTAGATTAAAAGAAGAATCTTTTAAATTTCATAAAAAAAACGTAATGAAACAGTCTAAAATTGTTGTAAAATTTGTTATTTACAAAAAGAAGCAATTGAAATTTTGAAAAAAAGAGTGTAAAAAATAATTTAAAAATACGAAAACATTTCGTAAATCTACAACAATATGAATCTTACTAAGGCTACAAAACAAATCACTTATTGAAACAATTATTTCTGGACATATATTGAATAAAAAGTATTTTGCGTTTTACAACTAGCAAAGCCATCAAACTAACACTTGTTTGAAAGTATGCATTTCTGTAAAATGAACTAAATTCAACAATCAACAGCTAATACAGTCTAAAAAATAAATGTTAATAAAAATAGTAAAATCGCAGTTAAAAAAAATAAAATTAAAAAAGTATTCTTCTATAGTTGGCAAAATAAATGTTGCAATTTTTAATAATAAAAGATTTTAAAGCATTATAAACGTTCTTTAAGCAATCTTAAATTGCAAAGGAATTGTTGTAATTTATAAAAAAATCTTAAATACAATTTAATTACTACAAAAAAACTTAAGTAGATTAAAAGAAGAACCTTTCAAATTTCATAAAAAAATGTAATAAAACAGTCTAGAATTGTTGAAAAATTGGTTATTTACAAAAAGAAACAATTGAAATTTTGAAAAAAAGAGTGTAAAAAATAATTTAAAAATACGGAAACATTTCGTAAATCTACAACAATATGAATCTTACTAAGGCTACAAAACAAATCACTTATTGAAACAATTATTTCTCGACATAAATTGAATAACAAGTATTTTGCGTTTTAGAAATAGCACAGCTAACAAACCAACACTTGTTTGAAAGTTTGTATTTCTGTAAAATGCACTAAAAATTAATAATAAAATATTCGTTAAACAGTTTGTGAATGAATATGAAGAAAAATTACGAAATAGAAATGAATTTACGCTGATTTAATTACAATAATCTAATAAAAGTACTTAAATAACCTAAAAAATCAAGTCAATCACATGTCAATTTCATCAGTGCATCTTTACTATAAAATTGATTTTAAATTCAAGTAAAAAGACATTTACTAGAATAAACACAATAACGAAATTTTATGGACTGAAGATTCGAAAATGTTTTTGTATTTTTAAATTATTAGTTATTTTACGATGTTCTTAAGGGATTTTGATACATTTTATTATTAGAGTGTAAAACAACTAAAAAAAAAGAAACAATCAACAGAAAATTAACTCTTGAAATTTTCTAAAAACCGCTGATAAATTTAATAAAAAAGTGACAATTTGTTATCAAACAAAATTGACATTTAATTCAAACAATGTTTCTTATTTTTCAACCATAAGTAGTATTTATAACTATTTTTAATATTGAAACAGAATTAAAATATTTAAAAGCAGATTAAATCCTAATAACCGTTATAAGCACCTTATAAAATACAAAATAGTCAAAAACTAATATACTGGTTTATTATTACTTAAAAATTAGATAAATCCAAAAGGAAATAATTAAATATTTACAACAACTTTTAAAAATTTCTCAAAAGAAACAAACAAAAAAAAAACAAATGGTTGAAATTTGATAAAAAGTGCGTATACCGTTGTTGTTCAAAGTTCTGTTTATTGAGAAACAAGGGTTCATAGCTATTTAAAAAAATTGATATTTCCATTAATGTCGTTGATGATTTACAGTTGTAGTTCACTGACATTTGTACTTGGATTTGATTAAAAACGAGATTACTAAGAATTTTTTTCTAAAAATTTTGTGTCGTACCTCAAATTCTTTATTAATGAGTCATTGCTTCATAACACGATTTCAATAACCAAAGAAATTAACGAAGTGATTAATATAAATATATAGAACATATTACATAGCAGTAATTAATTTTCACAAAAGGTGTTTCAATATTCCTACATGAGCATTTTCTATTCGGTCTCCGCCTACGTACTCTAAACCTTATTCAATTTTGACAAAGTAAAATTGATTAACTAATTAGGCAACATCACAATGAACCAATTACATAAAATTGGTCTAATTATTATTATTTAAAAAATACCTACCTGCGGTCTGTTTGTGCGACAGGTGTGTGTCATTCTTAGAAAAATAGGTAATGGCATGTATTACATACCAAAATGTTTAGGAAATTATGTCGCTACTGGAGATTGAATCACGTATTTCTTAAATAATGTTGCAGAATGGTGAGAATTATGTAAATTTTAAACACACTTTACATTTTAAGTGTGATGTTCATGTTTGTCCAAAATTAGTTTCGTGTTTTACGACTACAACTAAGTATAACTAATCTAAGAATAAATGAGCATGTCCCGACTGGATTATCTTATTGCTAAGTTCTTAATAGGTAGTCACAATATCTTAAAATAACTTTTGAAAATTGTAATTTTACATTTTATTAATTTACATGCGGAACCAATTGGGGGATTATTAGCATCCTCTAGATTCAATTTAACTTTAGATAATAGAGAAACTTTCTTTTTCTTTCGAAAACATACCTATTATTTAATATATTAGTTGGATACTGGTAAATAAATAGTTAAAGAATTTCAAGTTCATAAAAATATAAAAATTTAAAGAAGTAATAAATTAATAACTTATATATTTTATATATCTGTCATGCTGACATTAACAGCCAAAAATTTCTCTCCCAAAAAGGTGATAGAAGAATTTAATAAAAATAGAAATTAAACCTTCCAGATGACGAGGAAGCTTGCTAACTAACATCATGTTGATGGATTGGGTTTGAGTGGAAGAATATATTTAATTAATTTAACTCCGCTTGTGCTTCTCTCGTACAAAATTTTATGTATAGTTTTTAAATTTATTTTTATGTGTATTATTTATGAAAGAAGACCAATAAAGAAAATAATTTATCCGTTAGTATAATAATATAGATAATATGTAGTTCAGAATGCGCTGGTATTTATATGCACCCAGGAATTCCAAAAACCATGCATAATTATGATATTGAATTATTACGAAGTTTATCACTAAGATAATTATATAATAAGATGAACATGCGAGGTATGGATACGGGCGAGTGTAATAAATACACGTAAAAATCAGTAACATGCGGGTGTAATGCATCAGGTGTCTTATTCCACATGTTAGCAACAATGCGAATAATGAAGGGTAGATAACGGTGTGATCGCCAGTGGGTCTCTATTACCACCTGTCAATTTAGACCACCACACAAAATTCAAAGGCAGTGTGGGTCTGATTGATTTAAAACAAAATTAAGAGTGTTTCTTTAGGTGCGCCGATAAATTCCTGGAGGGATTGCTGTTCCACATGCAGATGAGTGTGTAGGCTCCACCGAAGGCAAAACCTTATCTCCACGTTACATATTATATTTCATTGTACCATTTCAAAATTTATTAACTAATTACCGTCAGTTCATTTAATGCTATGCAGAACCACGTTATAAGAGAGAGAAGGCTCTTGCGAAACATTCAGGCGGAAAATTGCTTACGATTTATAGACTATAGATACACTCTTTCCTATTAGAACCCACGCACTTCTACAACACACACATGCACACATGTACAAACACCATAACTAAACAATTTTATACATTTAAACGCGATAAATACCGCTTTTTTATGGTCGACATATCCAATAACTTACCACTACGGCCGTTCATACCCAAAAGAGTCGAGTTTATTAGAAGTCCGCGGCTATAAAGCTCATAGATTTATACTTTTTGCACCTTAAAAGTAAATCTACGGGCGTTTTTTTCTTTCAGTTACTTTGAAATATCACTGGTGTGTATACAGTCATTGAAGTATAATAAATAGGAATATAGCTTAAATCTACTAATGGTGTTGAATATCTTGACAACATCATCACGACCACATGTTCCGTATTAGTTAGATGTGTATAAAGCATGAAATTGAAATTACCATAGCGATTCCTTAAATGGCTAATGCTCAATACAACATGCTCTTAAATATTTGAAATTTGAAATGTTTTAAGTTTAAGACCTGCAAACCGAATATTATTTGATTTGCTTTCAGGTTTACACAAATAGACATAATTTTTTTGAAACTAAAAATACATAGAATACGAAAATCATATTCAAGAAGCACGATAATAGGTGCCATCTATTTTCTAAAACGTAAGCCAATAATATTATTTTGTTTTATGGATATCTAGGGGGTTAACACTCTGTTTTACTGTCTATAAAAAGATAAATAAAGTACTTAATTATGAAGACAATGGTTGCAAATTAGTCGCAAGTAAACCTACGTGTTTTAAGTGCAATACATTTTGTCATCCTACTTGTTTACTTAATGATACTTGTGAGAATGGGTATATAAATGAACTCATGTCTTCAGTTAAGGATTTACAAAAACTAATTGATTTAGTGTTCAGTAAATATGATCGATTAGGTAGCGAAATTACTGAAATTAAAATACTTATTGAAGAAATGACTTGATTGAAACAAGAGAACATAAGATTAAATTCGCCTGTAGATCAATTGTTAAATAAAATCAATGAGGTTAAATAATTCTGATATTAATATACCATCTACGGTAATATCCGATACCATTTTAATGAAATGGACGATAGATCTAATAGGATGTTCAATATCATATTATGCAATGTTATTGAATCGATACCGATACAAGGAAACGTAGTAATCACGATATGGCTGCCATTAATGTAATTTTCATGGCATTCCCTAATATTCCGACTGCCGACAAAATATTTAGATTTAGTACCAAGAGTGATGCTCCTCGTCCATTTAAACTCATAACCCCAAGCCAAGCACATTATCTACAAAAAACTACGCGTGATTTCCATAACGTCGGTGGACTGATAACCAAAATGAATGATGTTATGCACTCAGTTAATATAAGTAATTATGGCTTAACTTATGATAATAAATTTCGTTTGTGTAATCGTTCATTGTTAACTAGTAATAAATGTCGCGGGGGAGGCATATTAATTGATATCGGTAATTCATTGACTTTGCAACGTATTTCCACTAAACAAACGTCAGGGGAAATATGATTTATTTTACTTAAAGTTGGTTGACATAGATTCATTTTACTATTGTTGGTTTGAATTTACGGAAAGTGTTTTGTAAAATAAAATAACACATAGTTTATTCCTTACTTCACTTGTTTATTACGCGTTAAAGGCACATATCGTTCACAAGATGAATATTATTAATAAATTATTTTTTTGGAGGTGTTTATACTCCAATTTTGCTTCTGCAAAATACCAGGCTCACAAACAGGCAGCTGAATTTTTATCTAATACATATATCAATTCTGACAAACCTCTTTATTTATTACTTGATACAATGAGTATTTACTTTACTTTCAAAAACATTAAATCAGTTTAATACAGTAAAAACATGTAAGCTTGATAATATTAAAACAGATACTAAAATACTTATTTTGAGTGATAATCATGGGAAATATCTTGAACATCTAACGCAGAAAGTATTTAACAAATTTTTTTTAAATCCTTCAATTACATCCATATAACATACAAGCCGAACGCCACTTTTGATAATGTTATTATAAATTTCAAGGAACTAACAAGAAACTTCACACAGGACGACCATGTGTTTATTATGGCAGGGACAATCGATGCCATCAAAGGACTGCAGATAAATAAAACGAGTGTAAAAAACTTATTACAAAAAGTTTCATTCATATTATTGGAAACCCTTTGTGGAAGAAACGACTTGTTTTAAATAAATTTATCACGTCTGTAAATACTCGTATGTGCACGTGATCTTAATTGTACATATTTTTATAATAATGTGTTATCACACAATCAGTTTTATATTAATAATAAGTTTAAATATACAATGATTTCTAAGGTATTGCTTCAGTTGGAATCATCTGGACCTATGTATCCTTCTAGTAGTTCAATAATTTCATCGTCGTCAAAAAACATGTTTTCAACTGCGTAACTAAAAACAAAATTAACTTAACTTGTCTATTTATTAATATTCAATTTATACGGTCCAAGATTAAAGAATTTGCTATTATACTAAATGACAACTCTCTTAATAATATATCAGTGCTTTGTGTTTTGCGAACACTGGCTTCTTAATGAAGAGTACACGTCACTTGGGTTCACTAATTTTCATGTAACGGCACAGTTCTCAAGAAAAATATTTAGTCATGGAGGCGCATTAATTATGATTAAGAATAACATAGATTATTTTCCTCTTGATTTCTCTAGTCTAATATGAGAAAAGGATTGTGAAATTACTGGAATTGTTTTCAAACAGAATATAATATTAACCGCATATCGTTCACCTAGTGGTGATTTTAATAAGTTTTTATGCATTTTATCGAAGGTGTTAGATAGTATAAATTTAAATAATAAGATCATCTACCTCGCCGGCGGTTTCAACGTCAGATTTAACGGTAATGATTACAAAAAGTCACAGCTTATAGAACTCGCCGAAAGTTACGGTTTAAAATTTTTAGTTCATTTCCCCACACGATTCTACAATTGTATTGATAATTTATGTACCAATTGTCCTAATGTAACTTTGACTGAACCTTTAGAAACATGCATTTCGGATCATAGAGGTATTTTGTTTGAAATTTTTACGGAAAATCCTTCTTCTAATAAGACAACCAGTAAAAGTGTACGTCCGATCACAAACATAGGTTAATTTAGATTATTTGAACTTCTAGATCGAGAATCATGGAAATTTATAGATAAAATAGATAATGTAAATGCTTGTTTTGATAAATTTATTTCAATATTCACCGGACATTATAACACTGCTTTTCCAGTTAAAAATGGTGATGTGGCCATCATAGTACTTTCCCTATATTTTACTCGAAAACTATGCCGTTTGTGCAAAAAGGTTATTCTTAATAATTTATTAGATTTTGAATTCTCTACAATTATTTGTTATATAACTTTCATGTTGCTTCAATAGTTTATTAGCAATTGGCAAAAAAAATGTCAAAAATTTCAGTTTTTATTTTTTTTCTCGAAAGTTAAGAATTTTATTAAAAATATATTTTAACAAAATTTGTTCAGTTTCTCATTCTCTTTAACTTTTGTTTGAAAAGTTTTGTAATATTTTTCATATTAAAAAAAAACGCCTCGAGTAAACACCCACTTCCGGTTTATGAATGTTTACCAAAAGCTATTCAGTTTTTAACGATAAAATCTTACGTTTAAAGTTTCATCTCAATCGGATCAGTCGTTTTTGAGATACAGCACCCACGGACAGACATATATATACTTCGTATATAGGGAAAGTAAACAACTGTTTAATCAAAACAGATGCAAACACATTAAGTGGTTCAATTCTCAATTAGCGGGCATGCGAATTACTTTGGCTCTAATTACTGAAGCCTATAATAAAACACAGAACATGGAACTAAAAATTATAAAGAATAGATACCGACAAAAATACAAATGTGCAATTGAATCACATAAGTTAGAAGCAAATAATGCCCACTTAAGGAATTCATTGTTTAGGCCTAAAGCAGTGTGGGAAATTGTAAATTCTAATAGAGGTTCTAAAATCAAGACGAATCCTTTCGGAATATCAGCAAATACACTAAATGAATTATTTACTAATATACCGCCTCATATTTTAAATTCATTACCGGACGTTGACGTTGATCCCATAGTTTGCCACTAACAAAATTAATAAATAAATGCATTCGAAAACATATTTTTCCTGATACTCTGAAGAAAGGGTTAGTTATCCCTATATATAAGAACGGAGATATTTTTGATCCAAATAACTTCCGACAGATATCTAGCCTACCGGTGTTTGCTAAAATTCTACAGCTACAGATGACTGGATATTTTGAACGTTTCAATATTTTCTGTAAGGGGCAACATGGTTTTCGTAGTGGTCTTTCAACTACTAACGCTGTTAGTGATTTTGTATAGCAAACCTTAGATTGCTTTGAGGAAAAAAGCGTCTGCAAGTCGTCGTTTTTGGACCTTTCGAAAGTGTTTGATTGTGTTTCCCAAGCAATTCTTCTAAGGAAACTTTATTTCTATAATGTACATCCAGATACATGTCGCCTAATAGTATCTTACCTATCTGGTCGATTATAATGTGTTATATCCAATGGTCAAGTTGCCAAGGTTCAATTCTGGGGCCGTTGCTATTTCTTATATAAGTTACACCGAATTTGTGAAATTTCCTATTACATGAAATAAGCAAAAACATTGCCTAATTCGTGTAATGCGGAAGTCCGTTGCATAATTCAGGAATTAGGCAAATAATCTGCCAAATTCGTGAATTCGGCATTATTTATTTTGATCATTTCGTGCATTTGGCAACGTAAACGGTAGTACTCTGGTGGTGTTTTTTGAAACTAAACGAAACGTCACTTCTGTGGACTGTCACCACTGCAACTTTTGAAATAGATTTTTTAATAACCAGAACTCGGAAATTCACCCATCAAGGTACACATTCTATTTATAATGATAATTCAACCTAATTTTATTATTTTTAAGCAACGCTTCAGTTTATTTTTTTCACTCAAAATGAACGTGCAGTCGTCTATCAACGATTACAGAATTACGAGATCGACCTGAAATATTTCCGTAATCGGAAATGAGATGCCGCACGAGGGTTGAGGTAGATTCATTGGTAGGCAAGAGCAACACTTCTGCCAACCGTTGTTGTTTAAAAGTGTCTTCTGTACAGCAAGTCAGGGGGTTTCGCAAGAATGGATAAAATCTCCACAATTTTTTAACATTAGCTTCTGGGTGAGCGAGTTCATACGTGACCGCATAAACAGAAAAGACGAATAACGCAATGGACACCCAAAGACGGCTACCAACGATGAAATAATCGAAGATTCATGATGTCATGTTAACCGATCGCCGATTGATGCTAAAAGAGATAGCAGAGACAACAGCCTTCACAGAAGAATTATGGCCATATCTTACACGAAATTTTGGGAATAAAAAAGCTTTCGACGCGAAGACTACCACGTTTGCTCACACCAGAGCAAAAACAAAAACGGGTGAACATTTCGGAGGAGTATTTGGTTAGGAGAAATCCAAAGAATTTCTTCATGCGTTTCTTAACCGTAGATGAGACTTGGATCTACTACTATATACCGGAGACCAACGAACAGACTAGTAGCGGACTGTTCCGGGTAAATCAGCTCCAAAGAAAGAAAAGGCCATTCCATGGGTTGGAAAGGTTTTGGCGACCATTTTTTAGGACTTCCAAGGCATTATCCTCACAAACTAATTGCAGGAGGAAAGGACGATCACAGGGTAATACTACAGCGATTTATTGACTCGATTCGATGTAGTATTGTAGGAGAAACGGCCACGTTTGCAGCGACTTATTAATCCGACATCGTCGTGTCCAAATTAAATGAGTTGCGCTACGAATTAGTCTCTTATCCTACATATTCACCAAAAAATCCCTTAGTATAATCTTAAACTTTGGGACCTTACATGTTCAACAATTGGGGTATTTTTGGCCTGACTTGGTGTTCATCAATGGTAGACCATGACATCTACAAAGTCAAGGCTCTGTTGGAAGAAGCAATCAAACAATGAAGGATTCTCTAATTTCTTGAATGCGCAACCATAATTGAGAAACTGGACTGCTTTTCGTTCAATGGGAAATCAATACAACTTATCATGAATTTATAAGAATTGAACTATATAAAGCTCTATTCGGACAACTGGCTAAAATGAGCGTACGTTCCAAAATTCCACGCAAATTTTTAGAAAAAAATAATTATTTGTTTAAAAAAAATATGAAAAATATCATTAATACTGATATTTTTGCTGAAAACAAAGATATAAATGCTTATATTAGGATTATTAATAATATAGAGATCAATAGGAAAAATTTGATTAAAGATCAACTCGCCAGAATTAATACGATCAATGCAACTGTACTAATATATCAATATCTTATCATACAGACACATCTGGCCGTTGTATGTAGAAACATAGCAACTGAAATTGCTACTTAGAGCTAACGGAATGTTGCAAAAGTAGAAAAAGAAAATGCCCCCTCTGAAAAATTGATAGTGTTTTAGTTGGCATTAGTCAGTTTAATAAGGGCAATGGAGACCCTAACAATTTAATTGGCGTTTTAACAGAAATTCGGAATGATAGATATAAAATAGGTACAAACATGGAATCTATTAGAGAAAATCAGTGTGCAGAATACAAAATACTTGAAGCTAAAAATATGCGATTCCTTGCCAGAAGAATAATATATTAGGACATTAGTTAGTGTGGTCAGGGATACCAAATGTATCAATGTACTCAGGGATGCGAAACCGTATGATACGGTCTGTCATGGTGAAAGAAGCTGCAAACATTTTAATTAGTATTTTGAAGTTAATTTACATCATATATTTAGTCGTTTTTTTCCTATTTTGATTTAATTTCATAACCATGTCCTATTATTTATATATTAAGTACAATGTGGTGTGAGTTGTATATTATTAAAAATAAATGAGATTACTTATTGTTAAAAATGGTAATACTTCGATAATAAAATACGCAGACCCTAAGAGACACCATCCTAGATTAAAGGCTTATTCAATTAAGCTCGCATATCTTCACCTCAAATCATATTTAATAATATAGTAAAATCTGTAACTCGGCTTGTTATTCATTCGAAATTACCCATAATTATATTTCAGTATCAATATCTTTCAAACTTGACGCCCAATCTTCAGAACACAAAACAGAATGGACCAACTATCGGCATTTTGTTTAAAATAATAATTCTACTGTTCCTATTCTAAAGTAGACTATCTAATTTTTTAAGTTAATTATTTAATTTGATATATAAATATTTTATTATAATTGGTAAATTTTTTATACAGTGCCTAATTCTTCATACATTCGGCAGATAATTTGCCTAATTCATAAACATCGCAACGGGCTTGCATTTTTCATGAATTAGGCAAATTTTTGCTTATTTCATGAAATTGGCAATTACACGAATTCGGCGTAACATATATATAAATGATTTGCCAAATGCAGTAAACAATTCAAATTTAATACTATATGCTGATGATACCACTCTGATAAATAGATCAAAGACTCTAAGTGATGTTGCAGCTCAATGAAATGCATCCATATGGTTTAACAGCAATCGCCTTAAACTGAATGATACAAAAACGACGACTATTGCATTTTCTCTAAAAAAACTGACGACCCTACCATATCAACAAAACTCTTAGGAATTCACCTTTCTTCAGATTTATCGTGGAATGTACATGGCATGCCCTTTCGAATAAATTAAGTTCAAGTATATTCGCAATTCGCACTCTTAGGTCACAAGTATCAAAGGATGTTTTAAGAGCTGCGTATTTCGCGCTTTTTCAATCACATGTGTTATATGGATTAATTATATGGGGCCATTCAGCGATTAGGCATAGAATCTTTAATTTGCAGCGCAAAGCTTTAAGGATTATGTGTGGGTATGCTTACGATGATGACTGTCGCCAGGCTTTCATAGACGAGCATATCTTAACCTTACCATGCCTTTATATCTACGAGTGTCTGATATATGTTAAAAAACATCAGAATTCATATCAAACGTATCCCAGTATAAATACTCACTGCACTAGACAACGTGGAAATACCTATCCAAATTCTATCCGTCTAAGAAAATCTCAAACAGGTATTAGATATTATAGCGTTAAATTTTTTAACAGACTACCTCAGGAAATCAAGGATCTTTCACTTAAAAAAGTTCAGCAAAACTATAAAAGATCTCTTGGTCTCTAATGCATTCTACAGTTGGGAAGATTATTTAGGATACAAATTCTCTTAACTGATTTTTAGTTTTAATGTTTGTGTAACTTTATAGTATATGTATTTATTTGTTTAGTTATTATTCTTTTTATTTATATTTTACTCGCTGATGTACTTTTAATAGTTTTAGTTTTTTAAACTTATTGAAAAGTTTTTAATTACTTGTTTCCTGTATATTTTACTAATAGCTTATTTTAAATTTTAATTTTTAACATATAGATAGTTTAATATATTCTTGTAAATATTATTTAACACCTTTTTAGTAATTTCACTTATATCTGCTAATTTACTGCCCACGATTTTCTTTTTACCCAGCTACTACACATTTATGTATAAATATTTTTGAACATTGATTATTGTCATAGATTTAGGACTTTGTAATTGACTTATGTTATTGCATTCTTGCAATAACACGCATAAAGTATTATATATTTACAACAATCGAAATTTATTTTCTCTACGGCTGTCTACCCATGGTCTTTCTGCCACTCTATCTTTGATAATGAAGTAATCACTGGAAATAATTTGTCGGGTACATTTTAATTGAAACTTTCAGGTTTATTAATCTGATTCAGATAAATAACGCACCTGATATTAGAGAAACTCTATTAGACCTACGCTTCACTTCTTTATAATAGGTGAGGCATATGTCCCGCTACCATTTTGATTGCGCGCCATCTTGGTTCTGTGACGTTTAGCTCAGTTTCGCTTTAACCATTGTATTGTTAGACGTACAAGTTTTATTATAGTTAAATATATGCCACAAGAACGAGCAGAAATAGTGACAGTATTTATTGAATATAATCGTTCCATTATTGCCACTCAGCGGAAATTGCGTCAAAAATATCCTAATCGTTCAGTGCCTCACAAAACCACAATTTATCGTTTACATGCGAATTTTCGACAGTACGGTACGACAGCAGACAGGCCTAATTCTGGAAGACAACGGACGTCTCGCAACGCTGAAAATGTGGCTTTGGTGCGCGATTATGTTGCAGAGTCTCCAGAAACATCAATTCGGAGACGTGGTTCCCAGTTACACATTTCTGCACGCAGTTTAAGGCGAATTTTGAAAACTGATTTAAAACTGTTCTCGTACAAAATTCAATTAGCCATAAATTGCTACCGAGAGATCAGGATCAACAAGTTGAGTACAGTAATGCAATCTTAAGGCTGTCTGGTGAAATTGAAAATTTTTCGTCTAAATTGATGATGCGCGATGAAGCCCATTTTCTTCTCAGTGGCCACGTCATTAAACAGAACAGTCGGTTTTGGGGTACACAAAATCCTCAATTAATTCATGAAACATTATTGCATCCACTAAAAACAACTGTATGGTGTGGTGTTCAAGCTGGAAACATCATTGGTCCCTATTTTTTTGAAAATGACCAAGGTGTTGGAGATACTGTTCGAAATTTTCTTGTGCCTGAAATGGAAGAGCAAGAGGACTTGTGGTTTCAGCACACACAGCTCGTTCAACAATTCAATTATTAAATGACGTTTTTCTACAAAGACTAATTTTGTGAGGGGGCTATTTAGCATGGCCAGCCAGATCTTCGGATTTAACAGCAGCAGACTTTTTCTTATGGGGTTTTTTTAAATCAAAAGTTTATGTGAATAAGCCCCAAACGATTCAACATCTGTCACGAAATTGGAAAAAATCAGCCCGATATGTTGAAGCCGGTATAATTTTCCAATCATAAAGAAAAAAAATGTAAAGACCAAATACCACCTTGTAGAACATTCATATTCAATTGGATTATTATATACTGTGTAATATTTTTTTTATTTCTTCATTTTTTATTTATTTATATACGGGAAACCCCTTTTTACAACAAATTGAAAAAAGACTCTATAATACATAACGGATTATAACACATACGTGATTCTTAAAATAATAAATATTAATATAAAACAAATAAAATACAGTTATTAACAATTACTAATTGTACAATAATTATCGTGCATAGTAATTATAATATAATACTATAATATACAAATTTTTAGCAATACTTTTTTAATGATAATTTATAATTTTCAAATTTGGAACCGAATAAATCGAACCACGGTTGGCTATTGAAAGAATTTGCCGATTGCATTATCCTAGTGGCAGGGTTGTTGTTGCCTAAATTTGAAGAGAACGTCTATAAACGGAATATTGGCACTGTCCTTAGTCGACGATTATTATTGGAAGAAAGAAAATCAAGATGAAGTAGAAGTTCTGCACATTCCATATCTCCACTAATCAGTTTATGCAAAGAACATAAATCATTAATTTGACGGCGATCTGCTAAATATTTTAATTTTAGTTCTTCCATTATTCCTGAGTAGAGACCTTGTGTATGGTTTCTTCCTAATTTGTATTCGATTGACATCAAAAACATTCGCTGTATACTCTCCAATCATCAATTTGATTTAAATAGTAGGGTGACCAAATTACAGTACCATACTCTAAAACAGAACGAACTAAAGCACAAAACAGAACTTTTAAACAATCACAACTCAAATACTTGCAAGTTCTCCAAACAAAGCCCCACATTTTCAAGGCCTTACCACATACATTTAAAATATGAGAATTGAAGGTTAATTGCCTATCAAACGTAACGCCTAAGTCCTTAATTTCGCTTACTTTCAGGAGTATATTATCTTCAGTTTTATACAGGAAACCAAGCCATGCACGCTTACGAGTAAATGACACCATATTGCATTTATCTATATTCAAAAATAATTTATTAGCATGGCACCAAACACTTAAATTATTTACGTCATTCTATAGTAAGGCACAGTCTTCTAATGATTGAAAAGTTCTAAAATTCTTTACATCATCGGCGTACAACAACAATTTACTGTTATTAATGACATTTTCAAGGTTTTCAACAAATAATAAAAATAATATACTAACGTGTATAGAGTCAGAAATGAAATTATTTATTTTTACTGACTGGGACCTATTTTGTACAAATGCCGAAATCCAACGTACTGTTGACTCATTGAAGCCCATTGATCGCAGTTTATTGATTAAAATGGTATGATTAACTTGATCGAAAGCTTTAGAAAAGTCTAAATATATGGAATTAAGTTGAATATTCTTTTCTATGGCATTGGATAAAAATTGTGTATAACACAAAATATTGAAGACTGTTGATCGTTTTGGCACAAATCCATGTTGTTTATCTGATAAAATTGATTTTGATATCCAATGAATCTGTTTAGCGACAATACTATCTAATATCTTGCGTATTATAGACTGTAGGCATACACCTCTGTAATTTGGAACCAGATGACGTTTACCTGACTTGTAGATTGGCTGTATGTAGCTTAGTTTCCAGACTTCTGGGAAAACACCACATTATAATAAAATCGAGAATATATCATATAAAGGACCGCACGTAGAATAAATGCAATTCAACAATAGGCAACCACCTGGTCCCGGACTTATACTTAATTAGGTTTAATGTTTAAAATTTGGTTAAAAATTTCTTCTTTAGAAGTTACCAGTTTCAAATCATTTACAAGCGAATAGTTAGTTGATACGTCACCAACAGAAGTCATTGACTCATTAGTGTAAACTGTACTAAAATAATCCGCAAATAAATTTACATTAATTCCCGCAGTTTAGTTCGTAATCCCCCACACTTTTGGTTGTATGAAGTTAGTTTTTTGAATTGTTATCAGAGACTTGATTGAGGGAAGTTATAAAGGGGGCCCCATTATTATATAGAATGACAAGCTGTGACTCACCCTCAGCTATTCTATCTGCAAGTTTATTTTGAATTGTTTTGAAATAGTCATGTTGTTTTTTTTTTTGTTCTGTCAGCGCGAAAATATTGTTTCTTATTATTGCCATGGGCATTACTTTTTAAAACTTCCCGCTTTACACTCTCATTTTCAATAATAATTTTTAGAGGTCGGGGCTTGCCATTAGAATTAACTTTTCCCAGTCTTAACAATTTAATAGGTTTGTGACCTAAACCACGTGGTTGTCAAATTTTTTCAACACGAATACTATCATCATTTATATTAGACTCGGCTGTACTTGCCGTAGACTCAGTTAAATTAAATAATAAAACATTGTTCACTCTTTTGTGTCTTTCTTCCATTTCAGCTACTATTTCTTCAAAGCAATCACGGTTATTGAATAGCACTTAGTTTCAAGTTCAATTATATGCGCTTCTAAATTATTTAAACGTGAAGCAATAACATTGTTTACTTCCTCTTTAAACACATTAAATTGTTCTGTTAGTAAACTAAGAAGTGTATCGTACGTAAGTAATTCAGTTGTAGTATTCAAAGAACTAGAATTATTGCACTTTTGACAATTTCATTTTGTATTAGAAGAAGAATAACACTTGTTTTGTTCCATATTGTTTTTATTTTCAGTTACATGACACGTGTTTGGTCTTCGCAGACCATTATCAAAGTTTAAACTTAACTTAACTTTGATAATGTTCTGCGAAGGCCGGAACACGTGTCAGGTAACTGAAAATAAGAACAATATGGAACAAAGCAAGCAACAAGCATTAACTTTAATTCCATTTTGTTTTCCCACTTATAATCGCAAATGTATCCACATTTGACAACCCGGTACATTTAACATGAACCGATTTATTACATTTTCCAGCACATATTATGGATGGAGTTTTAGGTGTAACCCCTTGATCACATACATCACACTTATTTACCATGATACTTAATTAATTAATAACCACACAATAAAGGAATAAACGGGGACACAAGCTTCACACCAACGCGACCCGTCGTGGTGACTATCAGAAGATACATTAGAATAGGCCACGGAAGTTTATATAATTGGTACAGAGGGAATTTTGTGATATTAGTAAAAAGTAAAATAAAATATTTTGAGTGCGGTCCTGTTATTATCGGAAATTGAGTTTCGGCGCACCGAAATTGAGTGGTCGCTACTCACCGCACGCCTTTCCAACAGCTGATTCTAGGTTATTTTAAATTAGTGGAAATATCTTCTTAAATACTTACGGTATTTAGTTAATAACTATAACGCTATGACACCAATTATTGTATCACTATAAAACTTCACTTTGCGTTTCAATTATTTCATTAATATCTAAATAATAAGGGAAAATACTAGAAGTAAACACACTATCGACTTACCAGAGGAAATACTTTTGACCGATTTTATTCATCATTATGGGTACGAATGCTTTATTGAAATTAATTCGGCTATAAATAATTTGCATTTCATTGAAATCAAATTTTATTTTAGAAATGCTGGTTACTTGAGCATTGGCACCTGGAGATGGTTCTCATATTGATATGGTTTGTATATGAAAGAGAGAATAAAACAGATATTTTGGTTAATAGATTTTATGATACGCTTTATAGAGTAGCCAATTGCTATGTTCTCTTAAAACAAATTAAATCTGAAACATATCCCATATAGTTTAACAATACTTTAAGAGAATTGTTCAAGGTAAATACAAGAACAGTAATAGATTAGAGGAATATGAATTTTTCAAAGAACTTCGAGATAAATGCCTACTTTTTAGAAACTAATAATAATGCTTATGAAGCACGTGTTCAAATTGATGAAATTTACTCAGATTTTGAAAAGGCTTTTGCAG